>NW_020870966.1:56465-69149 GCF_003789085.1 Penaeus vannamei
CGATTTTTTTTTTTTTTTTTTGGCATCCTGGGATAGACCTTGTGCCCACTCTGCATGATTTATATATATTTAAATACGACTCTGTGGGTGTGGGTGCGTGCGTGCGCGTCCGTCCGTCCGTCATTGCGTTCAATATATGTAGCCTACATGAAAGTAGAACTTGAAACGTACGCACGCGCTGTGAACATATATGTATATGTATATGTATATATATATATATATATATATATAATATATATATAATATATATATATATTACTTACAAAAAATTCCGCAAAATTATGAACCCTTGCCCTTTTTATTAACACTGCCGGAAAAACAGACGCTACTCAGGCCAAGGTCTATCTTTGCCTGCCTCATCCCCATAGATTTCGCACAAGAGCATGAAGATGTAGTTCAACGGCTTATATGTACATGGCTCCTGAACCCCGATTGCTATCTGGGCAGAAATGTGTACTCGGTGGGAAATGTGTGGGCAGGGAAGCCAGAGAGATAACCAGACCTACACAGGTCTTATTTATTATATCGATATATTTATAATGGGCAAGAAATTATAGACAATAGTATTCATTAACACCCTGCATAAACCAGATCCCTGTGCGATGTACATATATGCAGGGTGCTAATCAATATTGTCTGTATACTTTCTTGACCAATTATAAATATATCGAGCATTTAGGAAAGATCAACAAAAGTTATATCAAAATATACGCATTAGTTATTAAGCAGTTGGCAATAGTGGCAAATAAAGTTCGAATTTGTGTGAAAAAACAATATATAGTTTGTGATTTTAAATTTTGATACTGTTACTATTTTAAAAGATAATATACATATGTATATCTTTCTATTATTTGATATTCAGAATTCAAGATGGATTTTGGGGACACATAAAAGGCATTTGAAATAGCGCAAGAACTGTAAGGCGGGTTGTTTACTTTCCACGTCCAGCATGTCTCGCCAACAACACACCTCGTCTGATGAACGACTTCTGCTAATTTCTCTTTTTAAGGAGAGAGCCTCAATTCTTCAAAGTAAGAAGGCTGAAGGAAAGTAAGTTGAATATGACATTTAATTTCATAATAAACCCCAAAGAACAAGGTCGCAACCATATATCCAGTCTGATTCAATCGTTTTTTTTTTTATTCATATTTTTCCTTAATTTTCTTTCGAGCATAGTACGAAAGGGGTGAAATACAACCAAAAGAAATATACATCAGTTATACACTATGCGGTATACTGCATATAGTGGACATATACACAGACAGCAGCGCAGGTTCCATACTGGAGCAAAATTATCCTTTGCAATCCACCAAAGACAAGAAAATACCTACAGTACTTTTGCCATATTTCCTATCAAGATCAGTAGTGTTTTAGAGGTAGAATTCATTCCATATTGAGGACAAATTCCTTGGAGTTTGACAAGCTCCGTCTTGGTCTGGGCAGGAGGGTTAGCAATCCTTGATGCACCACAATATTGTCATTATAGTTGTCTTGTGAACCAAAACTGTCTAGATAGCATCCTTGGAATGACATCCATGGCTATTCTTTCGGCTCACTGAACATTAGTTTGTGTTATATTAAAAACAGATTAGGGTAGATTTTATTTTTCGTGGGAGGGGTGGGGGATACACAGCATAATTATAATTTATTTCGGTCTAATTTTCGAAATACAAGCATCAAAAAGTATTTATTTGTACTTCGGGAAAAAAACAATTCCTGGCCCCGACTGGCAAAGGCCAACTAACATCAACCCCTTATATTGTAGCTTACAAATTCTTTCTGATTTATCTCCAAGGTTGTTGATTGTTACGTGACCTGTTATTTATGTACAGATAAAAAGGTCCTTTAGGTATTTTTTGGCCAAAACGTGGTGCTGTCTCCAAAACATTAAAATAATCGAGATCAGTGTTGTTTATGACTGGTACTCGATTGTGAGAATCTAAATAATTAGTGTTAAATGATTTTACTATTATTGTTTTTTGTGTGTGTGTGTGTGTAATTTGCGATGGAAATTCCGTAGGTGTAAAATCCCTTAGCATTCCCATATCATTTAGTTATGGTTGCCAACTCTCTGAAACGAAAATACGGGATACTCAGATGACACTTCAACTCACCCTTGACCTAACCCCTTAAAAAACTCACAAATGATAAAGTATCTCTATATGAAAATTCTTGGTTAAAAAAAATCAAACCCTGCGTATATAGGCCTACCCATTCAGGCAAAATAAGCAACCATGAATTATATCGGTATTGTATTTTAAGTATTCACTCACACCTCCACCATATCGACCCTTTATATACTATATTAATTATCTTATTTTAAATGTAACCTTTTCAAAATGAACATCTTTTCATAGAAAAGAGTTTAGTTTTACAAGCTTAAACACCAAGAAACGACCTATCTACTAGGACTACCTCGTCAATTTGTTGTTTGGTAGTTTCCCATTTTTCCAAACTCCTGCAAGGGTACTACTTCAGAATGAACTTTCATTACGAAATTTGCTCTTTAATGATTGTCAAAAATACGGGAGTATGGTATTGCATCAGTTAACTAAAGTAGCGTCACGACGGTCGTATTCTTGAAAAAGTGAAATCCACTTTTAAGCACAAAATCCTCTACTAAGGAATACCGCAAAAATATACTGGTATACCAAAGTAAGGCAAGAGGATAAGAACACTTTATTATTTTTATTTAATTACACTAAAGTTACATTGACCCCTGCACGTGAAGAATCTAGCAGAATAAAATTGTGTCAAGAACTGGTTTGCGTTACAATTTCTGAGCATACGGCCATTACTTTCAAAAAACGAATGAACTGACGTGTGTGTGTGTGTGTGTGTGTGTGTGTGTGTGTGTGTGTGTGTGTGTGTGTGTGTGTGTGTGTGTGTGTGTGTGTGCGCGAGCGTGCGTGCGTGTATGCATGTATGCGTGTATGCAAATAAACAAAATTATATACCTAAAACCATTATTTTCTGCAGAAAGGCACTTCCCAAGGCCAAGGCATGGGAGGACATCACCAGCGCCCTCAATGCGCTGCTCTGGGACCTCCCAGAAGCGTCAAGCAAACGAAGAGCTCTGGGAAAACATGAAAAGCCGGTGAGTTTTACTGCAATGGGTTTTGAACGCCATCAGATAAAGAGAGACATGGCAAGGTGATGGATATGGAGCGAGTCGAATTGTTGGAAAAGCTGTTTGTGATGCAATGGAACGTTGTTGAAATGCTCGAATTATTACTTGAATAATGGGGTAAAATAACGGATTCTGGCGTACAGAGGAATCGAATGACTGGTGAATTCCAAGACATCTTTTGTTTCACTAAATATGGCATTTGGAAATGAGAACTAAACCCGGAATTTTATAGAACCTTTTTCTGTTTATATTCGTCCTAATTTACCATTTACGAGTTTGTAATAGTTTTTTAGTGAGTTTTCACAAGATGATATTTGTATGTGCGCGTCGTCTCTACCTTCATTCTTGGCTTTAATAATAATAATAAAAAATAACCAATTGACCAAATTAACCAATTGATCACCCGACTTAGTGCAGTTTACAGGAAGGTTAATTAACGAAACCTATTATTCAATATGTTATAAATATTTGTTTCAGTGAATTAAAGTTACAAATATTGAAATATAGAAATAGTAAATGGGCATTGATTTTGCTTGTGATAGTATTTTCCCTTGTCAAAAATACATAAGTAATTGTGGATTATACTTGTTAATGTAATCAGAAAAGTTGGTTTACGTAATTAATAATACGCTCTGACTCCCTCAAAACGAGTATAGAAATGGTTACAAATTGAAGGGCAAACTTAACTAAATTTCACGATCTTTCTATAGGTCTGTTCTTCTCACAAATAAACAGATTTATGACATGTTTCTGGTCATTACAATAGTAATATACTCGCCGCAGACTGACCAAACATTAATTTCTAGCACCGTTCAGATGATCATGTCTCGGATCCGGTATCGATGTGAACCACTGAACATTCGGTAAAATTTGTTTAAGAGGACTAAAAAATGGGCAAAACTTGGGTTCTCGTTGAATATGAGATTTGCACTTTGTGAACTTTCGCACACCAAAATTTTCGTTTTTTTCCATTGATTATATTGATTTATTGTAAGATAAGAGGTGATTCATAGAGTTGAAAGCCTTTCCTATTATATAACAAGATAAGAGAAGTTTCTTTATTTTATTTCTTTTAAGTTAAGAGAAGTTTTTTATTTTTATTTTTTTCAAGAAAAATAGCTTTTTGTTTTTCCAGTGTGTTACGTTTCATTTTTCATACGTAGCTCTTGATCTGATTGAAAAGACCTTTAAAGGTTATTTCACCACCACGGCACAAAACGCGGGAAAACTGCTACAGAAGGTTCCTGGCGATTCCATTTCGCTCGCTGTTGTCGCGTGCCAGAAGAGCGGATGTGACTAAGGGCGATGTTGTGGCTTGTAAAATTCAGTAGCAAAAGGGAGAGAGGGAGAGGGAGAGGGAGGGAGGGAGAGGGAGAGGGAGAAAGGGAGAGGAGAGGGAGAAAGGGAGAGGGAGAGGAGAAAGGGAGAGGGAGAGGGAGAAGGGAGAAAGGGAGAGGGAGAGGGAGAAAGGAGAAGGGAGAAAGGGAGAGGGAGAGGGAGAAAGGGAGAGGGAGAAAGGGAGAGGGAGAAAGGGAGAGGGAGAGGGAGAGGAGGGAGAGGGAGGGGAGAGGGAAGGGAGAGGGAGAGAGAGGGAGAGAGAGGGAGAAGAGAGAGAGAGAGAGAGAGAGGAGAAGAGAGAGAGAGAGAAGAGAGAGAGAGGAGAGAAGAGAGAGAGAGAGCGAGAGATACTGACTGACTGACACTCACTCACTCACTCACTCACTCACTCACTCACACACTCACTCACACACTCAAGTGTCTTATGTCCAAAAACCTACGCCACTCAACTCTATATTAAAAAAAAATATCTTACAAGGAAGATTACATCATGAAACCAGCCCAGTGAAAGGGCGAAGGAGGAGGATAATACTTGTCAGTCTCCTATGCCCAAGATGGAAGAGAAAGGAGAGCGCAATGACAACCATTTATCACAGGAAGGCAACGTGACGCGTGAGGTGTTAATTACTTGGATTTGATAATTACTTAGGGTTAAATTAATTAGGATTAATAATTACTTGGATTTAATAATTACTTAGGGTTTAATAATTACTTAGGTTTAATGATTACTGAGGATTAATGATTACTTAGGTTTAATGATTACTTAGGATTTGATATTACTTAGGATTTAATAATTACTTAGGTTTAATAATTACTTAGATTGATAATTACTTAGTGTTTAATAATTACTTGGATTTTATAATTACTTGTTTAATGATTACTTAGGATTTGATAATTACTTAGTGTTTAATAATTACTTAGGATTTGATAATTACTTAGTGTTTAATAATTACTTGGGATTTGATAATTACTTGGGATTTAATAATTACTTGGGATTTAATAATTACTTAGGATTTAATAATTACTTAGGATTTAATAATTACTTAGGATTTAATAATTACTTAGATTTAATAATTACTTAGGGTTTAATAATTACTTAGGATTTATAATTACTTAGGATTTAATAATTACTTAGGATTTAATAATTACTTGGGATTTAATAATTACTTAGGATTTAATAATTACTTAGGATTTAATAATTACTTAGGATTTAATAATTACTTAGGGTTTGATAATTACTTAGGGTTTAATAATTACTTAGGGTTTAATAATTACTTAGGATTTAATAATTACTTAGGGTTTTATAATTACTTAGGATTTAATAATTACTTAGGATTTAATAATTACTTGGGATTTAATAATTACTTAGGATTTAATAATTACTTAGGATTTAAAATTACTTAGGATTTAATAATTACTTAGGGTTTAATAATTACTTAGGATTTAATAATTACTTAGGATTTAATAATTACTTAGGATTTAATAATACTTGGGATTTAATAATTACTTAGGATTTAATAATTACTTAGGGTTTGATAATTACTTAGGGTTTAATAATTACTTAGGATTTAATAATTACTTAGGATTTAATAATTACTTAGGATTTAATAATTACTTAGGGTTTAATAATTACTTAGGTTTGATAATTACTTAGGGTTTGATAATTACTTAGGTTTAATAATTACTTAGGGTTTAATAATTACTTAGGATTTGATAATTACTTAGGATTTTATAATTACTTAGGATTTAATAATTACTTAGGATTTAATAATTACTTAGGATTTAATAATTACTTAGGGTTTAATAATTACTTAGGGTTTGATAATTACTTGGGATTTGATAATTACTTAGGGTTTAATAATTACTTAGGGTTTAATAATTACTTAGGATTTGATAATTACTTAGGATTTTATATATTATTACTTAGGGTTTAATGATTACTTAGGGTTTAATAATTACTTAGGATTTTATAATTACTTAGGGTTTAATAATTACTTAGGGTTTAATAATTACTTAGGGTTTAATAATTACTTAGGATTTAATAATTACTTAGGATTTTATAATTACTTAGGGTTTAATGATTACTTAGGGTTTAATAATTACTTAGGATTTGATAATTACTTAGGATTTAATAATTACTTAGGATTTAATAGGTGAGGGAGTTCAGATATTTATCACCGTATTGTAGAGATGAAAATCAATGAAAAAGAATTCCATGTTTTCGTCCTAGACAGAAAAGTCCTAATGCTTCGGAACAAAGTGAGACAGCTGGGCCTTTTAAAACTCCATTTTAACCGTCTCAGCTGTTTCGTTCGTAATCATCGTGTGAGCAGAGTGTGTGTAACTTTACTCGAAACTCTTATTTCCCTGAGAGTTGGCAAGGCAGATAAGCCAGATTAGCGAGAAATGGCGGCTTAGATTTGCGAGAATAGGTCTTCGGCGCTTTCGTCAGGAGGGTAGCAAAAGGCTTGGGAAAAGGTACTTTTTTTGTATGCTTCTGAAAATTAGGAAAGAATGGATGACGTCATTGCTTAGGTGGGACAGTAGGCCTACCCATGAAAAAAAAGGGATGGTTTGAGGTCAACTGAGAAGGGTAGATTTAAGCAACAATAGAGAGACAAGTATCACCTCAGTGTCATCTATTTTAGAGAAGGAAAACTGTGATAAAAACAACGTAGCGGATATATACGGTCTTTGTTCCCATTTACCGTATTATGATCTTTTGTTTACAGTGGTACTCTCTGGGCCGTGGTTACGCGTAGAAAATATATCTTAGTTGTAACATGGAAGTTGTAATTTAGTTGTAACATTGTAAAATATATCTTAGTTGTAACATGGAAGATCTCGCACTCTAGGTCATCTTAATTTGAAGCAAAATTGTCTTGCACATTTACCTGTTCTGACCATTAACCATTTATCAGCAAAATTCCATCGTCATTAACACGGATTTTTTGCATGTGTGAATAAACCATTGTTAATTTCAGTAGAATTTAAAATCTGTCATTTTATCCTTCCTTGCAGAGCTAAGAAGTTGTATGGAATTGAAGGCAACAGGATTGATGGAAGTGTTCACGCTCAGCATTATGATGTGATCTCTGCCAAGGTCTTTGATATCATTAGTAAAGACCTCAACAGAAACATCAAAACTAGAGATGTAAACAGTGATCCAACCTGTGGAACTGATGGTAACGGTAAGGTCGTTTACAAGCTCTTATACGTTGAGATCTTGAGTGTGTGATATTTAGTATGAAAGTAGTGCGATGTTGTGATGTTAGAATAGTTATGCAGCTGTGTTTATGTCAGTACGTTTCACACTACAAAGCGTTGCAGGAGCCGGCTGCAGTGGAGGTAGCCAGGCTGAAATGTGTCGTGTCAGGGAAGAATGCCAGGAGACCTTCATGGACGAAACTGCAGAAGATGAGGATACTCTTGGAGCTGATGATACTATAGCATTTGATGTAGTAAATAAAACCGTGGGACTGCCATTTCCAGTCGGCAATGACTCGCTTGATTTAGGGGATTCCAGAATATCATCTGTGCCTGACGTGCAAAATGCACGCGAGCTGCCCTCTTCTGAGTTAGAAAATAAGAGACCGTCATTTTCTGACAGCCAGGTGTCACTTATTGACCATTTACCCAACAGTCCTGAAAGACCAGCTCTATGTGGCAATCGGACGTCAGATTCTGACGAGAGGGGGTTAGCTGCTGCTGCCCGGTTATCCCATATCAGTGAAGGGCCAAAACTGGGCTGTGACATATCCGCAGGAACCACCACATCAGGTGCTGCCTCTCCATTGCGAACTCGGCTCAAATTCTCGGAAGAAGAATGCTACACTGCATCGGATGCCTTTCAGAAAAAGGAACATAAACTGCTTATGAATGTTCAGAAAGCCAAACTGCAAGCCCAGGAAGCAAAACTGAAACACTTAGATAAGCAGGCTCTGATTGACGCCGAAAAGCTGAAGCAAATGCAGATGCAGTCCCTCCTGAATGCGCACTTGCTGGAATCCATAACCCAGTGGAAGGAGATCGCAGTGTCGATACAAGAGACCGTGGACAAACTGAAGAACTTTTATCAAGTGGGTAAGTAAGGTTTGCTCGTACCCACTTATTTTAACCTATTGATGTTTGAAGGTTCCATAAGGAATCTCTTTGGAGGTATTTTTTTTGGCATAGCAGACCAGACTGAGTTCATATATCCTCAGAACAACATATCAATACCTTTCTCTTGAGGCCCATAGCTTTAGTCAAGTGTCCTCTTGTCTGCCGTTCTTATATTGCAAAGATGTTAAGATGTGAATATACTGTTTTTAATTAGACTCTTGATTTCTATGGAATGAAGGTTATGGGCAATGTATTCTATGAATAGTTGTTTTTAGAATATAGGTTTAGAAAGTAATTCTTAGAAATAGAGAGTATATTTTTGTTCAGATTATTTTGAAAAAAAATGAATAGCCCACTTGGTGAAATAGAAGAGCAAACACAATGCTGTATGTACTATTGAGACATACAATATATGAAGCACTATCATTCATTCAGCGTAGATTTTCATAGGTAAGAAAGAATATATCGACTTTAACCGAACTCATTAATGATACACACTGTGAAGGAGGAAGTGCATTATGGAAATTATTGATATTTCCTATTTTATTTCATATCTACATATTATCCTACAAAGCAAATATTGTGATAAGATTTTCTTCAATAGGTGAAACTTCTGCAGCAGATAAAAACTCAACAAAAGGAACTTCTGCGACTGAAAAATCTTCGGATGGAAGTGTTCATCTGAAACCAAAGGAGAACCCTTCTTCAGTATTGGAGTCTCTGTATGAAGATTTGGCATTTGCAGACGTCACGTTAACAGCTCAGGGTCAGTCAGTGAGGGCACACAGGGTAAGTCCATGGGGGATATTATTTCACTAGTTACCCTTGCAAAGTCTGTTTCTTTTGGGATTTATATGTTGTTTATGTTTTTGTGATTATGATTTTTGATTTAAAGAGTTGGTGGAACATTTGAGATTTTGTACTCATTTGTTGATATTTAATTTTTTTACTTATGGTATTTATTATTATTATTGTAACTTCTTTTTCTATCAGTAAAACACATGGATAATATAGGGTAGTTTTCTTCTTTTCAATCACGGTGACTTGAAGGGACTTTGGAGACAAAAGACACTGCAACAGTGACAATTCTCGTGATATTCATAGTATGACATTTTATGCATTAGTATTATCAAAATCCAGTTCCTTCACTTTGTATCTCTGCCTTGTACGTCACAGCATGTAGACAATAAATGTATGATAGGATTTTAATGCAATAGATACAGTAAAGTACCCGAACATACATGTACAGTTTCTAAAAGTAGTTGATTTCTGGCCTGCTAACTGAGGCTTTGATATCCACATCAGATAGACAATAACTGGTCATAGTTACAGGAGCAAACTACATAAGTCTTTACTTAAAATAATCAGACATGGGAGTCATATTTACACGTATAGAGAGATTCACAGATGCACAATATATATGCAAATATTTTCCCTTCATAATATGCATTTATTTCTCCTTCCAGGCAGTACTGTCAGCAAAGAGTCTGTATTTCAAAGAAGTATTGCAATCCAACCCTTACCAACACCCAATCATTATCATGCCTCTGGACGTGCAATTCAGCGATCTTCAGGCAATCATAAGCTACATATACAAGCAAGTTAATCTGGGAGTTGTACTTTTACAACCTCATTCGGGGAAGGTCGCACTTTCTCTAGCTTTCCCTTGCTCTTGCTTTCTTCCGTCCTCCTCCCTTTCACTCACATACTTTTTTTGCTCTCGCTCTCGCTCTCCCTTTCTCTTTTCGTTTTCTATTTTATATTTCGCGCTTTCTCTAGCTTTCGCTGGCTCTTGCTTCCCCCCTTTCATTAATTCTTTTTGCCGCTTATTTCGCTCTCTCTTTCGCTTTTCCTTTTCTCTTCACGTCTTTTTTCCTTCCTAATTGTTATCCTTTCTTCCTTCATCTCCTTTCTCTTCTCTTTTCCTGTCCCTCTCCATTCTCATTCCATTCCCTTTCAGTATTCCCTGCTCTCCCCCTCCTCTCTCTCTCCTCCCTCTTCCTCTTCTCATTCTCTCTTCTGCCTCTTTTCTCCTCTTTCACACACTTTCATCTTCCACTCTCCTTCTCCATCTTTCTCTCTTACTTCTCCTTCTCTCTTCCTTTCTCCTTAGCCTTCTTCTTCCCTCCTCTTCCTCTCTCTTTCCTCTTTCTTTCTCATCCTCCCTCTTCCCCTCTCTTTCTTTTCCCTCTTACTCTCTCTTCTCCTTTTCTCCCTCCTTCTCCTTCCTTCTTCACAATTTTCCTATCTCTTTCTTCTCTCCTCCCTTTTCTTCTCCTTTCCTTCTCCCTCTTCCCCTCTGCTTCTCCCACTTCATAACTTCTCCTCCTCCCTCTTTCTTTTTCCTTCCCCTCCCTTTTTCTTTCTCCTTCTCTCTCAATCTCTCCATGTCCCTCTTCTCTTCCTTCTCCCCCTTTTTCTCACTCTTCCTTTCTCTTTCTTCTCCATCTTCCTCTTTCTGGCACCTCCTTCCTCTGCCTCTCCCCTACTCCTCCTCCTCCTCCACCCTCCCTTTTATCTGTCTCCTTTTCTCTATATATCTCCCCATCCATCCCTTCTTTCTTTCGTTTTTCTTTCATAATCGTAATGAATATAGCAATACAACTTGACAAACGTTCAGCTAGAGTTTCTGTCCACTATCGTACACACACTTTCAATTTAATCGAAATTTTGATTTATTTTCTTCCAGAGGTGAAATAACTCTGCCCTCGGAGAATCTGCAATCCCTTTTGAAGACTGCAAATGCCCTGCAGATATCCGATTTAGCCCGAGCAGATGTTTTGGGTAGGACGGCAAATGGCAGAGATGAAGCACCCCTGTAAGACTGTAGAGTTGCATTCCGACAGGGTAAATTCACGAAGTTCTACTTGCATTAGTGAGCATATCGCGGCTGAAGGCACACATAATCAGCCAACTCTACCTGTTATTGCAAGAAGGGATATACTGCACAGCGACAGGGCAGAAGGTCCATTTTTATCGAGTAGGAGGAAGAGACCCAGAGCCGAAGCTTTCTCCGAGGCAGAACCCACGACGTCGGTTCGGACCCAGAGCAAGTCCCCGAGATTGGCAGAGAGTAACAGCTGTTCAGAGACGCCGGACGGAACTTCGATGGTGGCAGATGTCAAGGTGGAAGATTTTGAGGGGCACGGAGATGTTAGTTTCCGTATGCGTTGTGTTATTATGATGGAGTGTCGTGTAATATATTTGAGGGTTCTGTATAGTTATACTTCACTGTTTCGTCTAGTATATTTTAAGATGCACAATCCTGCTTCAAGTTCGTCTAGCAATATGCTATTTATTAGTAGCTTTTTAAAATATTCTCTTTTCTTATTTTTCAAATTCATTATATTAGTAATGATTTTTACAGGGACAAGACTACACATCAACCGATTATATGCACTGTGACAAGAGTCTTCTACAGCCTGAACAGTCTCTAGGCAGACACAGCGATACAACCGATTCAATTTTCATAAAAGAGGAACCAATTGACTGAAATATAATAGATATTGGACTGCAGTCTTTGAGCCGAAGTTCCACTAGCTAAACTTATCCCCGATTCTTAAGCTGCCTCAGGCCGCTGTTTTGCTTCCATTACAGGTTCTCTGCTGCACCAAAGATGGCTTCAGTTTTAGTTACATGCATAATGATTTTTAAGTTTTTAGATCACAGACTGAAAATATGGGATCTAAGCCGAAAATACTATAGGGTTTGGATATAAAGAAGGCTTGTGTGAGCTGCCAAACATCTGGAAATATAACTTAAATTGCGCTACTGTTTTTATTATTGTTTTATTGTACATTAAACTCTATGTACAAATATCATCTGTGATAAAATTCCAAAATTCCCAGACTTTGTTTAATTTTCCATTCATTCTGTACATTTTTAAAGAGCATTAAAGATGGAGTGAGTGGCCTGCTTAGAATACGGTAGCGCAGAACCAAGCAGCTTCGGTCAAGGTCTATACAAGTACTTATATAGACCTTGGCTTCGGTGACGCCAAGGGCTCGCCAGCCGCGGAGTGACGGCCGCAAAAACGCAAGAGTTTTAACTGCGAACCACAAGCTTATGGGCATCGGTTTCCGCGTTTGAAACTTCGCATGGTAGACGTAACT
>NW_020870966.1:81749-89249 GCF_003789085.1 Penaeus vannamei
CTTTCCTGCAAATGTTTGTCAGTAACTCGAAATCACACGAAGGGTAGACTTATTCGTAGACTATCGACTGTCGACTGTCTGTTTACATAAGACTCCCTTAGGATCGCCCCTAAAGTTGCGGCCTTTAGGTGATCGTACGATTTTGGCAGCGCGGGTTTTTAGGGTAGATCTTAATATCGGTCGTAAGGGAGCGTGCTATATCCACGGCGTTCAGTAGGATCAGTCGTATCTTGTGTTGACCAATTGCCGCGCGGATAACAAATTGATCCAACCAATCACGTGCGATTTTCCAAAACAGCTGATTGAACGTAAACAAAGAGTGCGGTCAGACGTAATACAACTTGTGCTCTTCCTTTTGCATTCTTGTGAGCCTTTTCCAGGTTCGATTTTGTTGTCGGTCATTCTTTGATGTCTGCCATACACAGCGAGATGGCAACCCCGCCTGTCAAGAGGAGAAAGGCGAATTTTAAGGATGAAGAAATATTTATTTTGATGAGAGAGGCAACGAAAAGAATAGCAGTAATACACTCAAGAGGTGAAGGACCAACAACACTCAACAAGCAAGCCAAGAGAGCAGCATGGGAGGCAATTGCAAATGCTGTGAATGCCGTGAGTCCCATACCAAGAACCGCAGATGATATGCGAAAGAAATTCATTGATTTTAAGGCACTGGTGAAGAAGAAAGTGACTTCAAACAAGAAGGAATTAGAGAAGACAGGTAAGTGGGTGGTGATAGTTCATGTTAAATGTCAGTTGATTGTAAATGCGTTTTTAGCTTGGAATTCTTGATGGAAGAATTAAGAGCTTATATAGTTTTTATTAGGTAAAAGTTAATTGTAAACAGCATAGATGTCACGTAGCATTATGTCACAAGGTGAGGTTGCCATGACAACGAAAACCACTTGGTGTAAACAAACCCATATCTCACAAACCTCTAGTATAGTAATGAAAAATTAATTTATTATTGTGAGCGACTTTGATATGTTGAAAACTGTAGATAAAGTGTTATGAAGTGAAACTAAAAGTTGGTCAGCTAAAACTTATCCATGTTCTTTACCTCTAGAAATTTGGACCGATGATCCTTCGAAGTGACCAAGCATTGAATCACCAATTCCAATTACCAATTACCTTTATCTGTTTGGTAATGCATGTTGCAACCACACCCAGCAACAAATAATTGGTTAAAGCAAACCCACGTTCGTTCAAAAAATTACTGCGTGCTTATGGATTTAATGTCATTCCCAGCATTTAAAGTTCTTTTGCGTAAAAATGCCGTGGAGTTGTGTAGGCATTGGTTGCTATGCTTCACCGAATTTGTCTGTAGGAACTTGTAAGTGTAATGGTCTGTTTGTCAAGGTTGGGTTACGTAGGCTTTATAACGGGGTTGTTTGTCGCTTTTGTACTATGATATACAATTAAAATATATTGTATAATAAACAACAGAACTAAGGGGAAGGGATGTTGTTTGTTTAGTAAGCAAGTGATTTATTGATACAGATGAAAAGATAAAAAAAAATAGATAAATATATATGATCTGCATATTGTTACCCTGTATTAAAAGAACACTCTTGGGAGTCTATAGCTGGATCCCACTGTTATATAATGTATCTATATAATCTATATATATTTCTATGTATATTATATGTTACATATATAGATTTTATGTGTTGTTCTATATTACAGATTTTTATTTTATTTTTTTTTAATATGATGTTTATTTCAATGTGTTGATTCTTTTGGTAACAGTGAGATCCAGCTATAGACCCCTAAAATGTTTTTTTTTAATACATATGCATATGGCTATAGTATTTTAGAACATTGATAGTTTGGGTTGCAGTTTGTAATATGGTAATGGAAAAATAGATAGTAAAAGACACATTGATTAAATTTTTATTTTCAACAGATGGGAAGAGATCCATAGTAACACTGACAAAAACAGAAGAGGCTATGGCAACACTATTAGAAACTGATGTGGATAGTATTCCGGGAATGGTGGACATTGAGGGAGCCCTTGCAGAAGATATAGGTAACTGTATTACTTTAGTTCTGTAAGAAGAAAATCTATAATGGTATGTATCAGACACAACGTAGCATATTTAAAGAAAAATATTTAGAGATAAAAAGTATTTCCATAATGAAATCTGATTAAATGTCGTATTGCCTCAATGTGGCTCTTCTGATTGAGTCTCTGGACCATTCTTAGCATACCTATAAGCTTAGTCGTGGCTTTACAAACATGCCGTCAGCCCCCTCCTTGCATTTTTATGTGATAAAGCTTAGAGCGTTCGGCTTTTCGGGATTTGATCTCAGAAATATACGAGACAATTCACCAGCATTCAAGGTAGAGAGATAAACTTAGCTGGTTTATAAGTAGGGAATAAGAAAGATATTTGGTTTTGCTTAAAATTAGAAGCGGGATAGTTTATTAAAGCTCATTTCCTTCAGTAAATTTTCCCCATATTGTGTTTTCCTTCCATGATGATTTGTATTGCTTGTAAGCAAGATCATAATGCAATTATATTTTGGAACTTGGAATCTAAATATAAGATATATATTAGTGTATGTTATATATTGATATCTTCTGAATCTGTTTATAGATTTTTTTTTGGATAAAGGATGTGCATGTGCTGTTTTCATGGTTAATAATAACCTCATCAATTACTTTTCAGTGAAAATGATTGATAAAAATATGTCTCAGCACTTTCAAATTAAGTAATGAAATTTGACCTTACACGTAAAGTAAAAACTTTCCATGGATGTTTCTCTAATGTATCTAATTTTGCAGGGTTCCAGGAGGTGGTGGAGGTGGAAACTGTTGAAGTTGTTAGCAGCCTCACAGATCACGATTATATAGGGGAGGCTGGTAATACTACCAATCCGTCCCCTTCCTCTGAACAAGCCACAAAACCGCCAATCTCGCATGCTGCAGTACATGAGCCATGTCAGTGTCATGCGCGTCAGTTAAACAGACCAACAGTAGTGCAAGAAGCAGTTGGCCCAGATATGCTTCCTACACAACAAAGTATATTAAGTGATGTCCATATGGTGGGTAATAGCCTGTCGGAAATATCATCCATACTGAGAGAGAGATTCGTCATATATGTTAATAGTCGATATTTGTAAAATCTACTTACATTTAGATTAGAATCACCAAAGAATCTTTTTTTAAACTAGTCATTATGTCCAGCAGGCAGTGTAGAGATTTATTTGAGTAAATAAGTGTGACCCGAGGTTTTTAATTGTATGGGTTGTCTTTATTTCTTAATATATATATATTTTTTTAGATTGTATACCCCCATCCAAAAGAAAAGAATAAAGATAAAAGTAAACCAATTAAAAGTTTTCGTCATTAAACCTGTCTAAAGTAAGCAAAAATTTTCTTAATAAAAAAACTGTGAAACTGTATACATGCATACATTTTTGCATAATACATAAAATCATATTTAGAACAACTGAGGGGTAAGAAATCTTCAAGACATACAGTAATTGGTAAGGTTGCAAAAGACTGAACTTTGAAGTACTTTACAATTAGAAACAATATCAAACGGTTATAGTTTTTTTCTCATGGTTGACTTTAACGCTGGAGTAACATTCATTCCTACCAAGGAAGTGCATATTCATTGCTGAAGATGTTTATGGAAGTTTCTCACACTTCAGGTGGACTATTACTTGGAAATATTCTTGCAACGTAATTCCCTTTATAAGTACATTTTATCAAGTATTATGTGAGTAAATAAACATGTTTTATTTTATGATTTTGATGAAGTCATATATTGTATTCAATCGTTTTTATTTCAATTACTATTGCTGTGTGATCATGTTTGTGTTACCATCACCGAGACCTGACCTGATAGAAACTATTACAGTTAACAGTGTCTAGATCCGGTCCCTTCTACTATGAATATAAGATTATTGTTTTTTTCATATAATGAATTTATATTTCGTTAAATTACCAGTTACATGTAAATCCCTCATATCTCCGTTTATACATATATAAGCATTTACAAAGTCAGATCCTAATAATTGATATTATTATTACAGAATACCATGAGCAAGAAGAGAAGGATAGATAGTGACGATTCATCAGCAGCGAGCACCAGCAAGCAGGATCATACACCGAAGAGCGTACCATTAGTGCACAAGAGACCAGAGGCTACTTCCACTCCTATCTCTACTTGGTAGTTACTTTTATTATTATTGAATTTATTTTATTATTGTGTATGTATCTATCTATGTATGTGTGTGTGTGTGCGTGTGCGTGTGTATGAATGTATGTTTCTATATATGTATATGTATTTTTCCCCCCTTTATTTTCCATTTATGTTATTCTGTTTCAGTTGACTTTTTAAAAATTCTTTTTTCTTCCTTTTCTTTTTGCTTCTTTATTTTTGTTCATGTTTTTCTTTTCTCTCTCTTTCTTTCTAATTTTTTATCTTTATATACAAAGTGCCATTTCTTAAGTATTTCTTTTTCTTTTTTCATATTATTTTCATTGTTAGTAGAAGTACAACCTATAAAAGCTGATTATGAGTAACTTAATATATGCTTAAGTAATATATGGCTATTAGTTTAGTTTTACATGATTTTCAGTAACTGGAAAGAAATAAATTCATATCTTTCAGTTGTCTTTCGCATGACGGCCAGCCAGTACTCACACCATCCTGGTCAAGATCAAAAAGCAAACAAACGCCAGGCAGCCGTAAGTAAAGATATCCTGTCCCTTTTTGTATTTGGATGAGGTTTTATGTACCCTATCATGAGCTGGACAAGTTTCTGGACATTCTGTAACAAACATCTGTCCTTTCTACCAAATTTCTACCAGACAGTACTGGGTTAACTTGCCCACATAATTGTAGATAGTTGTTTGTTGCCTTTCCATATATACATTTAGTATTAAATTTGCTAGATTTTTTTTGTTTTGTTTTGTTTTTATAGATCTAAGACTTTGCTTTAGAAATTGATAGTGTGCACGGAGTAAGACAATTTGAATGATTTTGATTATATCAGTCTAATCAAGTAAAATTTGCTATTATGGCTAGTACAGTAACCAGTACCTGCAGACTCCATGCAAACTGAGATTTGATTTGATTTGATTTATTTTTTTCTTTGCTTATAATTTCTGATATATATCGTACAGAACACAGCAAGCACCAGACTCTAATCCTAAAGGGCCTGCTAGAAGACGCAACCTTCGCTGATGTGACACTGACAGCTGAAGGAAAGTCATTAAAAGCACACAAGGTGAGTTTTGAGAAAGTATATGTAAGAGAAGGATTAAAATACCTGTTGATAAGACCATCATAGATTCTGACTCTGTACTTGAGCCACAGATATTCACTTACATGCACAGACCAAGCCTTAAACTCATCATCATACCAATTTCTCTTTCTGTAGATTACCAGTTATATTATAATTATAAATAAGATATATTTTTAGATTGCTCAACAACGTGATGTATGGTTGAGAAATATACACGTATTGTGTTGCTATGTAAGATTTCTACTTAAAGACTAGCAGTGCAATAGTGGTTTCTGACTTTCCTTCCATCATTGTTTCTCCTGAAGGCAGTGTTATCCGCCATGAGTCCCTACTTCAAAAGAGTGTTGCAGAACAACCCCAGTCCACACCCCATCATCATCATGCCGCTCGACATGCAGTTTGAGGATCTCAAGGGAATAATAGATTACATTTACATGTAAGTTGAATTTTCTTTGATACTTAGTGGATCATAAATGTCATAAGATGCAGGGCATTGTAGATATTGCAAATGCACAATTAGCTTTGAATGTGCACATATGAGTATATAATGAACTATTCATAAATTACAGGGGTGAGATAGTAGTGCCAACAGAGAATCTGTCCTCACTTTTTAAAGCTGGTCGAGTTCTTCAGATTTCCGGCTTAACAACAGTAGATACTGTAGGTGTAAGAGCACCTAATACACCCTTATTTGATAATGTGCAGTCAATGCACAAGGATACTAGTGGAGCAACTTTATCAATGGAAACCAACCAGGCGAGTGAAACAAGACTAGATACAAGCAGAAATGAGGATGCCAATAAGCTGCAGTCATCAAATGGATCTAGAAAAAGCAGAGGATCATCTGCAGCTTTGGAAAATGTATCACAGTCGGAAAAGCACACACACAAATGTAAAGGAGCAAACAGTGCTATAGTTACTGTGGAAGCTGCTGAACCATCGGATAATAGTAACCAGAAGAGACCTGAAACTGTAGATTTATCAGAGACAGAATCCTTTGAAAAGACACCAACTCAACAACAACAGGCCAAAGGAAATTGTACAGTTATATCAGATGATGACAGTTCAAGGTGTATGTTTATGACTGATGAAGAATCTCAGTCAAGTGACTTTGATTATAAATATTTTGAGGAACAGGAAGAGGTAAGTTATTTAGTATGCTATAGTGTAATGTGATATAATTTACTAAATGTTTATCCATATATATATATATATATATATATATATATATATATATATATATATATATATATATATATATATATATATATATATATACACACATGTTTAAATGTATACATATATACAAACATGTATATAGATTCTTGTTATTTTGTTAATCAATTCATTTGTTTATAACTGATCTCCAATATTTTCATTTGATATGTGTTTTCATTTCAGGAATTAGATCCACTTCAGATTCATTGTCATACAAATGATGACCCTTTTCATCAGTCTGCAAGCATATCTAATGGACAACAGTGTGACTCCTTCAACTTTGTGACAGTTAAAGAAGAACTTGAAGACTAAAACACTCTCTCTCACTCTCTCTCTCTCTCTCTCCTTCCTCCTTCCTCCTTCCTCCTTCCTTCATTTTCTTTCTCTTTTCCTTTCTCTCCTGGGCAGTTTTCGTTCAGGGAAATCAGACAGATATCAGATTGGCCGTCCCAAGATCTGATGTGATCCAGCATGAGGAAGGGATACTATATTTGTTACATTTCAACTCCATCAGAAAAGGAAGAACTATCAGCTCGGCCAAGACTCCGATTCACGAGGTCCCTTTTGAGAAAAAGTAAATTTTTGTAAAGCATTAGTGATATTGTATATTAATTTTTAAAATACTAAACATATGTAAATGTTAAGTATTAAGTGTCAGCTGATTAGAATAAAAAAGAGACTCAGGATTTGTAGTGCAGATTGATGCATCTGTTATTGAAATGCAGTAGATACTGTTTCTCTTACTGGTATGATAAGACTAACATGTTAAGTGATGATATTAGATTTGGCGGAAGTCTGTTGAATGTTTTGTTTGTTTCATGTTTGCAGATGGAAAAGGATTATTCAAACAGATTTTGAATCTAGTCGTACAAAGATGTATTCAAATGCATTTCACTTTTATTTATTGTGTGATCATCTAGTGTGATAACAAATTCACTGTTTAATTGCAATATATTGTTGCAGTTAGCACAGCATCCTTTCTTTTTAGTGGTTATGAATGTGAACAACAACATGGTAAATCAT
>NW_020870966.1:94249-106749 GCF_003789085.1 Penaeus vannamei
GCTATAACTAGAACCCAGGGTTAATAGAACTGAAGCTAGAATCGTTGTACTTGGTTAGGGAAGGGTTCCAGACTGCTCTGATTTCCGCGATTCATTTGTTGCACCCTGAAGTCCGTGTTCTGGAACTTAACCGTTTATGCATCTGTGCACGTTTTCTCTTTGTGAGTTCCAGGACACGATTACTGAGTACTCAGAGAACGTGACACAGTGGGAAGGGGAAGAGATGGAAGAAAGGAGACAGCTGCGTGTCTAACCCCGAGAACACCAAATTTAGAGAAGCTGCAAGGGGCAGATTTTTTCAGAAGGTTGAAGGCTTTGAAAACTTGTGTACGCGTTCGCTTTTTCCATTTTTCTTGCTGGTCTTGTTGTTTTGATGGCTTTTCGGTACGTTGTTTCTATTGGTAGGAGACTAGAGGCTGAGTGACCTGGTCTTTTGAGATTTCAATAGTTAGGCGTGGTCATTGCGCAATAGGCTCGGAAATGGTGGAGAAGCACATTACGTGATGGTTCTTATGGGCCGTTTTTGTGCCGACTTTTATGCTTATCTTTTTGGGAGTGTGTTACTTATTAGACAATAGCGATGTCGTCACATGATTAGGAGGGGGATCTTACCTACGAGCAGAAGAAAAAGTTTGAAGTAGTACTAGAATTCTTGTAAAGCTTGAACTTCTGGGCGGCCCTCATAGTCACCACTGGAGTGACAAATGTACCTTGTATAGCACCCACTCAGGATTCTTGTCGTATCCACTTTGTTTTAGCCATAACACGAATATCAGAACATCGTGAACATGCCCTGCGTAAAACTTAATTAGCTGCCCGCATTATCGCAAGCGAGTAGAGTTCATGTGTTACTACGCACTTGTGCAAAAGTGTCTTGGTTTAGTTTTTCACCACAGCCCTTAAATGCTGTCTCTAAACGTCTTTTTATAAATATCGCCCCGCCTATAATGCTTTCACTTTACGTGTTTTAAGGATTCTATCTATACGATCGTAACATATTAAGGTTATCTGCACATCGTGTGTCTCACCACTTTCATTCGCCAGCTGCCAGGTTTGTACAGTTTGGCAGATATCTTGTAGTCGTTTTTTTGTCGGTAGAAACTTCAGTGAAGACAATAGTATCTGCGTTTCCTGTGTGTCCAGCCCATCCTTAACCCCTGCATAAGCGACTCCCATATCTGTGTTGAATTCTGGGCGCCTGCGTAATCATCTCGATCTTACATCTGCGGTTTGGACTTCAACGTTTTGGCATCATGCGAAAGTTTGCCTTTGATAGTTTCTTTTTTTTATACAAATTCTTTATAATTCTTGAAACTAGTTTTCAAAAGAAATACACCTTGTTTATTAATTATATTATGCATAGATCAATCTATGATCGCATAAATGGGGACTGAGCTAAATTAATGTCCATCATTCATTTAGCCAAATTTGTATTTGATGGTGTGTCCTGTATTTGCTTTCACTATTAATTAATAGTTTATTATGTTTTATTCTTATGTATAATTTACTTTTGCATACAGTTATTCTATTAATTATGAGTAATTTTAATTATAGTCTTAGAATTTCCTTTTTTTAACTTTTATTAAGGCCTTATTACCATATTTTATTTGCCTGCTTTTTCTCGATTTTCTTTAGCTCTATTATTTTTGATATTTTGCGTTATAAAAAAAAAAAGTGTCTATGAACTTCTCATGAGATATACCAACTACAGGTTTGCTGTTGCAATCTTATGTTTTATTATTATATTGCCCACTATGAGAGGCTATTATCATGGCTGCCAGAAAAATATTCAGAGAGTCTTTGTAGTCACATTCTAATAAGCGTCAACCAATTCAGGAATTCGTTACTTTTTCTGATGTTCTTTCAAAATACTCAATTTATTGGTTTTGCCTTTGAAGGGTTTAGTGTGCCAGTCTTAAACTCTAGAAAACTAAACTGAACTTTATAGTTTTAAACGATAATTTTAGTTTAGTTTAGTTTAGACTTTTAGTTGTTTAGAGTAAGTTTATTGAGCATGTAAAAGAGAGAGGAGATCAGTATTTTCTTTGTTAAAGTTAAAAGTTTTGCTTACAAAGAAGACAAGCAAAAATGCCAGTGGAAAAGGACCTGACACAGCAAACTTTTCTTATACAGGTTATTGGTTTTTGAGTCAGGGTTATTTGTTTTTTTCTTATGCTTTAATTACTTATTCGAACTCTCTGGATTATACATTATACAAAACAAAAAATTACATTAAGTTAGTTAAAAACCCCACACGTAAATTTTTCAGTCGAGAAAGACAGTGGGTTCTTTATTTGAGGCTGTTTCATTTAATAATAGATCAAAGGACAGGATTCATTATTGTAAAAACATGACCATGAAAAGCTTGAAAACTAGATTATAATCCTATTATTTGGTATGTCGTTAAGCTTTCCTGGTATATCTTCACCCAGACTTTCTCTCTCTTCTCTCTACTCTCTCTCTTCTCTCTCTCTTCTCTCTCTCTCTCTCTTCTCTCATCCTCTCTGCTCTCTCGTCTCTTCTCCTTTCTTCTCTTGTTTTTGTTCTCTCTCTCGTGCTCCCCCCCCCCTCCCCCCCCCAATGTTGCTCCAATTTTTTCTTTCGTAATAAAATTCCTCCAATTTTTAAGCTCAACAAATTAAATATCTTTGTGTCTTGGCACTTTCCTTTTTAGCTTTGTTATCATATATAATTATATATATACATAGTATGTTTTTTGAATCTCTTTTATCCAGAATAACAGCTGCTGTTAGAACTACGCTTAGCATCGATCTTTTCTAATCAGCTGCTCCCACTTGATAGTTTCCACTGCTCGTTACCTATCCATTAAGTATTTCTCTTGAGGATTTGGATACATGTTCTTGGCTCATCCATAAACAGCACTATAAAAGCAGCTTTATCTCTTCTTGGTTTGAGCTTCTGCTCAGGGACTTAGTACATGGCAATTCAGTAAATGTCAGATTTGTTTTGTTTATATTATCTTACTCGATATTTGGTTAATATATACATCCAATTGATTATTTTCAGTTCACTGCCTACAACACTGAGTTGCCATGATGACTCAGTACCTATATTTAACCTATTCACCTCCTCCCCCTTTCAGTCCCATCCATATTTCGTTTTATGGCGGAACTATGTTTTTCCTTCTTGCACTTCCAAATCTAATCGTTATTCTTTAGACCTTACGCTAGTGTTGAGATTGTAATGTCCATTACCTCCTTTGCATTGATTCTACTTGGACATTCACGATACTCTTCTTGTCATAAATACTATCCTCTTCATCTCCCAGCGCAAAAGAATTGTTCGGTCCATGGAAAGTTCCTTTTCTTCGTGAATCCTTGTGTCTCCTTCCTTTGGGATGTAAAAAAGTTATCAGCACCCAGATGCGTCATTCATTACGAATCCAAGACTGCCTTACATTTTGGGCCTCCGCGAGAATTCGGTTAGGGAAAGAGGCGTTGAATTTTTATATTTTTTACTTCATGGAGATAAGATAATTTCTCATGTCTTGTTTTTATTCTGTCATTGAAGGCAGAATCTTAAAATATATTGGAAAGAGTACAGTCGGCTATGCAATATCTCACTTCGTGACATTTCAGTCTCAATGCTATATCCCACCTCCATCTTGGTTGATTCGCGCCCCCCTTTTCCGCCTCTTGCACCAAGATCGACTGTCCTCCGTCGCCACAGCTGAACAGCACCTCAGCGAAATGTCTCGGATCAGATGCGAGAACCCTTGGGCCTCACTCCAGAGGACCTCCCAGAGTAGGCTTGGACAGTTCCCTGCAATGTACCTTCTTCGTCACTTACACACATCGCTCACCACATGTCACCTCAAATCCGCAGTCTTTTCTCTCTGCGCTACATTTCAGTCTGCGCGTAGTGCCCCCGTTCTCTCCTCGCTCATAGCTGTGTATATGTTTAAAGCCTCTCTCTATTCCTCTCCTCTTCTTCTTCCTCCTCCGGTGCTCTCCTTCCATCTCCTCCCTCCTCCTCTACATTCTCTTTCTTCTCCTCTCTCTCCTCTCATTTTCTTTTCTCTTGCCTCTTTCTTTCCTCCCTTCCTCCTCTGCCTCTTCCTCCGATTCGTCGTCCTCGTGGATCCTCCTGATGTACACTTCCACTTTGTTTTGTCATATTATCTATTTGTGCAGCGCTTAGGCATTCGCTTGTACCTGTGTGCATGTGCCTCCCTGCGCGGGTTTCAGTTACACTTTAAGCGGAAGTTGCATCTTTTCTTCATAACGTATCCCATGTACAATAAACACTTTCTTATACCGCTTCCATTGGCCATTTCTTTCTCTCTTCCTCTTCTACTCCTCCTTTCCTTCATTCTTCCTACTTTCTT
Organism: Penaeus vannamei; assembly: GCF_003789085.1. Taxonomy (NCBI): domain Eukaryota; kingdom Metazoa; phylum Arthropoda; class Malacostraca; order Decapoda; family Penaeidae; genus Penaeus; species Penaeus vannamei. Next base: position 98,598 of record NW_020870966.1, read on the forward strand.
CTATCTCTCTTTTCTTCTTCTTCTTCCTATATTCCTTTCTTCTTCTTCTTCTATCTTCATTCTTCTTCAACTCTCCTTAACTCTCTCTTAATTCTTCTCTCCTCTTCTGTTTTTCCTTCCTCTCTCCTCTTCCTCCTCCTCCTCCTCCTCTCTTTCTCTCCCTCTCCATCCTCTTCTCTCCCTCTCCTCCTCTCCTCTCTGCTACTTCTCTCCGTACTCTGCGCATCTGCATTCATATGAACTAAGCTGCTTTACGATCTTTCTCTCCTTCTGCCTTTCTTCTCCTTCTATACAACACATGCCTTTCTTGCGTTACCTCCTGCGCTAGCTGGCCGATCTCCTTCCGTGTTGCTTCTTCTTCCCCTCCTCGCTACGCGCGGTGCCTAAGGCCTCCCGGCGCTCCGACGTCCGTGCGCAGTACCAGCGACTAGAGGAGGCCTGCGAGACTAAAACAACTCTCTGCTGGGCCATTGTCGCTACGCGTGCCTTCCTCGACTCCTGCAGAGGAGAGGAGGCCTCCTGCCTCCGCGTGCACGTTGCCATCAGTGCCGTGGACCTGGACCTCCTCCTCCCTCTTTATCAGGGGAGATAACTGAGTAGTGATGATGGAGAGTGAGAGTGAGAGGTTTGGGTTTTTTGCATAAGGGTCCATCATAAGCTGTTTCATGGTGACTCTCTCTCCTTTGTGATGCGACATGCAGGATGTGGATGGATATTCAAAGAGACGGTTTCAGCGTAGTGCATTACAGGAAAGCAACATACCCGCATTTGGCTATCTGCATTGCAGCTGCTCAAGAGGGTATATGAGAGAAGGAGATCAGAGGGCATGCCCAGAAACATCGACATGCTTATTTTTTCTGTGTGCCCTATTAGAATAACTCGGGAGTGAAAGAGAGACTAGCGATAGTAGTGCGAAGGAAGTCGTAACAAGTATAATGTGGGGGTGTAAGGGGGGATATATATATGGTGTTATCTCGTGCGCATCTTCTTCGAAAGCGCCTGCCATTGCCACTTTTGCTATACTGATTACGTGGTATTTACTTAACATTCTTCATTGGCGTGCCATTAATTTCCGGCTTTTGCAATTACGGTACGATATAATTAGAATGAGAATCGAAGGTACGCTAAAGTAGTGGACGATTTGAGATAACACGCAATTTTATATGACACACCGGTAATGCATTCAGAGAGTAATCCGAGGGAACATATCCTGTTACACAATAACTAGCTTGGTGCGGTTTTCCGCAGGAATGATTAGCCTGGAGGCAATGGAAAGAGAGAAGAAAAGGACAGGATCAGCGGGACAAAAGTGAGGGGGCGAGCCAACAACGATGTCCAGCTCGCCGCACTCCCCTCCCGCCCCCCTCACCACTGTCCCACACGGTGATTCCACCCCCCCTCGCCGTCCAAGGTCGGATGGTAGTATGTGTGCCGCTCGCGGCGATGCTGTCTCGGATGCCCCTTACGACCTTTACAAGAGATTGGATAATAGCTCCTAAATGCTCTCCGGCCGCTGTAATGCGATGGAGAAGTGGATCTAAGCTGGGCAAGTGGGTGTATGAGGCCTGGAGGTGCGGACCCTGCTTGTTATGTAAGGCAACTTGTGGTCCTTTTGTTGGAATATGTGCGATGAGGTTAATTGTTAATGATATTAGTGAACAGAGCTCTTTTTTAAGGGTTCTCTATCACTAATTAGTGGCGAATATGATTTACAGTTGTGAGAGAATCGAGATTGTGGAGAGGAGGAGGTTACTTCGGAGGCAGTATACGCGACAGAAGAGTAGCGGAATAGGCATAATTCAGTCGTGCGTAGTCAATTACAGGACTCGTGTAGAGAGGCAGTCGCAGTGATACAGAGAGTTCTACCTTCCGAAGCCCAGCTTCGAGGAGCGAGGGAGACAGCGAGAGGGTGGTACGGAGCGTACCCCAGGAGGAGGAGGATAATTGACGCAAGAGCGAAGCCTGCAGTGGGAGGCTGCCAGAAAGGAGGAAGAAAGAGTAGCTACATTGTCTCGCTGGTCGTACGATTAGGCGCGGAGGGGGATGATTGGGGAGTATACTGTGTTGTGTTTATTCTCATTCTATAGCTCCTTTCTGTTTGTTGTGGCTTTGAGCTCCTTTCGTTTTCTATTGTTTCTTTCTCGTTGTTGCATTAGTCTTTTGTATTCCTGCTTTTATCTATCGCTCTTGTTCTTACGGTGTGTCTTCTCATTTTTCTGTCTCTATCCTCACTCTTTTTTCTTCCTTTATATCTAACACAATATCTCGTCCTGTAGTGACTCTTTCTTCTATCCACAACAACACTATCACCTTTCCGTTTCACTTCGTGCCGTCTCGCCTCCTCTCTACTTTCTCCTTGGTCATTTCTCCTCCTCCATCTCCTTAGCCCTCTTCATGCATCTTCTTGCGACTTTCCGCTTTTTTCTCTGCCTTCTTTGTTTTTTTCCTCTCTTATTCCTCTACATATTTTTCTCCTCCTCCTCCCTATACCTCCTTTTCTCACTCCTCCATCTTTCTATCTTCCTCCTCCATTCACCTTACCTAGTCTCACTTCTTTTTCTTTCTCTATTCATGTCAATGATTGTTATTACTTTGACACATTTCTGTTGAGTTGCCATGCAACATATCTCGCCCCACTGATACGCGTACACGACATTATTAAGCAGGAATTGATGGTCAATAGAACAATTTGCGCAGGTTCGCGAAAGCTGCGCCACCTATACACAGCTGTCCCAACACTGTCCTGAGGCCTGCTTCCTTCATGATCACTAGACGAAGAGGATACATGACAGAAAGCTACGATCTCACCCAGCTAGGCAACAGCGCAACGGAAGAACACACGTACGGACACAACACCCGAGTTACCTAGCCAAACACCCAGCATGCAAAAAGGCGACTCTACCAGATGAACATGCATGGCAACTCACACAAAGTCTCAACCGCAGAGACTGCACACAATTACACTCAAAACACCTACGTTCCTGCACTCCGGAACAAACAGCTACATTGGCCTCCCATTTCCACGCGGACAGCAGTTGAGCAAGGTACTGTTAGTCTCGCTCGAAACATTGAACGACATACTGACTGCAACTATCGTGTGAACGTTGACACAACACACACACGTAGCAGTGCGCGGAGCGAGAGTGAAATCATCGAGCATGATCGCTCAGCGGGTGCTGTTACTATATTACACTATATATGATATTTCCACTCATATTGTTTTTTTGTTTGTTTATGTTTATATATTTATTTGTTTGCTTGTTTAATTTTAAGAATTCATTTATAATTTTGATGTTTATTTATTGATCAATCATTATAAATTGGGATGGTTTAGATATGTAGGCTTTATTTAGAAATTGGATCCTGCCATGGATTGGTGAAAGGCATTACCATAACCTGAATATGCTAGATATGCATTTTCCATTTCTAAAAAACTATGTTGCAGAGTTTACAGTTCAGAAGTCGGAGAAAGCCACATTTAAAACATGAAGCCCACTCTGATTTTTAAGTGTAGCAGCTTCTCAAAATTACCATGCTTTACTTCCTCCCTTCCCACAGGTCGCATGTGAGAGCATCCTTTCAGTGATGCAACTCGGGAACTCCCTTATAAATGCCAGTGCCATGCAAGCCCTCTACAGTGTGATGGTGGCCAAGCCAAGCCCTGAGGTTTTCCCTTCAGCGACCAATGCAGCCCTGATCACAGCCCTCACCACAGGCACCAGCGGTGTGCCAGGCAGCTTGGCAGCGGTTATACCAAGCATGAATGATTCTCAGCCCGCCTGCGCTTGGATCACAGTTCTTACGGCTGCGCTTATGAATCTCTGTAGGTGAGTAACCTTATGAAGTCTGATGTCTTGGCATTTGGGATGTTCTTTATTAGTGGGAATAGGCCGGGGGAGGATAAAAAAATTTTGTCAATTACTACGCAAAACTGATGAGTGTGTTTGTAGATATTTAATGTATTTTTCATATATTTTCTTTTCACAGGGTAGATGAAGAAGAGGGAATGAAATATGTAACTGCATGGTTTGTTCAGCTTGTTCCATTCTGGTGCAGTGAACACAATGATGTTCATTCAAAGGTAAATATTATGTTGCACATCTGTTCTGTAAAGCCAGTAGAAAAAAAAAATCTTGTCTGAAAATTTATTTTAATCAAATTAGAAACTCATTTATATAATGCTTTGTTATGCTTTCAGGTGTTTGAATCATTTGATGCACTGCTTGAGGAAAGCATAGGAAAATGTAGTGAAGAAATGCGTGCAACTGACAACTTCCAACTTCAGGTGCAAACCCTTTTCCAAGCCGTTGAGGGAGGCATGTCATTGCAGTACCAGCCTGCATGGGTTTATGTCTTTAAAACCCTGTCAAAATGTTTCAGCACTGTTGGCCCTCTTTTCCCAGATATGATGATGCCCTGCTTGAAAAACCTGGTCACATTGGTGAGGGACTGGAACTGCCCAGTCAGACCACACGTTGAGCATTGCATTGGCGCTGCTGTTAAAGGTCTAGGACCCAAGGCCCTGATGTCTGTTGTGCCACTGCAGATCACAGGCAACATTGCTGAGGATGAAAAGCATCTTTGGGTTCTCCCTCTTTTGAGGAGACATGTCAAAAATACCGAGTTGACTTTCTTTGAGGACTACTTTGTGCACTTGGCTGGAAAGTGTTTCGTCATCCTAAATGCGCTGAAAGAGAAAGGCGAAGGAAATTCCCTCCTGAGCAAGACATACCGGACAGTGGAAAACCAGATATGGGGCCTGCTGCCAAGCTTCTGTGACAAGGCCAAAGATGTGGAAAAGGCTTTAAGTAATGAGAAATTTGCCCGCGTCCTGTGTGATCACATTAAGTTCCGTGATGACACAAGGATTCAGGTCATGGCAGCAATGCGGAACCTGATTAACGATAACAAGGAAAATCCAGGCAGGTTAGCCATATACTCAAAGAATTACTTGCCAGCACTGTTTAATGTATACTTGACCAAAGTTCAGGACAAATCTGAGAGAGAGACAAATGAACCCACGATTCATCAAAGCCAGAGATTGGCTGCGTATTCAACAATTAAAACATACTTGCAAATTGTACCTAAACCCAAGTGTAATGAATTTCTAAACCTAATTATGAATAAATATGATGCAGAAACAGATAGCTTTAAGAAGCAGGCATTCCTTGATCTGGTTCGAGCCTTCCTTCCGTACATGGAGATTGATTCGTACGAAACATTCTTTGAGAGGGTAAAGCCACTTCTCACAGAGAATGTAAACCACAAGGAACAGAAAGCAGCTTACAGACTCCTAGAGGAACTCCTTAGTGTTGGAACGGAGAGCAGCTCACAGTTCATCACAAATAACTTGCAGATGCTCTATGAAATCCTCCTGCAGTCTCTCACTGCTGCCTCCCCAGCATCGCGAGCCCCTAGATTGAGGTGCATCAGGCAGGTTCTGTTGAATCTGAAGATTGATATGGATGAGGAAGAGAGAGAGACTTTCCTACAGCAGGTCGTTGCCGAGACTGTCATGTGCTGTGGCAAAGGGATGTCTTCAGCCACACGAAAGGCAGCGTTCTCTCTCCTGACTGATGTGGGCACCACCATCCAGAAGCAACTTCAGGTGAGTTTTTTATTCTTTGTAAGATTGCTTTTGATAACTTGACTTAAAAGAGGATTTACTAAGATAGTTCATGTTCTGGTGGGAGATTTACAGTTTAATGTCAAATCATTGGATAGTTAGCTAAAATGTACTGTGATATATTGTTTATAATTTGAACACTAGATTTCAAGTTGACTTCATCTCTTACACACCCATGTACAGTTGATATCTCTTACACATGCATGTACAGTTGATTTATATGTTGATCCCCATTGCCAGTGCTCCCCGGAAGATACCGTACGGCACAGCATGAAGCTCTTCCTGGCTGGGTTGGTTGGCTCTCCTGCTCTGGCAAAGAATTCCATAATTGCCATCACATCCCTCACATATCAGTTTAAAGGTTGGTAATCTGGATATTTATTCAGTCAAAGTAGCATATTGAATTGGTGATTTTCCTTTATTTAATTTCTTGAATGATTGGTTTGACCGATATTTGTGTATTATTTTCAGTTTTTGCCTTGAGAATGTTATGAAGTTTGCACATCAGTCTTAGACAGACTTTTCATTTATATGTGTGTAAAGAAAGCCATTAATCTTCATTTTCTTCCCATGAACAGGTATCATCCCGAAGGATGTGCTAGATCTTCTGATGAACAACATGTGCATCCAACTCCTGTGCAAGTCAAGAGAGATTGTGGGTGCTTGCTTGTCCTTCTTCTTGGCCACTCTCTCATTTCTACCTGTCCCAGTCATGTCTGACTACTTTGAGAACATCTTCAAGACCCTCTGCAAAATAGACCCTGATACACAGCGCAAGTTCCGCAGAAGAATGCGTGACATTCTAAGCAGACTCGTGAGGAAGTTTGGCAGTGACCGCCTTATGGGTGAGTGAGTGGCAGAAAATGAAGGATAATTACCAGACAGCGGTTATATGTATTGGCTTCACCACTTTGCTAATTGGTCATATTTTTAGTGTAGAATAATTGCTTTTTGTTCAGAATCAGGCTTTCTTTCTTTCTTGGATGATATTTGGTCACTTCAAGTAGTTTGAGCAATAATAGCAAACAGACCAAATAATTGGCTGGCATTGGTGACTTCTCAGAACCTATTTTGGCAAGCAGTTGACTGTGTTATCAAAAGGATATCTGATTGTATAAGTATGTGTGTTCTCACAAAAATGTAGCTATGAGCAACGCATATATACAGCATATACATTTCTCTACAGCATTGGTACCACCTGGAGATGGCATCTTACAGAAGCGAATACGCAATCTCCGCAAGGAAGAGGCAAGGAAGAAAAAAGAGAGACAAGCTAAGAGGAAACAGGGAGGCAAAGCAGAAGATAGCGAGGATGAAGATTTTGTTAGAGGAGCAATTCCACCAGGGTATTGTGTTATTAGATTGCTTTTTTTTCTCGTTCTTTTTAAAAACCAGCATAACAGAAATTTCAAAAGCCAGCAAAACAGAAATTTATTCTTATTGGACAGTACATTCATACATGCTGTATTGTCTTCTAGGTTTTTGTTTTGTTAAATGTGTTTATAGATTGATGTTCTTTATCATTGTTATCATTATTGTTGTTATTACTGTTATGATTATTATGATTATTATTATTATTATTTTTGTTATTGTTGTAATTATTATAATTTTTTATTGTTATTGTTAATACATATAATAATGATTAAGATGATGATGGTGATGATCATAAAAATGGTATAAGAAGTAAAGCTTTTCTTTCTTGAAAATTTAAGAAATAGGGTAAACTGGTGAAACCAGGTAGGACATGTAATTGCCTCCTGACTAAGCTTTTGTGGAGCCATTAATGAAACAAAACTATATTACACAATTCTTATACACACTGCTAATGGTTTAAGGGCTGAGATTTTTTACTTCCTTTTCTGTTCCCAGTTTGGATGAGATTCTTGCGGAGATTGACTCGGATGATGGCAGGAGTGACGACGATGATGATGATGATAAGAAAGGTGGAAGGAAAGGAAAGAGAGAAGATAGGAAGAAGGGGCTAAAGGAAGCCTGGATTAAAGAGGACGAGGTAGGTGTTTCCTTCTGCATTGTTATTCCAGTAATGTTTTGATTATGTTTATATATAAATATATTTTTTGATATCATTAATTTATTTGCTTCTATTTTAAAACTTTTTTGATAGTAGTTCCATTTTTTTCCCATAGGATTTTGATATCTTTGTCACAAGATTTTCAAGATTGATTTAAGAGAGGAGATAGAACCTGAGGAGAGAAATTGCTTTGAAAAGCAAACTACTTATACATTTATTTCAGGACAACATTGTGGATCTCCTTGACCCAACAGCCGGCCAGGCAGTGCTTTCTAAGAGACCCAAGTTGAAGGCCAGGCGTCCTAAAGAAGGCAGCACGGGTGGCTTTGAGGTGGACGAGAATACAGGCCGCATCATCATCACTGACCCAGACGAGCAAAAGAAAGAAAAGGAGAAGAAGGGGTCGTCTAGTAAGTTATGGTGGATTATTTTCTGGGTTTCTCATCACTGTGATTATAATTTTCTATGCTCTTGTATTTGCTATATACTCTACT
>NW_020870966.1:111749-115204 GCF_003789085.1 Penaeus vannamei
GTATGTATGATATGTATATATGTATACATAATATATATATATAAAATAATTATATATCACATGCTTCAAAAATTATCCCCAATAACAGCCGCGCAGGATATCTTAGCATATATATATATATACACACATATAGTGAGTGTATACTGCTCATGGTCAACACGTCTCTACGAGCATATTCTCCACGGGAGTAAATATATATAATATATATATATATATGTACTGTAATAACTCTGATTACTCGGTTATAACCAGAACTCTATAACTATGACCTGATATATATAATATTAGTATATGATAATGATGGTACTATAAACTATATGATATGGTATCCATATAATCTTTCATCCTGTTATATAATGTAAATACTGTATAGACTTATACATCGACATTACATTATATAGCTAATACTGAAATAGCTTCAGTAATATTAAATTCCTACTATCATTACTATACTATGTACATGTATTGATATGATATGTATGTACTTCTATTCAGGCCTATTAAATATTACCACACATTTCCTGCACACTACACGCCGAGTTCATCTATACTATATATAACACCTGTCACTACAGCCCTCATAATACTATATCGTATCTATTATAATAATAGGTATAATCATAGGAAGTATATATATATATTACGTATGGATATAGTATACCGGAGCGAAGAAACAACACAACAAATCAATATGATATATCCGCTATAAGTCCTTACTAGCTTATATATATATATTAGTATAATACTATATATATATAAGAATATATATATCTATATATATGTAACTCCTGTGTGTGTGAGTATTATGTATATATATATATAAGTAGTATATATATTTATATATAATATATAGTATATATATATATATATACGCTATAGTATAACAGTTATATTATATATATGTATATATATATATATACGTTATATATATACGTTATACATATATATACTATACAGTATACTATGTATACTATTAATTACTTACTTATATTCATAGCTTATATATTATTTATTATATACTACTAGTATAGTATATAATACTATACTATAATATATATACTTAAGTATAGGTAGTAGTATAGGTAAATATTAGAATATATATATATATACTTAGCAGTATATAGTATATAACGGTCTATATTATATATATATAGCTTATAATATAGTATACTAATATAGTATATATATGTATGTACGTATTTAGTATATATTACCACATTCGCACACAATACTATATGCATCCTTGATGTATTATACATATATATAGTATATATAATTATATATATAATATATATATAGCGTATATATATATCATAATCATATATTACTAGGCTATATATAGATATTACGGTTCGCGTATAATATATATGCACGACATTTCGCACACAACATTTATTGCTCTATGATATATCATATATATAATTATATATATATATATATATTATAGTATTATATCCCATTTTTTTTTTTTTTTTTTTGGTTTTTTTTTTTTTTTTCTCTCTTTTTTTTTAATGTAGCATACATTTTCCCACCCAAAACCGGTGCTCGACCCCGCAGGCAGCCACCCCCCCCCCGTCCCGCCCATAAAGCAAGCATCCTCACGCCGGCCCCGGGGGTCAGGAGAGGGGACAGAAGGGAGGAGATAAAAAAAAAAAAAAGGGAGAGAAAGAAAGAGGAAGAGAAAAAGGATGAACAGATTGCCATTCCGTTTCGGCGGCTTTTACGAGGCTTGTTTTATGGCCAGGTAATAGGGGTGTGTATTTATATGTATATATGTATATATGCATACGCACACAACGCCACACGCACACTGCACACGCACACACGACACACAACACACACACACATACATACATACACCACACACACACACACCACACACACACACACACGCACACACACACACACACACACACATTACATTACATACACACACACACACACACACACACACACACACACCACACACACACACACACACACACACACATATATATATATATATATATATATATATATATATATATATATATATCATTATATATTATTATATATATATATATATATATAATGTGTGTGTGTGTGTGTGTGTTGTGTGTGTGTGTGTCTGTGTGTGTGTGTGTGTGTGTGTGTGTGTGTGTGTGTGTGTGTGTGGTGTGTGTGTGTGGTGTGTGTGTGTGGTGTTGTGTTGTGTGTGTGGTGTGTGTGTGTGTGTGTGTTGTGTGTGTGTGTGTGTGTGTGTTTGTGGTATTTGTGTGTGTGTACATATATACAAATAATATATATATATATATATATATATATATATATATATATATATATATATATATATTTATATATATGTATGTATTATATATATATATATATATAGTATGTATATATATCTATATATATATCTATATATATTATATATAATAGATATATATCTATTATATCATCTATATATATACATATATTTATATACTTATATATATATATATATATAATATATATATGGTATATCTATATAATATCTATTATATATCTATCTATATATATATATCTATATTATATATATCTATTATATACTCCTATTACGTATAATGATATGTATATATTATATATATTATGTATATATGTATATATATATATATATACTATAGTATATATGAACAATATAATATATATTATACATAATATATACATATCTATCTATCTATCTATCTATCTTATATATTACTTATATAGTATTATAACATATATATATTCTATATATCTATAAATATATATCTAATATATCTATATCTATCTATCTAATATATATCTTATCTATCTATCTATTATACATATACATATACTATATATATATACTATATATATATATATATAAATAATATATATATATATATATCTAGTAGAGAGAGAGATTTATTCAGGTTTTGGATTTCCAGTTTTTATTAACTCGAGTCACTTTGTCCTTCGGGGAAAATGATCTCTCAAAATGATATATTAATCTTCGCCCAGAAAAGAGATACAGATTATTAAATAGAATAAAAAATAAAAACAATGATTCGAAGCCACTGTCAAATTAATTTCCTCTCTCCTCGGTCTGTGATTGGTGGAAACGCCATCTCTCTCGACCAATGAGAAGACGGCATTCCTGAATCGGAAGGCTGTGAATTGCGTTTTTCGTTTCGTAACTCTGACGTCACGGAAGCTTAATACTCGCACATTTACAATAAAATACAGATTCACATAACCAAGGAAGACTCATTAAAACTCATCAATGGCAGACTCACGTGACTCGAGAAGCTTCGAAAATCGTCAAGTGAGTCGGGAGGGTCAATGGGGACACGCGGGGAGGCGTATTGGGATGGTCTCTCTCTCTTTCTTTCTTTTTCTTTCTTTCTTTATCCGTTCCTATTCTTTTTTCTTCTTTTCTTTCTTTCTTTCTTTTCTTTCTTTCTATTCTTTCT
>NW_020870966.1:115304-122804 GCF_003789085.1 Penaeus vannamei
AGCATGGAAATAATTAATGCCTATATAACCATATGTGCGTTCCGTCTGCTCGATAGAGGTCAATTTTTCCAACCTGAAAAAATCACTAAGACCCGACCATGCACGCAAATGCAGAGAAATAGACTGCTTAGAATTAGAGTAAGAAGTGATTATTAAAGGAAGGTGTGTCTGGGATTCTTTACGTCTCCGTGGGTCAGAAGGGAGGAAAAGAAGGAAAATAAGGCTGTGGAAACCTCGCCGCCACCACGTTGCTCTTGACACTATTCCACACCCACTCTCATTCACGGCGTAAAACGGAGAAATTTATCTTCTTTTTTTGTCAATTCTCTGTGTTTCTTCCCTTTGATATATATCGACAAACAGATAGATAAAAAATAATCAAAATAGTCCAGCTTTTACAAATTCTACCCTAAAATTGGACAAGGAACTTCGTCACCATTATATCCTTCAAAGGTAGATATAGATAACTAGACGTCTTATTGATAGACATTACCAATTGAATAATAATAAAAAGCTAGATAAGTAAAATAAATACAATGAGATTCCCAAAATGAGAACTATTCCATACAAAATTGGACAATGAATGTACTCGGCGCGCATGGGGAGTGGGTGCGGACTAGCTCTCTCCACGTTGTTGTAGTGTCAGCTGATGAACCTCAAGAAGTCGGAGTGAGACAGACTTCCACTTTTCTCGCTTTTTCTCCGTCCACGATGCCAAGAGGCGGGTCCCAGTCGGTGTGATTGACGAGTGGGAAGTGCTGATATTGCAGGAGTTTTAAATATGGAGGTGAGAGCTTTAATTCAAGTATAAAAGGTGTCTTTTCCCATCTTTGCCGTCTTCGAGGCACATGAGTAAAGGGTTGTTATTATGCTTTCTAACTATTGTTGGTTGTTATTGTGGCTGCTATTACACTACGCATTACTGTGGTGTTGTGCTTCTTTTTTTTATTATTTTATATTTATCTAATGTAATACCCAGTTCACTTACTGCGGGTAATATTGGTATTACATTATAATGTGACATGATTGCAATATTAATTAATTATTGTTAGGGTCCTATCATTATTGATATTGTAATTCACCATTTATTATTAGTTTTTGTATAGCTTTTGTGGTAGAGACTCTGTAGAGCTTCTGTTTTTGCATCATCTTGTGCCAGACTACAGAGCATTGCATCTGCACTGGGATATTTCCTCCTGAAAACACCATGTGACTGAATAAATGTAGTTTTGCCCCAGGGTGATTTTACTGCATTTATCACTCAAGGATGAATGTTTTGAAACCTCTTATAGGTATGCTAAGAATGATCCAGAGACTCATCAGAAGAGCCACATTGAGGCAGATACGACATGATTTCATTATGGAAATACTTTTTATCTCTAAATATTTTTCTTTAAACTACGTTGTGTCTGACAGAAGTTAAACAGTTAATTAGTTGCTTCCTGACCTCATTTGGTCTTGATTTTTAACTAATTAAAGTGGTTTCACCAAAGTGTAATTGATTACCCAAGCGTTAGGTTTCAATGTTTGATTTATATTGGTTATAGGAGCTGATGCAAGGTCTGTTCAGATGAGGCCATTGACAAAGAAAAGGCATGTGATGATCCTAGAGTTTTGGAATTAAATTTGCTCTGATTTCAACCATTTAACCCATTCGTTCCGGGTGTCACATATATGAGACACAAGGAAAAAATAAACAGTTTCGGGCTGCCCGCCAGTGCGATGCTGTCTCGGAGCCGTGCTCCGCGGCAAAAGCGGCGGGCGGGCGGGCGGGCGGACAGACTCCGGGGAGCTCCGCCCGCCGATTTGTAGCTTCCGGATTTTTTAAATTTTGGCTACAAAATGTACCCCGGCGCGGGTGGGTTAAAGAAAGAACCGTATATTTTACTAACCACTTCATCTGTCTGCCGTGAACTTAAATACCCATTGTTGTGGCCTCTGTGAATATTTGCGGTCGAGGCAAAGGGCGTTAAACCCTCATTACATGTATTCTTACAAGATAGAGCCTATAGACCTTATGTGATTTTTTTTTTTTTTTTTTTTTTTCAAAATTGAATCAAATGCATATGAAGGAGGTTTATTGGCCCTTGTAAGAGCTTCAAAGGCGTGGAGGCCACAATGATCATGGTACGCACCACCCCCTTAGTAATATATACCCAAGAGGGAACCAGACAGATATTAGGAAAAAATAATATGGTAAACTTCTAAACTGCTTCCAGACCTCGTTTCTAAATAAAGAAAAAAAGAAAATTTGCAAATTAAAGAGTGGATGTAAGTCTCTTAGTCCCAGTTGATATATGGGGCATAATATATCCCTAGGCCTACTCAACAAAGCTCTGTCTCGTTCGCCTGGCAATTTATCATCGTTTTTATTATTGTTGATAGTTGTTTTGTCTTAGCTATTATTATTATTATTATTATTATTATTATTAATTATTTATTATTATTATTATTATTATATTATTATTATTATTATTATTGTTATTGTTATTGTTATTGTTATTGTTATTGTTATTCTTATTCTTATTGTTATTATTGTTACTATTATTATTATTGTTACAGTTGTTACAGTTGTTTTAGTTGTCATCATCATCATCATTTTTATTATTGGTATTGTTATTGTTATTGTTATTATTATTATTATTATTGTTGTTATTGTTATTATTATTATAGTTAATGTTTGTTTTTATTGGTATTACTTTTACAGGCAATACTAATTAAGGTGTCTGCACTAACATTCCGAGGAAGCATAATAGTATTATTGATTAGTGTTCATACATGTTGGTGAAGTTAATAAATTGTGGGGAAGTCACAGGTTGTGCTTTAATTGAAATTCAAGTGTTGCCTTCCGAGAGAGTCCTTAACCCACTAACGACGGGGTGTCCACATATGAGACACCCAAAAATAAACATTGCCGGGCGTTGTGCCAGTGTGATGCTGTATTGGGGCTCATGCTTCAATGCAGCAGCGGGCTGCGGCCGGGGGTGGGCAGAATGGGGCAGCCTGGCTGCCGATTTTGTAGCCACCTGGAATTTTTATTTTCGGCTTCAAAATAACAGGCGTTATGGATTAACTTCGTTATCTCGAACCGTATTGAATGTAAAAATTACTGTGAGCTTTCTCAAAAGTTCATAGATGTCGCTGTGTATCCAGTAATTTTCTATCCTATTTAAAAAAAATTTGATAATAGAATTCTTATGTTTCTTGTATTTGATTGTTCATAATATTTTCTACATATATTTAAATGATTTAAGAATATAATTTACGATATCTTTAAATTATTCGTCCATTAATGTCATGACCCATGTACTTTGGGATCGCTCCTCTTTTGAAGAGTCCACTGGACAATTTTTGTTGATTTTTTTTTTTTTTTTTTCTTTTTTTTTCAAAATGGAATCAACTGCATATGAAGGAGGTTTTTGGCGCTTGTAAGAGAGGCCAGGCTGCTCATGTGCGACTGTGTTGAGATCCGTACGGCGTTGCAAGGCGTCTGTCGTTTCGGTGCGTCGGCCTGCGGGAGGTGGCCTGCTTGGGCCCGTGGTGGGTGACTCGCTACTTATGTTTTTGTAAGTGTTAATATGGATAATATTACATTAAGAGAATCTTTGAAAATAAAAATTGTATAATGTGTCTTTTACTTAATAACTATTTTTACATTACCATATTACAAACGCAACCCAAACTATCAATATTCTAAAATACTATAGCCATATGCACAAGTATTAAAAAAAACATTTTAGGGGTCTATAGCTGGATCTCACTGTTACCAAAAGAATCAACACATTGAAATAAACATCATATTAAAAAAAAAAAAAAAAAAAAAAAAAAAAAAAAAAAAAAAAAAAATCTGTAATATATAACAACACATATAACCTATATATATAACATACAATATATATATATATATAGATTACATAGATACATATATAACAGTGGGATCCAGCTATAGACTCCAAAGAGTTCTTTTAATACAGGGTAACAATATGCAGATCATATATATTTATCTATTCTTTATATCTTTTCATCTGTATCAATAAATCACTTGCTTACTAAACAAACAACATCCCTTCCCCTTAGTTCTGTTGTTTATTATACAATATATTTTAATTGTATATCATAGTACAAAAGCGACAAACAACCCCGTTATAAAGCCTACGTAACCCAACCTTGACAAACCCTTACACTTACAAGTTCCTACAGACAAATTCGGTGAAGCATAGCAACCAATGGCTACACAACTCCACGGCATTTTAACCAAAAGAACTTTAAATGCTTGGAATGACACATTAATTCCATAAGCACGCAGTAATTTTTTGAACGAACGTGGGTTTGCTTTAACCAATTACTTGTTGCTGGGTGTGGTTGCAACATGCATTACCAAACAGATAAAGGTAATAGGTAATTGGAATTGGTGATTCAACGTTAGGTCACTTCGAAGGATCATCGGTCCAAATTTCTAGAGGTAAAGAACATGGATAAGTTTTAGCTGACCAACTTTTAGTTTCACTTCATAACACTTTATCTACAGTTTTCAACATATCAAAGTCGCTCACAATAATAAATTAATTTTTCATTACTATACTAGAGGTTTGTGAGATATGGGTTTGTTTACACCAAGTGGTTTTCGTTGTCATGGCAACCTCACCTTGTGACATAATGCTACGTGACATCTATGCTGTTTACAATTAACTTTTACCTAATAAAAACTATACAAGCTCTTAATTCTTCTATCAAGAATTCCAAGCTAAAAACGCATTTACAATCAACAGACATACAACATAAACTATCATCACCCACTTACCTGTCTTCTCTAATTCCTTCTTGTTTGAAGTCACTTTCTTCTTCACCAGTGCCTTAAAATCAATGAATTTCTTTCGCATATCATCTGCGGTTCTTGGTATGGGACTCACGGCATTCACAGCATTTGCAATTGCCTCCCATGCTGCTCTCTTGGCTTGCTTGTTGAGTGTTGTTGGTCCTTCACCTCTTGAGTGTATTACTGCTATTCTTTTCGTTGCCTCTCTCATCAAAATAAATATTTCTTCATCCTTAAAATTCGCCTTTCTCCTCTTGACAGGCGGGGTTGCCATCTCGCTGTGTATGGCAGACATCAAAGAATGACCGGCAACAAAATCGAACCTGGAAAAGGCTCACAAGATTGCAGAGGAAGAGCACAAGTTGTATTACGTCTGACCGCACTCTTTGTTTACGTTCAATCAGCTGTTCTGGAAAATCGCACGTGATTGGTTGGATCAATTTGTTATCCGCGCGGCAATTGGTCAACACAAGATACGACTGATCCTACTGAACGCCGTGGATATAGCACGCTCCCTTACGACCGATATTAAGATCTACCCTAAAAACCCGCGCTGCCAAAATCGTACGATCACCTAAAGGCCGCAACTTTAGGGGCGATCCTAAGGGAGTCTTATGTAAACAGACAGTCGACAGTCGATAGTCTACGAATAAGTCTACCCTTCGTGTGATTTCGAGTTACTGACAAACATTTGCAGGAAAGAAAAACAAATTTTATCGCAGTATCCTACTGGATACAAATGTATTAAACATTTAAAATGTAACACAGTAAAAATGTCG
The DNA here is from genome assembly GCF_003789085.1 of Penaeus vannamei. Classification (NCBI taxonomy): domain Eukaryota; kingdom Metazoa; phylum Arthropoda; class Malacostraca; order Decapoda; family Penaeidae; genus Penaeus; species Penaeus vannamei. Next base: position 120,900 of record NW_020870966.1, read on the forward strand.
CTCTAGGATATCGGTTCAGGAGCAAAAATGGCTAGTACTATGTCGTTCTCGCATAACCATGAACTATAATTTCGTACACATGTTAAGAAAAGAAAAATCCGGCAGAGGTGTGCTCCAAGTAGCAAAAGAAAAAGAAGTGTCCATCATTGTTTCATTTTCAAACTAGCGCCACATTGCAGAGATGGGGTGCATCCATACTCAAATCAAATTTTATCCAGAGACAATCATTGACAGAATGATGCATTGCAATTCTTTATGCTTACGATACAAAAATGCAAGCATTTGTAATGTATGACATAAATATTAAAATAGTCAACAATAAATTTCACATCCGAACGGTGCCTGATCGTGCGCCGAGCCCTCGCCAAGGTCTATATAAGTACTTATACTTATATAGACCTTGGACCTCGCCCACGGACCGGCTAATCGCTTACGGCCAATAAATCCACGCCGCGCTCTAGACTTATTTAGACTTGATCCGCGCATGGTATCAAACCTTTGTTGGCGATCAAGTGCTCTTGTAAACCACCCTTTCAGTTATCGGGAATAAAGTTAGACATTTACCATTTACCATTCACTTTTATTAAAGACAACCTGCCGTCATTCTCCTTCAGAATGGTAAAGAAAACTATGATCCAATACTAATCTTTTCGTGGTCGGGACATCATTGGGCTAAGAAAAAAATCCTCAGATATCGAGACAAATGCACGCACACGCATTCCCGCCCAAGGTCTATATAAGTACTTATATAGACCTTGTTCCGCCAACGCACGCACGAACGAACGCGCACGCACGCACAATATATACATATATATATATATATATATATATATATATATATATATATATATATACATATATATATGTATATATAAATTTATATATATATATTTATATATATACATATATATTATATATTCATGAATTAAAACAAGAAAATACGTCACTACAAAGAAAGTCCATGTTTTTCCTTTCCTCATAACAGTTAAATTGTTTCTCTTCATTTACCTCACAATATGATACATTTTTATCAATAGTCAATTTTAACTTTGTTGTATTTTCCTTGTATGAACATATTACAATCAACAAGACAGTTCAATCCTACCCTTTCAAAGTTAGTTTAGAACAAGTTTTCTAGCATAAATTATATTTGTGATACTAGTATTAGAGAAATGTGTATTCTTTTAGACAACTGGCTAACATGAACTTATTATTTTCACATAGCATTGCTTCATGTAATTTATGAACAATTCTACTGTGTGCCTGTAAGATTTTTTCATTTCTTATATCTTTCCACAAATTTCACTCCTTGTGCATTCCTCTTTTAAGGAATAAGGAAATGTCTTTCTTGATTTTTTATGCTTTTCAGTGTCTTTTCAAGTGTTTCATAATGCTTGATTTTCATTGGAAACAACTTTTACAATAAGCCTATTTGAGCAGTCTTATATATCCAAGGAACACAAAAGTGCATCCTCTATACAGAACAACAATACAAGTAACATGTTTCCTAAATAAAATGTATGCTAGTGTGCTCTTAAAACACAAAATAACAGTATCCTAAAAATATATATGTAAATGAATAAATGACATATAAGGAAAAGGACAATAAACCATCATAGCTTGTAGACTATCTTGTGATATGCTGTCAAACAAGAGACAATCCTCAGTTCAATACTTACAAAATATGTACAAAATAGGACTAACTGAAATGATGATGTGGCCTCCATGTTCATGCTCTGGCAATGGCCAACAACCCTTTACTTTCAGACTTCACCAGAGGTACATTTCAGGAATTGTAGAAGATACATAGTGGTGGTGTGAATGGTGGTGATGGAGTGGGTAGTGATGTTCTTGAATAACTGGGTAGATCATGTAGTGACAGTGATGGTTTGGGTGGTGAAGATG
>NW_020870966.1:142804-150304 GCF_003789085.1 Penaeus vannamei
CTGCTTCGTTCGAAACTCCTCGTGCAACTAGTTTGACAAGTTAAACAAGATGCTTTGACCGTTCTGAACCCCTACTTTGGCTTCCTGGGCATTCTGGACAACGCCATCTCGACCTCCTTCACAAATGGAAGAGCAGGACGAGATGAAATCACTAAAACATTTGTATGTAAACAATGATATTGACTGGTCATTTTATGGACGTTTATTGTTCTTATCAAAGGGTATTTCTGCGTTTGTCAGTTGAAAGTAAGTTATCTGTGCATCAGAAGAGTTATAAAACCTATGCAGCGTGTAAAATAAAGATGATAATATCGTGAATGTTTACTTTCGAGTTGGTTCCACTGTGAGCAATGAAGGCCTCAAGTTTCCGACCGCCGCCTCGTCCTGCTGGCTGTCTGGACGAGCAAGCATCAAAGCAGATATATTTTGGTCTGAATAACGAATTTAACGTCTGGCTTTCCTTTTTCCCACTCTTGCAAGCTTTGTTTATGCTAGATTTATAATATATATATATATATAAATATATATATATATATAATATATATTATATATATATATATTGCCGTTGTTAGGTCTGCTTGCAATTGTTCGGCATCTTATGTATTTTATTTCACATTTAAGCCAATATTTCGCTCTCGAATGTGTATGTATGCAAGTCTATGAGTATATAGTTCTTGTGTGTGTGGGAGCGTGGTGTGTGTGTGCGTGGTGTGTGTGGTGTGTTGGTTCCGCAAATAGAACGAGGGAAACACGAAAAACAACATGAATATGTCGAAGGCGTTCCCGCTATATTGCTTCTTCAGGGTATACAGGATGACATACAGAGGGCGTGCGTGCGACGACCTTGTCTAGATCGTACCTCCCTTTTGCGGTGTTAAAGTTATTTGTTGAATAAATTAACGCGGCTTTTACCATCTTCCTTTATCGTGTGGTCTGGGCTCGCTCCATGATGGAGGCCTGGGACCACTTGGGGAAGTGGCCATCGTGTCGACGTGAAAATTATTATATTCACATAATCCTAGCATGAATACAACATACAGGTTCAATTCAGAGAATGGTAGAAGCACATGAGTGAAATAAATGGAAGGCGAGAATTCCAACAAGCTGACGAATTATTCCCATGCTCTAGAATGAGGGGGAATGGGGGAGCTGGTCACTGCGTCCCTATAATTTTCGAGAGGATGTGAACACACGCACATAGAATTAACCATAGATCATACTCACTGAATAAAAAATGTTTTTAGTAAACTGCATACATATTCAAGTACGTTTTATTTATTTATCCTATGCTATTATAGAAATGGATGTCTATACTGTTTTCTTTTGGGTTTTTAAAAACGAGATACTATATGTTATTTTCGGATGATATTCTTATTCCAGAGTTTTGTTTTGTTGGCTTTTGGTCCCCTCTCAGCTCTGTCTTATCAGAGCTGAGATATTATCCTTGCGGAGGGTATCATGGGTTGCCAACCCACTCATTGTCGCCAAATTCACAAAACAAAACCTTCGCAAAAAAAAAAAAAAAAAAAAAAACCCAATGATATCTACTAAAAATTATAATAAAAGTAAAAAAAAACTTAAATATAACAAAAATATTTCTGAAAAAAAAAAAAAAAATAAAAACGTCTTTGAAGGATACGGATTTTTCAGAATCTCCTTGCTGCATATTCGGACTCGCAGACCTGTGCCGACGGCGGCGGCGATGACGTTGCTCAGCTCTGTCTGCAGCTCGCTCTCGCTCCCTCTCCTGCGCCTGCAAATTCGAAATCAGGGTGCGGGGTATCTTCCATCCGAGGTACAGCAAAAGGCCTCCCAGTGAAAAAACAAAATTATGCTCCAAAACAAGACTGCAAACCAACTACACACGTTGCAGGCTTGCATCCTTTCCCTTGGAGCACTTATACCAAACTGAAATGCAGGGAATCGTTGGCGTTCTGTGTATACCCTGGAAGACACCTAGAGAGCAGCTCATCTTTAGTAAGGTCCTTGTAAATCGCTTGGATCTCCTGCAACTGTCCTGAGGAAAAGATTCTCCTGGGAATGAGAACGAGGAATCCCTCCTGCTACAATATCGCCTGCGGGACTGTCCTGAGAAAATGATTCTCCTGACAATGAGAACGAGGAACCCTGCCTGTTGCTCTCGCGGAGTTATAAAAGCACCAGCTGTTGGCGCTGTCAGGACAATACTGGTGCTGCACCCTGAAATTACTGGGAGAATTGTGTTAGAATGACGCAAGGTCATTCTTCCGTATAGTCTCCAGGCTGATGTTGACGGAGTGCGTCAACGATAACATGTAAAACCTAGATAAATTATCAATGTTTTTGTTAGTCAATAAGCGCGCCAAGAGGAAACGGCGCACGACCCGCTCGGTGCACGTGGTGGCTGGCTTGGTGAGTTTCTCCTTCAGCTTTCAGAGCCGCGTGCCCATTCGCTTGCCGACATGGTTGATGCACTCGTACTTCACGACCTCCCTGTCGGCGCCATAAATACAGTGCACGCTCCTGTAAGCAGAATTGCCATCACGAACGAAGTATGCATACCGCAGGCCTATAATATGTGGAGCGAAGAAACATCCGTTGAGCTGCCTCTGCCTCCACCCTCCCAGACGGTCCAACGAAGTTCATGCTGCAGTGCCTGTGGGAGAGAAACCAGTTGTCGAAGTCATCAAGTGGGAGGGTTTGGCGTTCCTTCTGGCAAACACTGCACAGGTTACACAGCATCTGCTTATCTAAAACAGTGCAGCATTAATCTCGATAAACGCCAAACCAATATGGCTACGGTGCCCACGGGTCTCCCAAACAGTCGAAGGATACGATGACATCTGTAATAGCATCTGCGTCAGGAACTACATTCTGTTCGGTCCTGTAAAACTCCTTTACTCTCTGACGTGCTAGCTGGGTCCTGTTGGTAAAGAATCCTTCAGCCTTGGCATTCCGGTACACCTGTAAAGATAAGCTTTCGCAAGGATGTCATCCTAACTAAGCCGTCAACGTCAGCTTTGATGTCACGCTCGCTCAGGAGAACCGGCTGAAGTGAGACTGCCCTCAGAACTCAGCACAAAATTCAGTTCCTGTGATTACCTAGAGGTGTCGCTAGAAACGAGAGAGAAATCATATGGCGTCGAAGGTGCTGATGACTCGCTGCTGAATGCCGATACAGGCGACCTGGAAGGAGAAGGCGACAAGTCACGGGGTAAGGGTGAGCGACTCCACGAGGTAGAAGGAACTGGCGACCTGGAGAGAGAAGATATGCATGACAAGACACGCGATGTCGATGGTAAAGGCTCCTCCACTCCATCAGCGTCACTGGAGACCGACGCGGTCGTCGTCGACAGCGGCGACCTGCCACGCGATGTCGATGGTAAAGGCTCCTCCACTCCATCAGCGTCACTGGAGACCGAAGATAACGGGTTCCTGGAACGTAAACGTGGATTTCGCTTTTCCCGCAGGGCCTTCAGCATCACCTTCCTGCTCTTGGAGGAACCTGAAATTCTAGGTTTAAGACACGCTGCTTTCTGTACCGGAGACAAAGAATATATTAGCCACAGTTCTCATTGTGGCTAGTTTCATTTTCATATTAGTAAGAGCTCTGCAATCATCCATCCACACACGGCAACAGCGACCAATGCTCTGAAGCTTCTCAGAAATTCGACACAGAATTGGCGCCTTCCACTCCGATGTGAGGTGCTGAATCTTAATTAATAGCTCCCTCGCATTCTTTTACCAGGGATTCATAACGAGTTTTGTATACTTCTAACTAACATACACTCATTGTTTAGTTTCATCGTATAACAGAATACGTAATATCAATCTCTGCGTCTTTCATAAAATCGATCTTTCTAAAAGTAATTGAAATCTATGGGAGTGAGGGAAGGAGGGAAAATGTGGATGGGAGTCCAGTTATGGATTTATTTCATACCTTGTAAATGTCTGTGATATAACAAGCTTTCTGATTGTTCTGATACAGTACATACGTTATGTATACATGTAACCAAATAAACTAACACGCATTGATTTCCATTCATTCATTCGTAATTAATTCTAGGGACATTTACTAGTAGATAACTCTACTCAGTGTTCGTTAAAATGCCGCAGGAACACTCGGGGCAAGCGAGGGTAGTTAGCAACAGGTTGTTCCCCACAACAACCCTGGCATGTCGTTATTTGACCATATTGACAGATAACTTGTATTCTTTATTTTTGTCTTACACATTTCATACTTAATAATCATACTAATCAAAGTCTAACCAACACCATAGTAGCAGCAGTTTTAGATTTAAAAAATATTTCATACTTACATGAACCTAGACCTGTTAGCGTAATATATTTTTAAATTATTTATAGAAAAATAATAATTTTCTATCATATGCTTTGAATCTGGCTACAAACATTTTATGGGCATTCGCGAACCGCTATTCATGCGTAAATGGTAAAATCCCGTATCACAATTATTATTTGAAAAAAAGAAAGAATTATTTATCCCAATAGAATAGCGTAGGAAAGATATGAGGTGTTAAATGAGAGGAAATGCCATTCGGTTGTTCCCTGCCTGCGGCCCTCCAAGGTTGCTCTCTTGCCATGCTAAAGGAAGATAACGTCAATTTTATTTTTGGTCGTGCATGTTTCTTACATGGAATACGTAAGAACGAATGTCCAAGCTACAACATATTACCAGAAAGTCTCAAAGCAAGGCGTAATTCATCAGTAAATATACCCAAATGCGTATAGTCATGCGGTTTATTATTTATTTATTTTCTCTCGGAAACATTTCATTATAAATCAATATGATTCCATCAAATATTGTTACATGGAGTATCTGAAAAGTCGTTAGACATTCAGAAACTGATATTCATATGCAATGTCGTTTGTAAACGTTGTATGTATGTTCGGAACAATCAAAAGTACATGTAGGTGTTTGCCGGTAAATGAATGAAAATCCAGTGTCATTATCTACTTTCGGAAGATAACGTCTAATTCTTTTATTTTTGGTCGTGCATATTTCATATATGGGATACGTAAGAACGAATGTCTAAGCTACCACATATCGCCACAAAGTCTCAGTACAAGGCATATTTCATGTGTAAATATACTCAAATTAACGTTTTATGCGATTTTTTTTCAAATAATTTCACTATGAATCAATGTGATACCATCAAATGTAGTTGAATGTAGTATCGAAACATTCGTTAGACATCAACGAACTGATATTCATAAGTAATACCATTTTTAAGTGGCTTATGTATGTTTGGTACAAGCAAAAGTACCAATCTTAAGTGGCTTATGTATGTTTGGTAAAAGCAAAAGTGCACCTATGTGTCCGTAGAAAGTACCAATCTTAAGGTGGCTTATGTATGTTTGGTACAAGCAAAAGTACCAATCTAAGTGGCTTATGTATGTTTGGTAAAAGCAAAAGTACCAATCTTAAGTGGCTTATGTATGTTTGGTACAAGCAAAAGTACCAATCTTAAGTGGCTTATGTATTGTTTGGTACAGCAAAAGTACCAATCTTAAGTGGACTTATGTATGTTTGGTAAAGCAAAAGTACCAATCTTAAGTGGCTTATGTATGTTTGGTACAGCAAAAGTACCAATCTTTAAGTGGCTTAATGTAGTTTTGGTACAAGCAAAAGTACCAATCTTAAGTGGCTTAATGTATGTTTGGTAGCAAGCAAAAGTTACAATCTTAAGTGGCTTATGTATTGTTTGGTACAAGCAAAAGTACCAATCTTAAGTGGCTTATGTATGTTTGGTACAAGCAAAAGTACCAATCTTAAGTGGCTTATGTATGTTTGGTACAAAAGCCAAACCAATCTCTTAAGTGGCTTATGTATGTTTGGTACAAGCCAAAAGTACCAATCTTAAGTGGCTTTATGTATGTTTGGTAGCAAGCAAAAGTACCAATCTTAAGTGGCTTATGTATGTTTGGTACAAGCAAAAGTACCAATCTTAGCATGTATGTTGGTACAATCAAAAGTACCATCTTAAGTGGCTTATGTATGTTTGTACAAATAATCTTAAGTAATGTATGTTTGGCAATCAAAAGTTCTTAAGTGGCTTATGTATGTTACAGCAAAAGTACCAGGTATGGGTACAGCATGCTAATGTGCTTATGTATTTGGTACAAGACAAAAGTACCAATTTAAGTGCTTATGTATTGTTTGGTACAAGCAAAGTACCAATCTTAAGTGGCTTATGTATGTTTGGTACAAGCAAAAGTACCAATCTTAGTGGCTTATGTATGTTTGGTACAATCAAAAGTACCAATCTTAATGGGCTTATGTATTTGGTACAAGCAAAAGTACTTATGTATGTTTGGTACAAGTCAAAAGTACCAATTAAGTGCTTATGTATGTTTGGTACAAGCAAAAGTACAATCTTAAGTGGCTTGGTATGTTTGGTATAATCAAAAGTACCAATTTTTAAGTGCTTATGTATGTTTGGTACAAGCAAAAGTTAAGTCTTATGTATGTTGGTACAAAAGTACCAATTTTAATGCTTATTTGTTGGTACAAGCAAAAGTACCAATCTTAAGTGGCTTCAAGCAAAAAGTACCAATCTTAAGTGGCTTCTGTATGTTTGGTACAAGCAAAAGTACCATCTTAAGTGGCTTATGTATGTTTGGTACAAGTAAAAGTACCAATCTTAAGTGGCTTATGTATGTTTGGTACAAGCAAAACCAATTTAAGTGGCTTATGTATGTTTGTACAAGCAAAAGTACACTATGTGTCCGTAGAACGTACGGCGGAAAATCCTGTATCACTCTATCACGCTCAAGCACGACACACACGAAATCACCCAAGACGGGCCTGATAATCAATTTGCAGTTTCCCCTCACATGAGTGATTTTCAGGGGCGGTTCCCTTAAAACATTAAGTATTAACCATTACAGTAACCCAAAATAAGGCTACAGTATCTATACTGAACTTAAACGAAATATACGAACTAATACAAAAATCCGCATAAAAAAATAAGTTAATAATTCTCACTTCCCTACAGGGTTTGGCAATAATCCTACTTGGCGGCAGAACAAATATTCGATAATAGATGCAGACTGTTTTTGTAATGAAATATTTCTACCGTCTCAGTAGTGAACCTTTAGACAACAATATACTTTAAATCATACGCGTTCAAAATTTCTTCTCATGCCTACAGCTTGTTATTAATGATGTCTATGTTATGGTATGAAATACACACGAATCATCACTCCTTCCGCGAGGTGGGGGGAGGAAAGGGGGAGGGGGAGGAAGAAGACAGAGGGGGAAGGGAGAGGGAGAAGACAGAGGGGGAAGGGGGGGAGAAGACAGAGGGGGGGAGGGAGAAAACAGAGGGGGGAAGGAGGGAGAAGGCAGATGGGGAAGGGAGGGGGAGGAGGGGGAATAGATGAAGGTGGGGAAGGGGAGGGGAAGGGTGGGATAAGGCTCAAGTTAGATGATCATGCGATGAGTGAGAGGTCCGGGAATCAATGGAAGGCCTAGAGCAGCGGGATTAGGAGCTCAATGAT
>NW_020870966.1:155304-166218 GCF_003789085.1 Penaeus vannamei
CAATTTCATATATTAAAGAATCATGCAAGGTACATAAATAATAATTGCTACAAGATGTATAGAACTTATACCCTTGCTTGTCTTCATCATCTGTTAATCTATGCCAGCTGGAATTGCCATTTAAACAGACCTTAAGGGGACCGACCTTGCTAAGGCCACTTTCTAGATTCACTTACCGAGGTAGGAATTCTAAACTTACATCCTGTAAATTTTCTACCTTTTTAAAATCTCAAAGCTAAATAAAAAACGTTTTTTTGTTATTGGTAAAAAAGAAAATGAAAAAAAGAAAGAAAAACAAAAATGGGAAAGAAAGAACTGTGCAAAAGCAAACCACATTTTCTAGATAAATCAAAGATTACTTTCTGAACTGAAGAAAACTGGTCACATCATTCTATTCACTCTTACAAATTACTGTTATCACTCTTACTTTAATATTCAACAACCTTCTGCTAATGTGCATTGAAAATCCATAAAAATTAGTACAATGTCTGCTTGAAGTGCATAATCATGAACAGAAAAGGAGGAAAGTTCTGATAAGCAGGATGTAAACCAGCAAGGTGTCTATTGGCCTTTAAGTGAAATTCTAAACTGTTTTCAATATATTCAGGATTCATTGTGTCAGCATTTATTTTATTTCAGCTCTTCCATAAAGCTGACATTTAGTTACTTAATTTATATTCTCTGTTCTCACTTGTAATATTGCTAAGCAAGTTTCTTTTTGTTGGGGCGGACTTTAGGAGAAAATATATAATAAGTGAAAATGCTGTTAGCATATTTGTGTTTTCTTGTATTTTCTTTCATTGGTTTATTCATTTGTTCAGAAGAAGGGCATAATAGCCAAGGGTTATATGAGCACTTATGAATAAATAAATAAATATATACACAAACATACATATAGATTGAATATTGTTAAACACAATTACCAAGGCAGGATGGGCCTTGTCGCAGCCTCAGGTCTGTTTTCCATCAACTGCTCATTCCCTGGTAGACGGTCCTGATGCACAGTGTCAGCTGTACTGAATTCACTATGATTAAGTTTCCTCTTTTTGCTTGCATTTTCCTCCACCTGGTCAGGATGCATTCCCTGTAATAATCATATCAATCTACATCTCTTATAAGATGCTATAATCAAAGCCTTAATAATCTGAACACAGAACCTAATCTTGATATTAGGTCTTGGTAAAATGATGATGGAGACTAAATTAATGCAGCTAGTCTAGAGAACAAGAGGCAACAATTCAGTAAGACATCTATTATTGAATTTAACGGTATACCCTAAAATTCTAAAACAAATGGGAGAGAAAGAAAGCCTCACCTTTGTCTCTCTCGGAGTGAGTTTCACATTACTCTTCTCTCTGTACGAACTCCCTCCTGGGTGCATGAAGGAGCAGTGATTAAAGTATTCCCATCTGGAGCTCTGCTGTTTCCCGGACTCACCAGGCATATTTTTGAGCTTTTTGAGTTCCCTCTGGTGGTATGTCCTCAAATGATTGAATTTATTCTTTGCATGATCTGGAATATGATAGGATTTTTATTTTAAGAACATTTGTTTTACATTCTTAATAGCTATAGAAATCACTAATAAGTACATAGATTTCCTCAGTGCCATAGATAATACATAGTACATAGATAGTACATAGATTTCCACACATAAGGCCAGTATTCCTATACAATTTATATTCTGCTAGAATAATTGGGAATTATTATACATTCACCACAACACTACAGCAAGCAAGTACTTTTAATTTATTAATCATTCAATTCCCAACATCTTTCCATAAATAACTATCCGCTGCAAATGATTACTTACAAATATTAAAACCAAATTTCACTTATTTGCACTGGTTAAGATGCAATTACACATTTCTCAACCACTCTGGGGGAGAGGTTATTGCAAGGTTAAGGGAAAGGAGTGCACCCTCCAGGTTGAGCAGAATCCACAAGGCAAAGGCAGAATTGAAGCCAGGTTAGGTAAGGCTGAATGAAGCCAGGTTAGGTTTGGTTAGGTTAAGTAGGGCTAGGCAGTCAAAGGATACAAATATGATAATCACATCTGATTCCAATATGAAACAACACCTGAAACCACTTGGAATGCACCAATAGCTCTCATGGAATGTTTTGGAAATAGGCTTACAAGCGATATCGATTGATGTGATGGTCAGAATTCTTCCAAAATCACCAAAAACAATAGGAAAATGTATTTCCGTATTGAAAACAAAGTGTGGCAAAAATTACAATGATTTACCAAAATCTGTGAGGGAATTGTTTTCTTTGCCACTGCAACAAAAGTATTGAGACCATCCAGATCATGTGAATCTTGTGCAGTCCTTAATTTAAAAACTAAACTTTCTTTATTAAAGTTAGGATTAATCATTACAGTAAGGATGCTCTAATTTTAGGTTAACTGAAAATTATATTCTTGTAGAGAACAAAAAGTTGCAGTGGTTAATATAAGAAATAATCTGCAGATATGAATGGTAATGCCAAAAATAAAGGTAAAAGATCACCAAAAGCGTTGCTCTCAGCCAAAGTACACTCTGTGCTTCTGAGTTTTAGCTCTATCTTGCCCAGAACACCAAGGTGAAGACAATGTTTCCGGGGGGGGGGGGGTGCCCATCATCCACCCAGTCATTGTAACTTAGATTGATGACTAACTTTTTTGACATCAAGTTGGGGACGTAATCTCTGGCAATTGCATCTGTACTAAAAAGAATTACCAAAATTACAATAAAAACATAATATAGGAATAATGAATTATCTGACTCTTTACTTAATGATAAATACCAGAAAGGCTTACAACTGGTTATAGAGTTAGTTTAATCTTTAGTGTAAGGGTGCACTAAGCTAGAGCAAATTGAAGATGGTATTCTTATTGAATACAGAAAGTTGCAGTTGTCAATACAAGAAATAATCTGCAAACACAAATGGTGATACGAGAAATAAAGGGAGAAAACTGCGGAAAGTGCAGCTCACACCCCTAGTCAGCACGGTGCTCCCAAGTTTCAGTTCTTGCCATGGTGAAGACACTGTTTCCCTGGGAGCGTTGGAGGGCAGAGACCCCAATCAACTCTCAACTCAGGCAGTTTGGCATGCATATTCAGGTGCAACTTAGATTATTGAACAGATTTGGTGATGTGCTCTTGGGTACTTAGTCTTTGGTGAGTGCATCCGTACTGTAAAGATTTACCCAGTTGGTTTGTTGGTGTTGTACACCACTGATCCTTGAATCTTAATATTCTATATCCATATGCACTTGTAGTTTTATGCGATCTTTGTAGCCGTTACCTGGATCTCCTCTACAGCTTGTCAATGCTGACCTATTCTTATTACAAATAAACCAAAATAATAATGTATATATATTTTTTTTCAATGAAACACAGATGCCAAGATCAAATTTACTGCTAGTACAACCATGTCACTACTACCACCAATGATCACAATAACAATAAAGCACAAATAATAAAATAACACAACATACCTACAGTTAGGCCCTTCATCTCGACGAACTCCGCCCTCATGGAATCACATATGCGATGGTAGGAATCCCTTTTGATAAGTTTCGACTTGAAATCTGGGCATTCGAAGTCCCAGATGCAAGGGAATTCCTTCACCTTCTCGAGGAGCGCTCTTATGCTGCTCTTTGTCCAATTAACCTCGTTATCCATGTTCATTCCTGTGTCCTACGTATTGTATTTGTGACGAGAAATAAATGGCAGGCAGAGTAAGGTTGGAGTAAAAAGGTTTCGTCCAGTCGATACTGCTTGTAAGTACTCCAGTGTGAACTTAGTTGGCGATTGTGCAGAGGTGTGAGATTCGTTGGGAGTTGGCGATTGGGGAACGGCGAGAGTCTATACTTTGTTTTAAGAGGTACTACAGGTGCAATTATAATGACAACCTTTTCAATTAGACATGATTTTCAATACCCACATTGTATTTACATTTTTACATTTCTAGGTATTTATTTCTCCATGGAATACAATTGATGTTGGCGAGTCGGGGATTGTTTACAGACGCTTCGGTCTTCCATGCTCTGTAAAAGTTGCTTGTATTTCGTCACAAATAAACGTCTGAAGAAATAGAGACCAAAAAGTTTAAATGCGGTCATCAAGAAGTTGAGGCAATGTCCCTGCATTTGAAATTTTGAGAGCCAAGATATCAAGAAAAAGGTTTTCAAGAGAGATTGCTACCAATAGTATATATAAAATTTCATTTAGGCAAGGTTTTATCGCGACAAAAGAACTCGCTACCATGTTTATTTCTACCTGGTTTGCCGTTTCAAGTGCAATGAAGTATTATTTGATTGGTGGAGGGATCGTAGTTTCTATTACCAAATTACGTAAAGAAGCCAAATAAATATTTAAAGAATGAGGAATCATATAAATCGCTCGTGTGGCCACTGCTTTCGCTGCCACAGCACAGCCCCATTTAATTTATACCCACCCAAGGTCAATATCTGGGATGTCAGACTCATGAACCTTGGGATAGTCGCCATTAGTGTCTTAAAAAAAAAGTATTATAGCAGGCGCGGATTCAAAGGGCGGCACTCCCGGCGTCCCCCTATTTTTGGAGCAATTTCTTTTTCAGCCGAAGCTTTTGAACGAAACAGCCCTGTCAATGTTCATATCTAACGACCTTCAATGTTCAGCAATTCCTGAAAACCTGCACAGCACATAGCGACTCCGGTAAGGCCACGAGAATGGAAGTTCCTGTTTTGCGTCCGGGCAAAAAATGGAAACCGATGGGGCTATTTTTCATTATTTATTGTACATGTTTATTTCTACAAGCATTTACAGCATATCTCGCTAATGATGGCAGACGGTATTGCAGGTGAGGTGCAAAATACGTTTATTGTGCAGATTCGACGATGTGGATGCATGGGGTGTGTTATGCGGTTGGTGTGTTATGCGACTTTTTGGGGGGGAATAATGAAATTTATTGAAAATAATGAAATTCTTTGGCGGACGTCGTCGCAACCTGCGGGCGGTGGTCGTATAAAAAGGAACTTTGATTCTCATGGCCTAATCGTGATTGGATTTTGACCTGCATATGTGCCCCCCCCCCCTTTGCAAAAATCTTGGATCGGCCTCCTGTGTAGGTAAGTACTATAAATCTTAATCCTTTGCCAGCTCTCAAGACTGCAGCTGAAATGAAAAGCGGCCCGCGAGTTTTTTTTTTTTTTTTTTTGGCATCCCTGGGATAGACCTTGTGCCCACCTCTGCATGATTTATATATATTTAAATACAACTCTGTGGGGGTGGGTGCGTGCGTGCGCGTCCGTCCGTCATTGCGTTCAATATATGTAGCCTACATGAAAGTAGAACTTGAAACGTACGCACGCGCCTGTGAACATATATGTATATGTATATGTATATATGTATATATATATATATATATATATATATATATATATATATATTATATATATATATATATTATACTTACACAAAATATACGCAAAATTATGAACCCTTGCTCCTTTTTATTAACACTCCGGAAAAAACAGACGCTACTCAGGTCAAGGTTTGTCTATCTTTGCCTGCCCTCATCCCCCACAGATTTCGCACAAGAGCGTGAAGATGTGTAAGGATTCATATGCGAAGCTG
The DNA here is from genome assembly GCF_003789085.1 of Penaeus vannamei. Lineage (NCBI taxonomy): Eukaryota > Metazoa > Arthropoda > Malacostraca > Decapoda > Penaeidae > Penaeus > Penaeus vannamei. The sequence continues at coordinate 160,908 of NW_020870966.1, forward strand.
AGCCTCGCCATGGGGAGCACTCGATCAAGCGAGTGCTGACGCGACAGAGCTTAGTCCTTACATAACCTCCGGGCGACAATTGCAACTTCTCGCGCCTTCGGATGATAGTTTGTGGCTATCTGGTCGGAAATGTACTCGGGTGGGAAATGTGTGGAGCAGAGGAAAGCCAGAGAGATAACCAGACCTACACCAGGTCTTATTTATTATATCGATATATTTATAACTGGGCCAAGAAAATTATAGACAATAGTATTCATTAGCACCCTACATAAACCAGATCCCTGTGCGGTGTACATATATGCAGGGTGCGATGTATTGTTGTCTCTACTTTTCTTGACCCAATTATAAATATATCGAGCATTTAGGAAAGTCAACAAAAGTTATATCAAAATATACGCATTAGTTATTAAGCAGTTGGCAATAGTGGCAAATAAAGTTCGAATTTGTGTGAAAAAAACAATATATAGTTTGTGAATTTTTACATTTTGATACTGTTACTATTTTAAAAGATAATATACATATGTATATATTTTTTTCTATTATTTGATATTCAGAATTCAAGATGGATTTTGGGGACACATAAAAGGCATTTGAAATAGCGCAAGAACTGTAAAGCGGGTTGTTTACTTTCCACGTCCAGCATGTCTCGCCAACAACACACCTCGTCTGATGAACGACTTCTGCTAATTTCTCTTTTTAAGGAGAGAGCCTCAATTCTTCAAAGTAAGAAGGCTGAAGGAAAGTAAGTTGAATATGACATTTAATTTCATAAGAATACCCCCAAAGAACAAGGTCGCAACCCATATATCCAGTCTGATTCAAATCGTTTTTTTTTATTTTTCATTTTCTTTCCTTAATTTTCTTTCGAGCATAGTACGAAAGGGGTGAAATACAACCAAAAGAAATATACATCAGTTATACACTATGCGGTATACTGAATATAGTGGACTATACACAGACAGCAGCGCAGGTTCCATACTGGTGCAAAATTATCCTTTGCAATCCACCAAAGACAAGAAAATACCTACAGTACTTTTGCCATATTTCCTATCAAGATCAGTAGTGTTTTAGAGGTAGAATTCATTCCATAGTTGAGGACAACATTCCTTGGAGTTTGACAAGCTCTGTCTTGGTCTGGGCAGGTAGGGTTGCAACAATCCTTGATGCACCATTATTGTCATTATAGTTGACATGTGAACCAAAACTGTTTTTAGATAGCATCCTTGGAATGACATCCATGGCTATTCTTTCGGCTCACTGCATTGGTTTGTATATTAAAAACAGATTAGGGTAGATTATATTTTCATGGGGGGGTGGGGGTACACAGCATAATTATAATTTATTTCGTCTAATTTTCGAAAATACAAGCATCAAAAAGTATTTTATTTATACTTCGGAAAAAAACAATCTCCTGGCCCCCGCACTGGCAAAGGCCAACTAACATCAACCCCCTTTTATTGTAGCTTTACAAATTCTCGTCTGATTTCTCCAAGTTGTTGTTACGTGCCTGTTATTGTTTATGTACAGATAAAAAGGCTTTAGGTATTTTTTGGCCAAAACGTGGTGCTGTCTCCAAAACATTAAAATAAGAGATTTTTATGACTGGTACTCGATTGTGAGAATCTAAATAATTAGTGTTGATTTTATTATTATTGTTTTTTTGTGTGTGTGTAATTTGCGATGGAAATTCCGTAGGTGTAAAATCCCTTAGCATTCACATATCATTTAGTTATGGTTGCCAACTCTCTGAAACGAAAATACGGGATACTCAGATGACACTTCAACTCACCCTTGACCTAACCCCCTTAAAAACACTCACAAATGATAAAGTATCTCTATATGAAAAAAAAAAAAAAATTCTTGGTAAAAAAGAAAAAAAAAAAATCAAACCCTGCGTATATAGGCCTACCCATTCAGGCAAAATAAGCAAACATGAATTATATCGGTATTGTATTTTATTGTATTTTAAGTATTCACCTCACACCCTCTACCATATCCGATCCTGTATATACTATACTAATTATCTTATTTTAAATGTAACCTTTTCAAAATGAACATCTTTTCATAAAAAAGAAGTTTTGTTTTACCAAGCTTAAACACCAAGAAACGATCTATCTACTTGGACTACCTCGTCAATTTGTTGTTTTGGTAGTTTCCCAATTTTTCCAAAGTCCTGCAAGGGTACAACTTCAGAATTGAACTTTCATTACGAAATTTGCTCTTTTAATGATTGTTAAAAATACGGGAGTATGGGTATCGTATCAGTTAACAAAAGTATGCGTCCTATATATGGTCGTATTCTTGAAAAAAAAGTGAAATCCACACTTTTAAGCACAAAATCCTCTACTAAGGAATACCGCAAAAAATCTACTGGTATACCAAAGTAAGGCAAGAGGATAAGAACACTTATTTATTTAAATTGACAGCCCTAAAGTTACGTTGACGCCCTGCAATCGTGAAGAATCTAGCAGAATAAAATTGTGTCCAGAATTGGTTTACGTTGCACAATTTCTCTGAGCATACGGCCATTACTTTCAAAAAACGGAATGAACTGACGTGTATGTGCGTGTGCGTGCGTGTGTGTGTGTGTGTGTGTGTGTGTGTGTGTGTGTGTGTGTGTGTGTGTGTGTGTGTGTGTGTGTGCGTGTGCGTGTGTGTGTGCGTGTGTGTGTGTGTGTAGCGTGCAATGCAAATAAAACAAAATTATATACCTAAAACCTATTATTTCTCTGCAGAAAGGCACTTCCCAAGGCCAAGGCATGGGAGGACATCACCAGCGCCCTCAATGCTGCTGCTCTGGGACCTCCCAGAAGCGTCAAGCAAACGAAGAAGCTCTGGGAAAACATGAAAAGCCGGTGAGTTTTACTGCAATGGGTTTTGAACGTCCATCAGATAAAGAGAAACATGGCAAGGTGATGGATATGGAGCGAGTCGAATTGTTGGAGAAGCTGTTTGTGGATGTAATGGAAAGTTGTTGAAATTGCTCGAATTATTACTTGAATAATGGGGTAAAATAACGGATTCTGGCGTAGTTTTAGGTTAGTTGTACAAGGAATCGAATGACTGGTGAATTCCAAGACATCTTTTGTTTCACTAAATATGGCATTTGAAATGAGAACTAAACCGGAATTTTATAGAACCTTTTCTTCTGTATATATTCGTCACAATTTACCCATTTAACGAGTTGTAATAGCTTTTAGTGAGTTTTACAAGATGAGATTTGTATGTGCGCATCGTCTCATTCCTTTCATTCTTGGCTTTAATAATAATAATAAAAAAAACTAACCAATTGACCCAAACTTAACCAATTGATCAACCCGACTTTGCGCATTTTACAAGGTTTAATTAACGAAACCTATTATTCAAATGTTAATATCTATATTTGTTCAATGAATTAAAGTTACAAATATTGAAATATAGAAATAGTAAATGGACATTGATTTTGCTTGTGATAGTATTTTTTCCTTGTAGTAATTTTTGTTATTATGGATTATGCATCAGTTATTGTGGATTTTGCTTTGTTAATGTAATCAGCACAAGTTGGTTTACGTAATTAATAATGCGCTCTGACTCCCCTCAAAACGAGTATAGAAAATGGGTTACAAATTGAAGGGCTAACTTAACTAAATTTCGCGATCTTTCTATAGGTCTGTTCTTCTCACAAATAAACAGATTTATAACATGTTTCTGGTCATTACAATAGTAATATACTCGCCGCAGACTGACCAAACCTCAATTTCTAGCAACTGCTCAGATGATCATGTCTCGGATCCGGTATCGATGTGAACCAATGAAACATCTCGGTAAAATTTGTTAAGAGGACTGTAAAAAAATGGATAAAACTTGGGTTTCGTTGAATGAGATTTGCACTTTGATGAACTTTCCGCACACCAAATTTTCGTTTTTTTTCCCCATTGATTATATTGATTTATTGTAAGATAAGGAGGTGATTCATAGAGTTGAAAGCCGTTCCTATTATATAACAAGGCAAGAGAAGTTTATTTTTTTTATTTATTTTTTGTTTTTTTCAAGAAAAATAGCTTTTGTTTTCTCCAGAGTGTTATGTTCATGTTTTCATACGTAGCTCTTGATCTGATTGAAAAGACCCTTTAAAGGTTATTTTCAACCACCATGGCACAAAACGCGGGAAAACTGCTACAGAAGGTTCCTGGCGATTCCATTTTCGCTCCTGTTGTCGCGTGCCAGAGGAGCGGATGTAACTAAGGGCGTTGTTGTGACTTGCAAAATTCAGAAGCAAGAAGGGAGAAAGAGAAAGGGAGAGGGAGAGGGAGAGGAGAGGAGAGGGAGGGAGGGAGGGGGGGGAGAGGGAGGGAGAGGAGGGAGGGGGAGGGAGAGGGAGGGAGAGGGAGGAGGGAGGAGAAGAGGAGAGAAGGAGAGAGAGAGAGAGAGAGGAGAGAGAGAGAGAGAGAGAGAGAGAGAGAGCTGACTGACTGACTGACTGACACTCACTCACTCACTCACTCACTCACTCAAGTGTCTTTATGTCCAAAACCTACGCCACTCAACTCTTAAAAAAAAGAAAAAAAAAAAATCTTGACAAGGAAGATCACATCCTGAACCAGCCCAGTGAAAGGGCGAAGGAGGAGGATAATACTTGTCAGTCTCCTTTGCCAAGATGGAAGAGAAAGGAGAGCGCAATGACAGCCATTTATCACAGGAAGGGCAACGTGACACGTGAGGTGTTAATTACTTAGGGTTTAATGATTACTTAGGGTTTGATAATTACTTAGGGTTTGATAATTGCTTAGGGTTTAGTTAATTACTTGGGATTTGATGATTTACTTAGGGTTTAATAATTACTTAGGGTTTGATAATTACTTAGGGTTTAATAATTACTTAGGGTTTGATAATTACTTAGGGTTTGATAATTACTTAGGGTTTGATAATTACTTAGGGTTTGATAATTACTTAGGGTTTAATAATTTAATAATACTTGGGTTTAATATAACTTAGGATTTTAATGATTACATAGGTTAATAATTACTTAGGTTTAATAATTTACTTAGGATTTAATAATTACTTAGGGTTTGATAATTACTTAGGATTAATAATTACTAGGGTTTAAATAATTACTTTGGATTTTAATTACTTAGGATTTAATAATTACTTAGGGTTTAATGATTACTTAGGGTTTAATAATTACTTAGGGTTTGATAATTACTTAGGGTTTGATAATTACTTGGGGTTTAATAATTACTTAGGGTTTGATAATTACTTAGGGTTTAATAATTACTTAGGGTTTAATAATTACTTAGGTTTAATGATTACTTAGGGGTTTAATGATTGCTTA
>NW_020870966.1:173818-177318 GCF_003789085.1 Penaeus vannamei
CCCCTACACTCGGATTCTTTGGGTCATCTCTTGTCGTCCATTCATTGCGCTTTAATTACTGTGTTCCATTCATCCCTTCTCCGAACTTTTACTCCGGTCGCCTCTCCTTTTGGAAACTCCTTTTCTCTTTTCTCTTCTTTTTTTCCGCTTTCCCACCGCTGCCACCATTTCCTACTCCTGCTACTCTTGTTCCTTCTCCTACTTGATTTCTATCGCCGACACGTTCTTTTTTCTTGCTCTTCCTCTTCTTCTTCTTTCTTCTTCCTTATCTTCTTTGTTCTCTTCTTGATTCTCACCTTTTCTTCCTCTTCTTTAATATTTTCTTGCTTTTCCTCCTCTCCTTTTTCTTCCTACTTCTCTTGTCTCTCCTCTTTTCTTCTTCTTCTTCCCTTTTCTTAATTCTATTCCTCCTACTCCCTCTCCCTCCCCTGCTCTTGCTTCTCATCTTCCTTATCTCCCTCTCCTTCTTCCTCCTCCCCCTCCGCTACCTCTTAATCTTAATCCTCCTAATCCCCTTCTCCTTCAGCTACTAATACCACCCTTCCTTCTGTTCACCTTTTTCTTATTCCTCCTCCTCCTGAATCTGTAAAAACTGATGGTGTTTTGGATTATATCTGTATCCGCCTTCGTTTATTTATCTTCATTAAGATTCGATGATTTGGAGTGTTTCTACTACTGCTGTTAATACTACCTATGCTACTAATGCTTATGCTACTTGTGCTACCACTGCTAAGACTACCTTTGCTACTAATGCTAATACTTCCTTTGTTTCTAATGCTAATACTACTTGTGCTATTACTGCTAATACTACCTTTGCTACTAATGCTAATTCTATTTATGCAACTACTGCTAATACTACGTTTGTAACTACTGCTTATACAACCTTTTCTACAAATGCTAAACTACTTATGCAACTGCTGTAATACTGCTACTAATGCAATTCATTTATGGCAACTACTGTTAATACTGCCTGCTAACTATGCAACTGCTGCTAATACTACCTGTGCTACTAATGCTAATACTGCTACTACTAATACTAACAATAGTACCAATACGACTACAACTGCTACTATTCCTGTTAGTAAACCACTACAAGCTATAACTATACTTCCCTCCTTCCTTCCCCTTCCTTTCCTCCCCCCCTCCTTTTCTGCTTCTTATCCTAATCTCCATAATCCCTCTTCTTTTAAAGCACCGCTTCCGACACTTACTTCCTTCCCACCCCTTTCCTCCTCCTTTTCCTCTTTCTCCTTCACAGTCTTTTGATTTAATTTTTTGATTCGTCTTCCTCCTCTCCCACTCCTCTCTCCCCCCTACTACCTCCTTGAATTACAACCTTCAAAAAACTCAACGTCCACCCACCACGCACCTCCTCTTTTAATCTTCCCTCGCCCCTCCTCTCTTTTTACCTCCTCTTTCCTATTAATCCTCGTTCTTCTCTTAATCTCCTCCTCCACCACCCCCCCACCTCTTGTTAATCTCCTCATCCCTCCTCCTCCTCTCCTATCCTGTTAATCCTCCTTCTGTTAATCTTCTTCCTCCCGTCTTCCCTCCTCCCGCTCCTCCTCCCCCCTCCTGTTCCTTTTAATCCTCCTCCACCACACTCCTGTTCACCTCCGCTTCCTCTCCATCCACCCCCACCGTCCTCCTATTAACTCTTCCTCCACCACGCCCACCTCTTGATAACCCCCTTCCTCTTCCCTTTCCTCCTTACCCTCTCTGTTCCCTCTCCTCTCTTCCCTGTTAACCTCCACTTCCTTATAATCCTCTCTCCTGTTAATCTTCTTCTCCTCACACCACAACCACCTCCTGTTAATCCCCCTTCCTCCACCTCCTCCCCTCCTCCCTTTCTCTTTCCTGGTTGATCTTCTTTCTGTTAATCTTCCTCTCACCACCACCTCCTATTATGCCCCTCCTTCCCCTCCTCTTGCTGTTAATCCTCTCCCTCCTCCCTCCCCCTCTTCCTGTTTAAATCCTTCCCCTTACTCCTCACTCTCTTATAATCTGCCTTCACTCCTCTTAATCTTCAATCCTCCGATTACCACCAACATCCTCCTATTAACCCCGCCTCTCTTCCCCTCCTCCTCCTCCTCCTCTCCCCTTCCTCTTCCTGATTAATCCTCCTTCTCTAATCTCCTCCCTCCAACCACCACCATCTTCCTGCTAATACCCCTCCTTCCCTCCTCCTCCCGTTTAATTCCTCTCCCCTCCTCCTCCCCCTCTTCCGTTAATCCTCCCCTTCTCCTCTGTTCCTATAATCCCTCACTTCTCCTCTTAATTCTTCCTCCTCCACACCACACTTGGGCCCTCCTATGACCCCCCCTTTCCCTCCTTCCTTCGGACAGGTACCTCCGAGTGCGCTACGAGGACCTGGTGGAGAGCCCCCTGGAGGAGACGCGACGAATCTTCAGCTTCATGGGCGCTAATTTCAACGATGACGTCATGGCTTACCTGCGGGAACACACCTGGCTGGCCGAGAAGATCCCAGCAGAGAAGCAAGGGTGAGGAAAGGGATGAGAGGTTAAGGAGGGGAGGAGAGGTGGTTGTGGGGGAGGGAGTTGGGTAGGGAGGGGGGTAGAGGGTTTGTGGGAAAGTGGGTGTTGAGGGAGAGGGAAGGTGATTGTGGGGAAGGATTTGGTTTTGAGGGAGAGGGGTAGGGGGTTGTAAGAAGGTTGTTGAGGGAGAGGGAAGAAATTGATGAGGGAGGATATAAGTGGGTGTGGAGAAGTGGATTGTTGAGATAGGGGAAGTGGTTTGGGGAGTTTATGAGGAGGGGAAAGTGGCTGTGGGGGGGGGGGGAGTTTCAGAAGGGATGGGAGGGGTATAGTGGTTTTGATGAGAGAGGGAAAGTGGTTGTGAGGAAGGTTTGTGAGGAGGTGATAAAGGGGTAGGTGAGAGAGAGAGGGAAAGTGGGTGTGAAGGAAAGAAGTTTGAAAAAAGGATAGAGAGGAAGAGCGTTGGAGAGAGGGTTATAGGGAAGGCTTTGTTGGGGACAAGATGGTTTGTGGAAGAAGGGGGAGGGGTGGTTTGGAAGTAGAGAGACAGATAGTTGTGAGGGTGAAATTGACCGTAGGGTAAGGAAGACACGGGAGGTGTTGTAGGGCAGGTGATTGTAAGGAGATGGGGCTGAAAGGGGGATAGATGGTTGTAAAGGTAGTTGCATGTTTAGGCAGTTGCATGAGCTTGTTTTGGCAGTTGGTTGTAATGGTAGTTGTGCGGAGGAAAATGTTATTGGGTGGTTGTGGTGGAGAAAGGCTGGTGAAGAGGAAGGTTCTGTGAAGGATGGGGACTAAGGGGCCTTGCTGTTGATATGTCTGATGGAATCGTGGCTGGAATGAAATTGAATAAAGTGAATACGACGGGTGGTAGTTGTGCGGGCTATGGAAGCGATTCCCTTCCTACACGGGCTTCTCCTCCTCCTCTCTCTCCTCTCTCTCCTCTTCTCTCTCTCTCCTCATCTTCTCTCTCCGCTCTCATCTCCGTCTCAGTTCTCATCTCTC
>NW_020870966.1:181525-199025 GCF_003789085.1 Penaeus vannamei
ATACTATAATTCTTCTACTCGACCTCTTTTTTCTTCGACGTTTCCCATTTCTTTTTTATACTATTATGTTACATTTTATCATTTTTATAATGTTTATCATAATTATTATTTGTCATTCTCATATTTTTCATCCTCCTTTTATGATAGTTTCTTTACCTTTCTTTTTTTCTTTCCCTTCTTCCTACATTCTTCCTCTTTTCCCCCTGCAGCATTTCTATTTTCTTTCTCTCTTTCTCTTTTTTGTGTTCTTTTTTCCTTCTTAATTTTCTCTCTCTCTTTCTTTTCTTGTTTTTTTTTCCTTCTTCTTTTCTTTCTTTTCTTTTTTCTTTTTTGTCCCTTTTTTGTCATTTCTTCTTCTTCTATTTCTTTTTACTTCCTTTTTTTCCTTCTTGTTCCTTTTGTAAAATCCCTGATGGACGTTAGACAAGGGAAGCAGCCGATTAAATGGTCGTTCTTGCTGAGCCTTAATCAGACGAGTTGAAACGAGTCTTAAGAGGAAGACGTTTCAGTTCGTTTCGTCTCGTCGTCTGTTTTCGGAAAGACACGCTCGTTGCAGCAATGGTCGTAATGATTGCAATGACAGTTTCCGTTGCAGAGAATGTTTTGATGGGTTGGAGACGATTTTGGTGTCAATTAGTTTTTTTTTTCTTCTTCTTCTTCGGTTATCTGTTTTTGTTTCGTTTTGTTGTTAATTACTGGTATCATTGGTTGTATGATGATGATAATAGTGATCATAATCTTTGTTCTTGTCATATCTGTTATTTAATATCAATAATAGTACTAATTGTAGCATTATTATCAATATTACCGTTATTACCTCTATAATAACTTATTATATTCTATAATTCCATCACTTATCACTGTTATTATTACTATCACTATATCCATCACTAGCACTGTCATTATCAACAGTAATTATGTCAACAAGAACAATAATAGTACGTCAGCTGATCGCAAACATCTGAGCGAGGTCAAGCGCAATCTGGAAAATAATTGAAACATTTTCGGAAACAACTCCTAAACTCTGGCAATGTGTTTCAAGTTATAAAAAGAGATGCAAGGCGTAATTATCGTTAGGTGATTAAGAATGAAATGGATGTGCTAGAACTATTGTCGTTGTTGTTGTTGTTGTGTTTTTTTTGTGTTATTTTTTAAGACCACTTTGTACTTTTTTCGACCCCTTCCCTCTCTCTGTTTTTGTCTTTCTCTCTCTCTCTTCTCTTTCTCGGTCTTCTCTCCTCTGCTCTCTCTCTCTCTCTCTCTCCCCTCTTTCTCTTCTCTTCTCTCTGTTCTCTCTCTCTCTCTCTCTTTCTCTCTCTTCTTCTCTCTGTTCTCTCTTGCTTCTCATCTCTCTTCTCTCTCCTCTGTTTCTCTCTCTATCTCCGTTCTCTCTCCTCTCTTGTTCTCTTTCTCTCTCATTCTTTCTCTCTCTCTCTCTCTCTCTCTCTCTCTCTCCTTCTCTTTCTCTCTCTCTCTCTCTCTCTTCTCTCTGTCTCCTCTCTCTCCTCTCTCTCTCTCTCTCTCTGTCTCTTCTCTCTCTCTCTCTCTGCTCTTCTCTTCTCTCTTCTTTCTCTCTTTTGCTCTCTCCTCTCTCTTCTTCTTCTTCGTCTCTTCTTTTCTCTCTCTCCTCTCTCTCTCTCTCTCTCTCCTCTCCTTTCTTCTTCTCTCTCTTCCTCTTTCCTTCCTCCCTCTCTCCTCTTCTCTCTTCTCTCCCTCTCCTCTCTCTCTTCTTTTCTCTTCTTCTCCTCTCTCCCTCTCTCTCTCCTCTTCTCTCTCCCTCTCTCTCTCCTCTCTTCTCTCTCTCTCTCTCTCATCTTCTCCCGTTCTCTCCTCTCTTCTCTCCTCGATCCTCTCTCTCTCTCTCTCTCTTCTCTTCTTGGCTCCTTCCTTCTCTCCTCTCCTCTCTCTCCCTTCTTCATTCCTCTGCTCTCCTCTTCTCTCTCTCTCGCTCTCCCTCTCCTCTCCTCCTTTTCTCTTCTCTTTCTTTTCTTCCTCTCTTGCTCTGCTACTTTCTCTCTTTCTCTCTTCGCGTCTCTCTCTCTCCTCTTCTCTCTTCCTCTCTCTCCTTCTGTTCCCTTCTCTCTCTCTCATCTCACGTCTCTCTTTTTCTCCTCTGTATGTCCTTCCTCGTCTTCTCTCTCTCTCTCTTCGCTTTCTCTCTCCTCGTCTCTCTCTCTCTCTCTCTCTTTCTCTCTCTCTTCTCTCTCTCTTTCTCTCTCTCTCGTCTCTCTCTCTTCCTTCTCTCTCTCTCTCTCTCTCTCACTCTTCTCTCTCTTCTCTCTTGCTCTCTCTCTCTCTTTTCTCTCTCTCTCTCGTCATTCTCTCTTCTTGCATGTGTGTGTATATGTGTGTGTTGTATATATATATATATATATATATATATATATATATATTATAATATATTATATATATATATATTATATATATATATTATTATATATATATATATATATTATGTTATATATATATATATATAATATATATATATTATATAATATATATTTATATATAGTCCTGGACAAACAATACTCATGTTTTTTTTTTTATTATCATTATTATTTATTATTGTTAATTATTATTTTTATTATTACTATTATTAATTAATTATTGGTTATTTTTCCTTCTTATCCCGGATTTCCTTTCTTCCTCTCCGCCCTTTTTGCTGTTCTTCTCAATCTCGAACGTTATTCCCTTTTTATTTTATTTCTCTTCTCCATCTCTTTCCTTAGACCACACTGCTCTCTTCTTTGCCCTTAAACAAAACAAAACAATAAGAAATATCTCAAGAATCCTTTTTTTTTTTCTTAAAACGCACGTCATTTATAACTCGTACAGTAATTAAAGAGAATGCGGGTGGTAATATTTGCTAATCGGCCATTAATAAGCTTTATTGTTGCACCTTATCGCCTGGTGTTATTGCGATGCTTAGATCCTTTTTGCACTGGATGGAATGGGGATTTTCCTGCATGATTCAGTCTTTGAGAAGAAGAGAGTGAGGTGTATAAATATATATATATATACGTCTTATACAGACATAGTAATGGCATGTCCACGGCAATACCATAAATACGTTATTCGTATATGCATAATATTACAACACATGCGGCACTTACACACATACGCACCACGCAACACCTACAAACAACAAACAACACACACACACAACACAGCAATACACACATGACACAAATACAAACACCATCACACGCACGCGACACACACATACACACACAACGAACACAAAAACATACACACCAGAACAATCAAACAAACAACACTACACACACAACCAACATACACACACGACATAACACCCCACCACACAACACACCACCATACACATTCATACCCACGGCACACACAAACATAACAGTTTTTTTCTCCTTTTTCTTTCTTTTCTTTCATCTCTTAATATTATTTTTTAATTCATATTCAACATGTTCTAACATATTTATTTGTCACGGACAACAGCCTTGTATGTATGGTGTGTGCGGTTCTCGCCTGTTACAAGTGTAATATATTGGATTTTTCTTATTGTTATTTTGCCGTCTGAGCCTACAGGGAATTAAGGATTTCCTTTTCTCGTCTGCTTTTTTTTCTTTTTCGCTCTTTGCTCGTTGTGCGTTTATGATTGTGTGTGTGTGTGTGTGTGGTTTTGTGTGTGTGTGTGTGTGTGTTGTGTGTGTGTGTGTGTGTGTGGTGTGTGTGTGTGTGTGTGTGTGTGTGTGTGTGTGTTGTCTGTGTGTGTGTGTGTGTGTTTTGTTCTGTGTGTGTGCGTATGTTGTCTGTGTGTGTGTGTTTGTTCTGTGTGGTGGGTGTGTGTGTGTTTTGTCTGTGTGGTCGTGTGTGTGTGTGTGTGGTGTGTGTGTGTGTGTGTTCTTGTGTGTGGTGTGTGTGTGTGAGTGTGTGTGTGTTTAGTTTGTATGCTGTGTGTTGTGTATATGTATGTGTGTTGTGTGTGTGTGTGTGTGTGGTTTGTGGTGTGTGTATGTGTGTGTGTGGTGTGGGTGTGTGCTGTGTGATGTGTATGTATGTGGTGTGTGTGTGCATTACAAACTATGGTTCTTACATAGCTATAGAATCACGATACTTATCACCCGTCTTTTATATATCTAGCATAAGGGATGTTTTTGGTAGCGTTGGTTAGTTTGTTTTGTTTCGTCGGGTGACAGGATAATTTCAAAAGGTATGAATAGCATTTAGGATATATTTTTTTTTAGCAGGGTCTGTCTCAGCAACGGTGCAGTAAATTTTTATATATTGAATCATGATCCGTGTAGGATTTTTTTTAATTTCAAATGCAATTTTTTTTTTATTCTTTTTTTTTTATTACTATTATTATTATTATTCTATTTATTCGGTTTATTACTTTTTTATTTATTATTTTTGTTTATTTTTTATTATATTATTTTATTCTTTTTTTTTTATTACTATTTATTTTTTATTACTTTGTTAATCTCAGCAGTATACTTGAGAAAAAAGTGATTTTAATGTAATTCCTCGTGTCATATTTTTATTGCATGAGTGCCCATTGCCTGGCGGAGGTATGCGCTTCCCTGCGTGCTTTATAGCTATAATAATGAGTATAATTATTATAATAATATATAATTATAATATCATTTATAATAATCATTATTATAATAATAAGAACTATAATAATTATAATAATCATTATAATATATATATTATAATATATATATCTAATCATGAGTATATTATTACAATAATTATCATTATGATTCCTTCCCCTCCCGCAGGTACCTCAAGACCTTCAGGGACTCCAACTTCAAGCATGACCATTGGAAGACTAATATGGATAACCGTGAAATCGAGTTCATTGAGAATGTGTGCGAGGCCATCATGAAGAAACTTAATTATCATCCTCTGCCTCCGACTTGAGAGTTTTTTTTTTTTTTGTTTGTTTTAGGGGGGGTTCTTCTTCTTCTTCTTCTTCATTCTTCTTCCTTTTCCTTTATTGGCCGTCATGAAGAAACTTAATTATCATCCTCTGCCTCCGACTTGATTTTCTTCTTATTCTTTCTCTTTTTCTATTTTTATTCAGTCTTTTTCTTTTATTATTATTTTTTTTTTTTTATTCTCGTTTTTCCTCCGTTCGTGCGTCTTTTGTTTGTTTGTTTGTTTTCATTTTTTGATGGGTCTTGATTGACTTTATTGGCCGTCATGAAGAAACTTAATTATCATCCTCTGCCTCCGACTTGATTTTCTTCTTATTCTTTTCTTCTTTTTTTCTTTTTTTATTCTCAGTTTTTTCTTCTTCTTCTTCTTTTTTTTTCTTTTTTTATTCTCGCTTTTCCTCCGTTCGTGCGTCTTTTGTTTGTTTGTTTGTTTTCATTTTGATGGGTCTTGATTGACTTTATTGGCCGTCATGAAGAAACTTAATTATCATCCTCTGCCTCCGACTTGATTTTCTTCTTATTTCTTTTATTCTTTTATTTTTTTATTTTTTTTTTTTTTTCTTCTTCTTTTTTTTCTTTTTTTTTTATTCTCGCTTTTCCTCCGTTCGTGCGTCTTTTGTTTTTTGTTTGTTTTCATTTTTGATGGGTCTTGATTGACTTTATTGGCCGTCATGAAGAAACTTAATTATCATCCTCTGCCTCCGACTTGAGTTTTTTTTTTCTTCTTTTTTTTTTTTTCGTTTGTGCGTCTTTGTTTGTTTGTTTGTTTTCATTTTTGATGGGTCTTGATTGACTTTATTGACTTGCTTTGTTTTCCTACGCGCTATTTTTTTTTTTTCATTTTGTTTTCTTATTTGTATTCCTCTCATTTCATCCGTTTTTTATCTTCGACTTGGCTTTTTCGTCTTTGTTTTCTTCTCCTTTGTCTTCTTCCTCTTTTCTTTCTTCCATTTGTCTTCCTTCCCGTTTTGTCTTCTTCCTGCATGTCTTCCCCCTTATGCCTTCTTCCTCTTTATTTTCCTTCCCTTTTCTTCCTCTCCTTTATTTCCTTCCTCTTTGTCTTCCCTCCGTTTCTCTTCTTTCCCTTTTATCTTCCTTCCCTTTCTTCTTCTCCTTTATTTCTTTGCCCTTTGTCTTCTCCTCTTTCTTCCCTCACCCTTTGTTTCTCCATTTTGTCTTCTTTTACTTTCCTCTTCCACCACTTTATAACCCTCTACTTTGTCTTCTTTCCTTGGCTGTTTTGCCACTTTATCTCCTTCCATTTCCTTCGATATCCTTTTTCAATATCAATTTCCTGAAAAAAAAAAACATCGATGGTTTTTCTTCACCGTCTTTCGTTACTCTCGTATGCCTGGAATTTAATTTCTTTTATTTATGTACCTATTTATTAGCTTATCTCCCTATTCATCTATTTTTCATTTATCTATGTTAATACTGTAAAACTGTTTTTTACACATTAGCTTTCTACCTTATATTCATTACTTCTGAATATGGGTGATAAATTACTTTGTTATTAAAATTTTGTTTTCATAACCATTTATATGTGTCTCATGATATGCATAGTGGTGGTGGTTGTGTTGTTAGAAGTAGTAGTAATATTATTAGCAGTAGCAGTAGTAGTAGTAGTAGTAGTAGTAGTAGTAATAAGTAGTTAGTAGCAGTAGTAGTAGTAGTTGTAGTTAGTATTGTAGTAGTAGTAGTAGTAGCTGTAGTTGTAGTCAGTAGTAGTAGTAACGCAGTGTAAGAGCACAGTAAAGAAACATCATCAGTAGTAGTTATTAGTAATTTGTATGTAATATTAGCGGTAATAGCAATATCAGTGTAATACTAGGAATAGTAATAGTAGTTGTAGGGAAGGAGTGGTGATGGTGGTGGTGGTGGTAACAGTATCAATAGTAGTAGTAATAGTAGTAATATTTATATTAGTAACGATAATAATAGTTATAGTAGTAGTAGTAACAGTATAGTAAGTGGTGAGTAGAGTAGTAGTAGTAGTAGTATAAGTATGGTAGTAACAGTATAGTAGTAGTAGTAGTAGTAGTAGTAGTAGTAACAGTATAGTAAGTGGGTGTAGTAGTGTAGTATAGTAAGTGGTGAAGTAGTAGTAGTAGTAGTAGTACAGTATAGTAAGTGGTGATAGTAGTAGTAGTAGTAGTAGTAGTAGTAGAGTAATAGTAGTAGTAGATTATATCAGTAGAGATGGCGCTAGAGGTGGTGGCAGCAACGTAGTAATAAAACCCGTAATGTTGAGTTTCCTCCAAGGCTCCTCCATCCTGTGTTAAATCGTGCTATTCATACTTTTTTCCAAGATTGCGGTAAACATATTGAAGTCGTTTGAGCAACAAAAGTGAAGCCTCGTTTGTGGAGAATGATAAGGCTTATCAGTAACGGCTGTGTTGCTAAGAGTCTCATATCTGGTTCTCTTTAATATTCTCGAACAATTATCTCATTCTCTAAGCCTTATGCGGTAGTTAAATCTCTAGGGGACGGATGGATAATACTTGTTATCACATGAACTAAGAAATGCTGTCACATATCTTTTGTACAAATATGTGCATACAGTAAGTAAGAAATACTGTCACATATATTTTGTACAAATTTGTGCATACAGTAACTAAGAAATGCTGTCACATATCTTTTGTTCAAATTTGTGCATACAGTAAGTTACAATATGTATTTTTGGTTCGTGACATTATACATACAGTATATACATATACAGTATATACATATATATTTTTGTGCTTGTTTCTTTGCGCTTACGTGTGTGAGTAAGCGTGCAACTAAGAAATATGATAATATGAACGATAATAACAATGTTAATGATAATGATAATAAAACCAATAATGACAACAGTATTTAGAATAGGATCCTAATAGGTTCGAAATATGGTACCTTCATACATGCTTGTACTTGTGTGATTCTTTAATATTTAATGTTATCACTTCATCTTACATCAAAATGAAGCGACATCATTTCGCAGTCAGTTGAAGATGTATGTATGTATGTGTATATTATAATATATATATATATATATATATATATATATATATATATATATATATATAATATATATGCATATATATATATATATAATATACATATATATATACACACACACACACATATATATATAATATATATATATATATATATATATACATATATATGATTTCGGGTGTAACGGACGGACGAACGAATCCCAAGCTGAATTATATACTAGCTGAAAGTGCCTGCCATTCTCTGGGTACAAATCTTTCCTGAACAAGAACAATTGCGCGAAGAATAAAAAGCTACATATAGTATACGAGTATTATTTGACACTGACACACACACACACACACACACACACACACACACACACACACACACACACACACACACACACACACACACACACACACACACACACACACACACACACAGATAGATAGATATAGATATATATATACATGTATGTATAATGTATGTATGTGTGTATTAGATAGATAGATATTTCACATCATATTCTCAACTGCATCACTGTCGCTTAAAGGCTAATGTCGCCGTAAGTGATAAATTGGGGCCAGAAGAGGTATAAGAGGGTAACTACCTTCCCTTGTCATCAGGGCTGTCAGTCCAGTAATAACTTTTTGCTTTTGCATTACCCTATGACGTAGCGATGAAGTAGTAATGACGGATTCGGTTGGGCATGACGTCTGAGTCGGTAGATGGTAGATACTAGAAATGACAGGATAATTGTTTTTATGATATAGGCAGATATATAGATTATATTGTTTACTTTTCTTGCATTCAATACATCATATATATATATATATATATATATATATATATATATATATATATATATATATACAAAGTTGCTTTGGATTATGACCCACATAGTAATGACAACGAAAATATAACATAGAAGGCGAAACTTCCATTAGTTTATTTTGACGTCTATGGACAATAACGAAGCTAAAAAAGATAGATGCTGAACAACAAATGCACACAAAAATAACCCTTCAGAGAAAACAACAGTTGTGACGTCACAGTTTCCAGACTCGAACACTTAGCCAATCACAGGGCATCCAGTAATTCAGAGTCGGTTGTTGCGATAGCCCTGCTTGCCAGTTAGCCCAGCCATTCATGGTAGGCTTAATCATTAATTCCTGGACGCCGCCCCAACGCAGGATATAACTGCTCCCATTAACTGAGCATGTCCTCCATCCGCCTTTGCTGGTTACTCCCAAGTGGCGAGTCTTCCTTAACTGCTTTGCTTGTGTTGGTGTTCGTGCCTATGCACTGTTCTGCACGTCTGTAGTCGTCTCATCACTGTTGCCAACACTTCTTGAACCATGGAAACCATACCCGATAATCACTTTACTGATATTATTTAACCCCATTTATTGATAATAATTTTGCCACCAATGTATTTTTTTTTTTTTTTTTTTACTCTATTTTTCACATTAATAGGGAACAATAACAATCCCTCGCCAATGTAACGCTCAATTTTTAAGAATATTTAAGATATGTTCTTCCTGAATCTACTGTAATGTAAACAATCATTTCAAATTTTCTGCCCCACACTGTGACTTTCATCAAACTTAATCAACATTATGAATCTTCGGTAGTGCTGCCACCACTCGAGAATTTAGATTTAGAGAAAAAAAAATCAATTTTGACTCACCAAATTTTGATGTGGTAGCCTGGGCATAAAAAACTTTATCCACTAGCCAAAATTTAATAACTATTTAAATAACTAGAATGTTCCCTAGCAACAAAGCATCATGGCGTGTTGTTTTCACCACATTTTCTCAAACTCTTCTCTCTGTGTTTGGGGGCGGAAGCGAAAACGTCTAGATCATAATTCAATACACAGGGATTCCATAATAACATTAATCCACTTATGAAATTTACATATGATACTAGAACTTAACTTACTTGTGTTTAAGGCGGAAGCCAAGACTCGTCTAACCAGATGGTGAGGATATCTCTGCACTGTGCCTTCCCCACATTGAACTGTTAACATTTAAACAAACAAAACATTCATAGACAGTCATTGCAGTTTATTCTATTTGTTACACTAAATAAACGTTTCAGTGGAAACCATACATTCTTACATGTCAAATAAATAATGATCTCGACATATATATATATATATATATACATATACATATATATATATATATATATATATATATATATATATATATATATATATATATATATATACATATAATATATGTATATATATATGTGTGTGTGTGTGTGTGTATAATATATATATATATATATATTATATTATATATATATATATATATATATACATATATATATATATATATATATATATATATTATATATATGTGTGTGTGTGTGCATATATATATATATATATATATATATATTATATATATATATATATATATATATATACATATATATATATATATATATATATATATATATATATATATATATATATATATATATGTAATAATATATTCATATATATAAATATATACTTATGTGTATATATACATATATATCCACAAAAACACATGAATGCATACATACATACTTATTATACGTAAAAGTACACTAATAACTTTTCTCATACTCAGTCTTCCATGGCTTATCCTGTAAACAGCACTGCATAAATCTCTGCATTCTGTCGGTTCACTACTAAGCGTTACCAACCCAAGTCTTCTTGAGAAGCCATGTTTTATGTGTTGCTGTTGCTTCATTCGGCGGAGGTAGCTCGTAAGATATGTAAGAGCGCCGGTCTCTTGCTTCATGGCGGAATTGCGGGCTTATTCTTGCTCTGCTATCTCTGCAACCTTGTGCAATTACATGGAAATGCTTGTTTTCCTGGTGCTTGCGGGAAAGCTTTGATATGATATGAGCTGCGCTTGGACAAGAAAATACTTCATTAACAAAATGCATTCGTATGCCGTGGGTAATGCTACTGCTTTATTACCTACGAGAGAGAGAGAGAGATAAAGAATAATATACAAACTGTATAACTATGTATGCATATATACGTGTGCAAACAGACACACACAAACAAACATGCACTCACAAATAGTCTCTCTATAATCATATTTGCTTTGATTTTTTTAGAAGAAAACATGTATCAGACACACTGAGAGTGAATGTTTCATTTCTTTATAGACAATTTTTTCAAAATTGATGGAGAAGGCACGACAATTTTAAATCACTCTTATTTTTGACCAGCAATCTCCATCAATATGTCTCAATCCAGATTACTTGGAGTCCCCTGAGAAGCGAACTTTACACACATTTTTCTGTTGCGATTTTCTCTGTCCCAAAATATTTCCCGGAGCAATAAATTTAACACATTGTCCCTTGACAAAATTCTTTCAGTCACTTTAAAGGATGAGATATTGACAAGAGCTTTTCATCAAAATTCGTTGAGTTCAAGTGTGCTGTTGGTCTGCATTTTGTATGTGTGTGTGTGTTCGTGTCTGTGCGTGTGCGTCTGTGTGTGTGTGTGTGTGTGTGTGTGTGTGTGTGTGTGTGTGTGTGTGTGTGTGTGTGTGTGTGTGTGTGTGTGTATTGGTATTCAAAATATCCAAACTTTTAAGATTACGACAAAGGTACGAACGTCCATTTGTATTTCATTGAGCAAGGAAACGTCGGTGTAACTGTACTTAAACGCGATTTTGAAAGCGGCGCGTGCGTACAAACGCAATAAAAACACCCATCTTTCGTTTCGAATCTCGAGAACCGAAGCCCCGAAGCTCCATCTTCCGCTGCGTCCGAACACCTGGATCACCTATTCGCACTCTCGACATGCTATTGGGGAATCTTTTTCCTTTTTTTTTTTCCTTTCTTTAAGTGGGGGAAGTGGAGGTTGGGCGGGTAGGAGACGCGAGGAAAACCCCTTTCAATTGGATTCCGGTTTCCTTTGATATGGATTTTTACGAGGCAGTCTGACAGAGCCAGAATGATCCGATTGAGACCTGACTTAAGGAGGCGCGGTCAGTCGAAGGGATGCGTTGTGATGGCCATCTTGTTCCCAATTGAATGGTAGATATGAGAGAGAGAGAGAGAGAGAGTCAAAGAGAGAGGGGAGAGGAGAGAAACAGAGAGAGAGGGGACAAAGAGAGGGGAGAGAGAGAGAGGAGAGGAAGGAGAGAGGAAAAAGAGACAGAGATCAGAAAGAGATTGACAGAAATAAGAGAGAAAAAAGAAGGAGGGTAGAGAGAGAAAGAGAAACGGACAGAGAGAGTATGGAAGTCCTGTCAGCTATTAATGAGTCTTATTTCTATAGCTTTATATGCTATTGTTATTATGTCCAGCCAGTAGTATCCATATGTTTATACTAATATTTAGTTTACCCTGATATATACATGTCATAAAAATTACCAGAAGAGGGAGAGAGAGAGAGAGAGAGAGAGAGAGAGAGAGAGAGAGAGAGAGAGAGAGAGAAGAGAGAGAGAAGAGAGAGAGTAGAGAAGTATCGTCATGTTCCTCAAAACAAAACAGAATCGAAATAGTACGGCATAGCAACTCGAGGAAATGACCCAAGTTCTCTCCCGGAGTTCACCCCGAGTGAAATATGACCTCCTGATGACCCCTTGGAGGAAAGGAGTGCCATGTACAAGCCATTCCGCAAAACCAGAAGAAGAAGAAAAAAAAACTCGCATTAACATATAGTTCATGAGAGAAAGTCGACACTGACTGACTGGGGATTAGAACTTTTAAGTCACCGCGGACTACTTCAGTAACTCCTCGAAAGTCGATATGTAGGAGTTCACCGAAGTTTGTGATTAGGGAACTGGAAGCTCATTTCGTGTGAGACAGAATTCCATCGGCAGTCATCCCTGACAGTGGATTTCAATTCATAAAGTTGCGGGATTTTGCATGTAATACCAACTTCAAGAGGTGTTGTGTGGCCTCTTGTCATATCCAGTCAAATTGTTCGAAGGAATGATGTGTTGTAATGAAACGAAGGGTTGAAGAGGTCCCTGCTTGGCGTCACGGGGTAAGGAACGCCAAAGTAAATTGAGTCAGACATCAGGAAAAGCTCAACATAATGCCTTCATCTCGAAAAATATATATTACAAGGAGTGTGTGTGTGTAAGTAGTACATAAGTGTTCGTGTATTTCGTATAATATTTGAAACTAAATTAAAATTCATTCCTGATTTGTTTTAATACCAGGATATCAAATATATTTGTATATTTAATGTATATATAATATTAATATCTAATACGAGAATATTCCGCTGATAAGGAATGTTAAGAAAATATCTTAGTTCCATACTGCCTTTAGGTCATAGTGCTCTCTACTATCTACAAACTTAATAATTGTCAGCAGGAATATGTTTATGGTATAAAAATGATTCTCAGCCATTTCGTACACAGTAAACCTTACAAAAAGAAATTGAAAGACTCTGACCCCTATTCCAGGGAAGCATACGGGTCCCTATTCAACAAGATGAATATGAGAGTCAAGAAAGAGGCGGTACAAAGATAACCCTTTGTTAACTCTCTGGAAACTACACAAGAAATGGATTATTCTTGGTAAACGAATTAGAGCCGGAAGCAAGTCGAAGTGAAATGCAACTTTGCAATACGCCAAGGGAGAAGCGGATAGAAAGACGATACGTTTAATGAGGTTTGCAACGAGCTAATGAATCGAATAGCTTTGGAAGGAAATGATAAGTGCTTTTAGCTGCACTGTTATCAAAGAGAATTGCAATACTGATCACATGAATTAGTCTTTTCGTGAATACTGCTACTATGGTCATTACTGTGAGATACAGACATACATGTGTTTGTGTGTGTTGGTGTGTGTGTGTGTTGTGTGTGTGTGTGTGTGTGTGTGTGTGTGTGTGTGTGTGTGTGTAGTGTGTGTGTGTGTGTGCGGCGGTATGTATACGTCTACATACATACATATATTTATATATACAGACGTCAACTTTAGAAAACCCGATATAAGAGATCTGAAACCAATGCACCTCTAAAGGAAACACTCGAAAAAATAACATAGTGTTGATTACGAAGACCAGGAGTGACTCGAGGTACGCCAGACGAAGAGTGAAGCAGCATACTTCTCCTTTGTAATTACACGCACCTGCATTCATAATTCGTCAGCTGTGAAATCGGACTGTAATTAAGCTTTCACAGAGAAGCCCCGTATCAAATCTTGTGTTTGCTTTGGATGTACAGAAAGCTAGTGTTTTTTTCTTTTTCTTTTCTTTCTTTTTTTTTTCTTTTTTCTTTTAGAACTAAACGTTAATCAGTGTATATTCTTAATAGTTCCAATCTGATCATTATGGCAACTGGTTTTAGTCATTGAGTGTTATTAGGTCTTCTGCACTAAGGTTGATTACCTTAGTTTAAAACAATCTGGATATATTTAAGGTAATTTTTGTTACGCCTTTCGTTTTGTTTTTTCTTCTTCTTCTTCCTCTTCTTTTTTTCTTTTACTGATTCTGGGTAAGTTTGTTAAAGCAAAATGGGGTAGAGTGAAATCTGAGGAAAAATTTCAGTTAAACAATATTTGCATGATTATTGAATCATTCTCATTCAGTATAGTATATATATTATATTATAATATATATATATATATATATATATATATATATATATAATAGTATACGGAGCACTAGAAGCATTCCAAGTAGGATGAAAAAAAAATCTATGGAGATTGGATGAGGTCAACTTAATGTTCCGAAAAAAGGGAAAATATAAAAAAAAAGGAGGCCCACGTTGAAAACACACGAATATGTCGAAGGCCTTTTTCGCTGTCTGGTTCTTCAGAGGCATATGTTGTTTTATTTGAATTGAATATGAATTCTGCACATCGGAAAAGGGTAAAGTAATATTTAAATCCAAATCTTCCTTAATCCAGTCATTGATTTAAAAGTTATACGCGTATTTCATGTAACAACAAAAGTTAGAGGAGGGAGATCATTAGACAAGACATTAGACTCATCTATTTGCCAAGAAATACAGTAATTGATGTTTGAATATGGCAGAAAATCACACCTATTTTATTTCACATTTTCATTGACAATGTTGATTCAGTCCCTTTTCGAGTCAAGTCCATATCTTATGAACGTATTTTCATGCAATTATTCTACAAAACAGCAGAGCAAGTGGTGGTTCGATGATATGAGTTTGTGGTAGTTCATCTCGCGGTTTAGAGCTATTGTTAATTTAGTACTAATACAAATATTCTGCTGTGTGTGTAATGTTTGTGTGTGGTGTGTCGATTGTGATGGTGTCATTTATACAATTGAAAAACGTTGTACGCTGAAAAAAAATTTTATTTTCGATTTATATTGTCTTTCTCTTAATGTTTGTCTTCTTCATATCCTTTAGGTAAGAAATCATGTGAACTACAATCCTCTTGAAATAGTTGATTTGAAATCACTGCTCCCTGCGTACGCTGATAAGCAGATGAGACGAAAGCATATTAGCCTTTCCAATTCTTGTTGTGTAGCCTTCAACAATTTTTATTCTCCAGTCTGGTCCGCGAGATATGGAAGACTAGCATTAATTCCTGAACGTTATTTAGTCTGGTTGATTTCCAGTGATTGTAATTGTATTTGATTCTGTGGGCATGCTGCAAGGTTCGTTGCTATGGAGGTTTCAAGTGAGTCGGATTTGAGGGACAAGATAAAGAACTTCATTTCGTGCTGACAAACTCAAGCCTGATTTGTCTTTACTGAAATTGATTACCGATGTCTTCCACTAGGCATAGTTCTCAGCTGTTTCACGAGTCTTGAAGAGTGCTATTTAATCTGGTGTCAGCTAGTTGAAAGATTAAAAAAATGAATGCGCCATCAGTTCTTAAGTGCTTTTGTAACTATGGCCTTAGTCCTAACTAGCCATGACTTGTTTACAGTCAGAAATTTCCTCTGCTTCTCTGTATTTGCACGCTAATGTTCATGTTAATAAGATGTTCAGTATGCATATAAAATTTAGATGCAATACGGGGTGTAAGGGCTACGCGCATTTAGCACAATCATATACATGAAAGACGTGGCTAGTGAGTGGACATGTGACGTACGACGCACACAAGGGTATATAATGTCAGTATACTGTTATTATGGTATACATGCACATAGATATATTCGATATGTATGTATAGTGCGTCGTAGTGGGTTTGGTTGGGTTGGTGGTGGGTGTACCTACCGACTTGCAAATTTTAGTATTGCATAGTATTGCATGCATCAAATCGTTAGTAATTCTATATGAGGATGTTGCAATGAATATAATGCATATTCAAAATCAACATTGGAACAGTATTATAAAGGTAATGGAGCATACGCATCATGCATTACCATGTGCTTTTCTCATGTGTTATGTGAATCATGCATAGTTTGATACAACAAACGTCTATAATCTAATATCAGTCAAGAGAGAACGAGTCGTGTACATTAAACATTTGAAACTAGTGTTAAACGTGCGAATTCATGGAACATATCTTAGTTACGACATTGCTTTTATCATTAAACTGTTTGATCTTCTGCCTTCAACAAAAATCAATAAGTTGATTTACATATATATAAGTCTACCCTTTAGTTTGATAGTATAGTTTTACGTTTTCTTTTTTGAATTATCGATTGAACACGTAATTTAGGGGTAACTCTTGTATTTACAATGTCTGCACAATATCTCGTAAAAAAAAAGGAAATCTTACACCAAAATGATGTGTTAACGGTAATTTTTCACAATATCTTTGATATCTATGGATTCCTCTCACTCTAGTACACATATATGTAAGAATTTATGCACGGAATACCCCAAAATGCCACAATTCTTGGACCCGATAACACGGCAAGGCATGAAAGTAAAGTACTACAATGAGATAAATAACATAGTGAAGATAATACCTCACTATACTGCTGAAGGACGGGATGGGGGGTCGCATGAGGTCCAGACCCCTGCATTATACATTGTAGTGACTTATTCATTGTACATTATTCTGGCGGTGACGTATTTACTGGCATTTTTCTTATCAAATGCTTTCGGAGCCCAATTGTCGCTAATGTGGGGGGGGGGGGGCATAATTTCGATATATTTGGCTCGCAGACACTGAGAGGAATCCATTGTCGCGTACGATTAAGCGAAAGTATTCTGAAAAAATACCTTCACACATATCCTACATCACCGGAATTAATGATCTGCGGTTAAGCCATGAAGTATCAAAGACCTGTTTTGGCGGACACAAATTTTCAAAAAATTTCATTACTCTCTCCGGGAAGAATATGATTTGATGACTTAAAAGGCTGTTTCTTGTCTATGCTTTTTAGAGACATATACTTTATGCTAGTAAAGTATAAATGTAAATAAGTGACATGATTAGCCCACAAGAGCCAAAAAAATGGGTTTGATCCTTTAAAAAGCTGTTCTCTTCAATGTAAGCATTAGTAACATGCACCACACACATATATGTATGTTATGTTTAATATATATATAATTATATAGTATGTATTATATAGTAGATATGATATGATATATTATACTATTAGTATATAGTATATCATTAATATTATATATATATGCTATTAGATTTTAGTATAGTATATCTGTGTATAGATAGTGTATTAGAATTAATAT
>NW_020870966.1:214025-219025 GCF_003789085.1 Penaeus vannamei
AAAGAGTAATAGCAAGAGGGAAGATACTGCAAAGAGCCTTTTATATTTATTCCGCAACTCGTTAGTTATATAAAATAACCGAGGAACGGTACTTAATAAGTAAGAAATGGCTATCAGATAGTTGTGCGAATAAGCCGTTTCGAATCCTGCCAACAGCGCTAGTTCGAATTCTTAGTGAGTCGCTCATGTTTTTTATTTGTTTACTTTTTTATGAATTTTGCGTAAGGTCAGGCCATTCTTTTATCTTTCTTTCTTTATATCTTATGATACATTTGGTTCCCTCGAATTTCTTATTTTGCATTTGTGTCACCAATGAAAATAGTAAATCGGAAAAGATTCACTGGCCTCGAAGTTACCCCTTGAATACAAACCGTTTGTGTTTTAACTTCAAACAAAACGACTTTGAAAATCAGGTTAACGAAACCAGTCATCTTTTGTCGCGATGTCAACCGAATATGACATCCCGTGCCAGGCGTGACTATGGATATGGTGACTTTATACAAATTGCCTGAATTTGAGTGAGTACCCATGGAGTCATTAAAAGACTATAGTGTCCAATAGATTGTAAAAATTTAGACTTTCGATGTCTGCGATAAAGGAAGAGCTTTGCTAAATGCCCCAGACGAAGGTAAGACTAGGAAGCTATCTCATGGGAAAAGCAGTTAGGGTCAAAGGTAAAGAAATACCCCCTATGTTTATACGTTATTTCTTATTTCATTTGTGCATAATTTCGTTCTTCTTTTCTACTTCATTTTTTCTTAGTTTTTTTTTTTTTTTACGCATTCATCCCCTTTCTAATGTCAACATTTTCCCCCTTTATGTTCTATTCTACCCCTGATTCACCACAGGTCTCCCTAGATTGAAGCAGGTAAGAGGAAATATGTACAAAAAGTCTGTTTTCGTTTTATTTACTGTTATTATTTCCATTTATCATTTATAATATTTTGACATCATCGCTCACCCCCCCCCCCTTCTTTCTCCTCACCGCCAGGAAAATGTGATGTAGTGTCGAATGAAGACATGTGGTCTCAGTCTTCACTATTTCTCATGCTTTGCTTTTGTGTACGCAATCATAGATGCTAATATTTCTCCGAGTTAAAGTTTCTAAACCATTCTATTGGATAACAATAAGTTAATGTACATAGCATTAACTGCCTTCCCTTGTCAACAGAGAACAGTTTCGTGGAATCCTTGAATTTGCTTTTCAAAACTGCAGGGGCTGGACTTCCATCCTTTCCCGGCATTTGAATTCAAATTGCACCTCTGATGGAAGAAATGTAGTTTTAGGCATATCGCACCTTATATCATTTGTGTATTTCCCCGGTGTTGACTTTGGATATTTCTTCTTGAAGTGCCGTATCAGATTCTGACGTTGGCGACCATACCTTAAAAAAACATTACTTCGTAGTTGTTTCCATCGAGTAAAGTTCCGTTCTGCCATTGATGTTTGATAATTTTGGATTTAATCATGGTTGTACAAAGGATGATACAGAGATGGCCATCAGGGCTGTCAATTCAGCAATACCTTCTGCTTTTCCTGAAGAAGTAGTAAGGACGGAGTTGGTTGGGTATGACGTCCGGGTTGGTAGATGATAAATACCAGAAACAGGATAATTGTTTATATGATATCATAGGCAGATATATAGAATATATTGTATCCATTTTTTGCATTCAGTATATCACGTCATATATGTAAACAAAATTACTTTGAATTGTGATCCAGACGGTAATGACAACGGAAATATAACACAGAAGGCGAAACTTCCATTACCTTCTGTAAAGAAAAAGTATTTTCTGAAGGTTGCTAATGGCATGGAACGCTTGTTGAGAGGAAATAACAGCGAAGATTTTGAGTTTACTGTAGAGGTATTTATAACCGAAATATTACTGAAAAGATATCTTTATAGCGGTTCTTGGCATTACCATGATGACGTCACATAACCCCGCTCACAAACCTTCTAATACAAGCTATATAAAAAAAAAAAAAAAAAAAAAAATGACAAGCCTGTGGACAATAACGAAACTAAAAATAACAATCAGGTTACAGGTTAGACGGATTGATCATTGTAATGCCGTATTCATAATTTTATACATATAGTGTAAGATGTACCGACCTATTTAGCATGAACATTTATTAATTTAGAATGTTTTAACCTAATTGTTTAAATAGTTGACTGTGCTGTTGACGGTGAAAATGTTAAGATTGTGAGGAACCAATTTTCTTTTGAATCGAGTAAAATATTCGCGCTGTGTGTTAATCACTGGACAGTCGGGACGTATCCCAATTTTCTTGTTCATTGTTCTTGCCATTATCATCAGTATTGATACTGTTAATATTGTTATTATTATAATGACCTTACGAAGTGTAATTCACTTTTTTATTATCATTAATGTAGTTGACAATTATCATTATCATTATTTTTGTTGATATCATATTACTAACATTATCACTGCTTATATCATTGTCATCAGTATTTCAATTGATATTATTACTAGGGTTGCTATCGGTTGTAGATCATATATATTTTTTTTTTCGATTTAAACATTGTGTTATGATTATGATCTCAGAAAGGGTTATTGCTATCATTATCAATATGTATTATTATTACTATTGTTTTTTATAATCCCTATTGTTGATAATGCCATCATTATTATATTTATCATCGTTATTGGCAATGTCATCATTAGCTGTCATTGCAGGCGTGATTATTTTATATTATCATAGCGTCATTATTATCAGTATAACTAATCAAAATAAGTAGTTCTAATATGATTAATCACCATCACCAGTATCATTTTCATTAGTATTGTTTTTGTTTTTTTATTGTTACTGTTACTATTTATCGGTTTCATTTATGATTTTGTTTTGTTATTAGATCTGTTATTTTTTTATTTTTGTTGATATTTCGGTATCATGATTATTATTCGTATTGTTATTATCATTATTATTTTTATTATCATTGTTGTTATGATTTATATTACTGTTATTATCATAATCATTACTGTCTTCAATGTTGTTGTTGCTATTGTTACTATCATAATTATTTGTTATTATTGTTGTTGTTGTTATTACTATTATCAACATCATTTTTATTCCTTTCACTCTTATAACCATCATTATTGTAACTGTTACCATTTTTGTCATTACTAGCAGTAGTAATAATCGTAATAGTAGTATTACTAATACTATCATTATCATCATCACCGCCATTGTTATCATTAAAACCATTGCTTCTATTACTAATTATAAAGTAGTTCTTAATCTGGTGAGTGTGCCTTCCTCTAATAGTACTCAACTTATGTATGTTACTCTCAGCAAAAAAGTGAGCCACTAACAAGTTCATGAAAAAAATGTAAGAGTGTACCCTTTACGAACTTTAGTTTTCTATGGTCTTTTGGACTTACCATTTTCTGTTATTATTGAATATCCTCCCTATCCCCTATTACTATTACTGTTGATATGTTTTTATTTTACTTATTTTTTGTTGTGTGTTTACTAGTTGTTTATGGTATTATGATCATTATTTTTATCTTCATAACGAATGACCAAGTATTGTTGTTGCTGTTGTTAGTAGTAGTAGTAGTAGCAGTAGTATTAGTATTGTTGTTATTACTATTATTATTATCATTATTACTACAATCGTCCATATTATCATCATCAGTATGGTCCTTATTTGTTATTATTAGTTAGTATGAATTATTTTCAGCAATCACCTTATATAGTCCGTTTCAGTTTCGATGCTTCCAATAATACCTTATTATTATTATTATCATTATATAATTATTTTTGCAGGTGTTGATAGTTATGATGATTTGATAAACTTTTCGCATGCTCGTTATCAGTGCTATTACATTCTCTTTGATTGTAGTGATAGTTATAATAATGATAGTAATTGTAATAATGATGATAATAGTAATAATTGGGATAATAACAGTTGTTATAATCATCATCATTATTATTGTTGTTATTATTATTGCTACTATTTTACTTTTTTATCATTATTGTTATAATTCCTATTATTGTTGTTGTTGTTTTTGTTATTTTTGTCGTAATTATTATGTCATTATCAATATTATTAGCATTATTATAATTATTATTATGACAGTTACTGTTGTTATCATCATTACTATTGCCATCATCAGTACTATTGGCAATTATTATTGTTATAATTATGGTTATCCTTGTCGTTATTATTACCATTATCATTGTTAGTACTATTAATTTTTTTATTAGTGTTGTAGATGTTGCTGTTATTACTACTGCAACTATTATTATTTCTGATGTATTGCTGTGATGATTAATATTGCTGTTATTATTATTGATTCTATTGTTATTATTGTTTATATCCTTATACTCATCATTATCATGGTTATTGTCATTATCATGGTTGTCATCATTATTATTATTGTCATTATTTCCAATATTATCATTATTGCTACTACTTCAGCCGTAACTATTGTTATTATTAGTAGTACGAGTATTGTTATTACAGTTATTATTACCATTATCATTTTTTCCATAATGCTAATAACAATTTCCATTGTTGTTTTCATTATAGTTGTTAATTTTATTAATACCAGCATTTTCATTATTGTAGTCATAGTCAATACCATTATCATATTTTATATTGGTTATTATTATTAATATTGCTGTTGTTATGAATATTATTTTGATTGTTGTCATTAGCATTATTAATATTACTACCGTTATTATTATTTTTATTATTATCATTATTACTTTTATTATCAAATATTTTGTTGTTACGTATACTATAGTTGTTATGATCGTTATCATTATCATTATTACTATTAGTATGATTCATTATTATTGTTATTATTATTATTATTGTGATTTGTTTTATCGAAGTTATTACTAGTACTTATATTATTTTTTCATTTTGCAACTGCTATGGCCATTATAATATTAGTTTCCTATGTTATGATTATTATCTCTCCTCGTCTCCCATTTCTTATTCACTCATATTTTTGTAAGCGTTTTC
>NW_020870966.1:236525-239025 GCF_003789085.1 Penaeus vannamei
CCTAAATTCTTCTCACTTGAGCACCACCGGTTATTGTCCGTCCTCAATAAGCGTATTGTTATAGCAAAGTTAGATAAATAGTTTCACTACCAACGACATCCTTGAGATGGACCCTCTGAATTGTAGCCATAGTTGTGTACCCAACATTCCTGAATTCAGTCACCTCCCTACTGTAGGAAGGCGCAGCCCTGCATTCTTTATTTTCCTTCTTTTCTCATATTTCCTTCCTTATTTTCTTCTTGTTACATGAATGTCGATTTAGCAATGTCTCCAACAGGCTTTTATTGGTCAGGGGGTTCTAAGAATTTCTGGGGTTTTGTTAATTGAATTGTCTCAAATTTATAGTCTTGTTTTTAGTTGGAATTATTTTTTAAGTATTTTAACTGAATTTTTAACTGCTAGGCAGCAGCGTGTACACTTTGTTTACATCGTATTCACGTGTCTTTGGGGTTCCTCAGGGTATTGTTCTTGGACCTTTGCTCTTCATTCTAGTTGTAAAATGCTGAGATATGCTGATGATACTTCACTCTTTTCTAACCGTCCAAAGAAATGATTGTGAGTCATTCTAGAACGCAGTTACCTCAGCATCCAAGTCTGCTGACAAATGGAGTTTTAATCGCTAGTGGATAATCTGAAGCTCTTAGATGTAGCCATTGATTCAGAGCTTATCTTGGAATTGTAAATCGGGAATATGGCCCGGGCATTTTCATTATACTTAGGCATCATTCTCAAGTGCAAGATTTATGTTGATGACATCACCAGTAAGATGCTTGTTTTCTTTCATTCTGCCTCGTTTTGAGTATTGTTCTTCGGTGTGGTTATGTGTTGCAGAATCAGAATTAAGACTGCTTGATCATTCTTTTAATTCGATTAATTTTTTTCTGTCTGACTCAACCTATAAGTTTTAAGAAGTTCTATAACCCTCCATTCAATCACATTTGATGCAAGTCGATCGTCTACATCTCAGTTTTCTATGTGCTTTTTTACTGTTATTTGCAGGTTTCGGAATTTATAGTCTTCAAAGATTATAACTTCGACTCTTGATAAGTTTAAAAGTACAGCTATTATTTTTCTTTTTTTTGTACGTAAATAGCTGATTTTCTATCTTTTCTCTCTTTGCTGTGATTTGACCTGCACTGACACTTTTAGTGGCATTTTTTTCAGTGTGGCTCTTTATATGGCTTACCACCTTATAGATAGATAGATATAAACTGTATGAATATATACATATATATATATATATATATATATACAGAGTCGTAGGAAAAGAGGAGCGGGGGGGTGCGAGCCCCCCCCCCCATTCTAGAAAGGGAGGTCCCCATACCTCAACTGTAAAAAAGTGTATTGTTAACTGAGAACACTGACCCCCTGCAACTGAGAGGACAGGTGCAGCTAAGCCTGGTGTTCAGAATAAAATACCATTATGTCAAGTATTATCTAATAAAAATGTGCGACATTTTAGTGCACAAATTATTGAGTTTATCTTTTTAAAACTGCTAAAATCAGGAGCTTCCTGGTTTCACACCACCTCACGCGTCCCTGGATCCCGCCAAGAGCCTGCAGCTATTTTTGGGGGGAACCTATTTTGCCTCCTCACTACGAAAGGCCATCCTACATCTATGATATATATATATATATATATATATATATATATATATATATATATATATATATATATATATATATATATAATATACAGTATGTATGTTTATATATTATTTGTGTATGTGTGTATACGTACAAATACACGTAGTATATGTTGTATATATTATATATATATATATATATATATATATATATATATATATATATATATATATATATATATATATAATATAATATATATATACATGTATTAAATATATGTATGTAATGTATATATATATATATATATATATATATATATATATATATATATATATATATATATATATATATATATATATACATATACACATAATATATGGATAT
Source organism: Penaeus vannamei (assembly GCF_003789085.1). Classification (NCBI taxonomy): domain Eukaryota; kingdom Metazoa; phylum Arthropoda; class Malacostraca; order Decapoda; family Penaeidae; genus Penaeus; species Penaeus vannamei. The sequence continues at coordinate 238,497 of NW_020870966.1, forward strand.
ACATATATGTATGTGTTGTAAGTGAGTGGTCATAGAGGACGTAAAGGCGAACAATTGCCCAGTCCTTGAGATATTGATCTCAATTGGATCTTCCAGAAAATATGTATTGAAACGTTGCATACTTTAGTGTCTATGCATTCAAGTCAGGACTGACCCTAGTTCTAATGAGTCAAAGGGTCTTTTCTTTAAAAATTGGGGTAAGTTAACTCGTGTTATGGTTCGTGGTATGGTTAAACATCAACTTCTTAATCCTGCCAGTTTGGGATTTAAAAAGGTAGGGTTGAAAACATATATATATATATATATGTGTGTGTGTGTGTGTGTGTAATTGGTGGTTTCCTTACATGAAATATTTGGAAACATCCATGGCATGCTTGTTGCACATAACTAGATGTGGATTCACCCTTTATCATCATCGAGCATTATGGAGTGATGCGAGTGTGCCTTTAAATTTGTAAAAACAAGACATTTTTGGATCTTGCCTCTTTTTTCTAGTTTCTGAGGAGTCGAGGAAAATTAACATCTCTTA
>NW_020870966.1:249025-251525 GCF_003789085.1 Penaeus vannamei
TCTCAGGGGAAAAGTTCCTCATTTTTCTCTAAGAAAGTAACTAAAAAAATAAAGATATAAGAGCAATAACTATCAGAAAAAAAATCTATCGTCCTTCAATCGCTGTTAATAAGTTGTTTGCGCCGTTTAACTGCCAACAAAAAACAACAACCAAGTCTTTGCTAGCAGTCATTAAGCCAGTGTGTAGTTTGGCTCCTGAGTTACAGCCGGTCTTTGAAAACTGACAAATCCATATATGTGCCCGTTCGTGGATAAAGAAAGCTAAAGATTACTTGTTGTATATGGCACTAGCTAACAGGTAGGTCTTAAAGCACGTTTAAGTTACCACCATTACGGAAAAGTGTGTGAATGTGATGATAAGGACATGACCGGATTCAAATATCTGTAACTTCTTTGATAACTATAACCAATACGTGCAATTCGTTTTGATTTATCAAGTAAATTACTTATATTGTAATTGTATATATACTTTTCACATTATGATCCATAGGTAAATATTAATAAATCTTAATCAATGCCGAAGTCGTACTTTTAACCAGCAATCATTACACTTTTGCTCACGGCTTTCCCATAGAATTCACTTTCACTTTAAAAGTAATTGAGAAAAAAAATCTTGATTCTCGGTACGTTATTTTGTGGCTAACGCTTAGTAAAATATACTGTTTTCGAGATGTTGCAGAATACATAAAGGTGCAACCTGATCTACTTCGAGTTCCTAGAGCTACATTAGAAATGCATTCAGCTAAACTTTCCAGCAGGTGAAAATATCCATTAATAAGTAACAATGTCGTATTTTAAGTTGTTATAGTGATTTCCATTTTTTTCGGCAACGTTACCGCTGACAGTTGAAATATATCTGCATTACCCCGTTTCCAGTTATGTGAAGTTAGAGAAATGAAAAATAGCGGAAACCTTGATTTTCTATGCATTTCACTTGTCAGAAATTAATTGATAATTTGTTCTTTATCATAATGGATATTAGTTTATTCACTTCAGTATTATTTAGTAATTCCTTCCTTCATTTTTTTTTTCATTTCAATCATTTTATTATTTATCAGTTTATCCCAAATAATTTTTTTTTAGAATGGGGATCGTTACCCCCTCTCCAAAAAGGCTTCATTACCCCAGTTTGAGAACCACTAATTAGACCTTTCACTTTTTTATTTATTTGATTTTTTATTTATTTATTTATTGTTTAGTCTGAGTTTTAGTAAGGGTCGTCAATCTCTTCTGTATTTTGTTTAGTTTATGTTCGTGCTTTGAATAGTCATTGCTACATTGATATCAAAGTTAAGTTTACCTCCTTAATTCCGCAAATTCTGCCGTTCGAATATGGTTCTTATTGTTTTATCTGCCATATTTTCCAGTTTTAATTGTGTCCATTTTCCCCACACAGAGATAATTCTATTAATAATATTAAATCCGAAGTCCTAAGGAATATTTACTTTTAGTTCGTATCATTTTGATATTAAACTTTCTAGACATACTTCGTTGCAGACATTATGCAAATTGGAGGTACAGTATCCGTAGAATTATGATAATCGTTAGCAAAGTAACTTTTGAATTCATAAACTTCAGTCGTATAACGAATCTATTTTCGTGTTACTGATCTGTCTAATCATCTGTCAATAGATAGATGGATAAATAGCTATTAGGGTAAATAAACATAAATAAATAAACATATTTGCCACACGCAATACGTACACCATACCATCAGACGGTTGTTTGCAGCCACCCTTGGCCTCTTCTGTAGTCACAATCATCCAATTACATCCATCTGAAGACGACATGATTCACAGGCAGCGCTCCCTGACGCCATGAGCAGGCACCCACTCCCAGTCACCTTCGAGGAGGTCCCCGCCGAGGTGGTCGCCAGGCACTCCTCCAGGGGCTTCTGCTACAAGAAGAAGATGGTGCGCACGGTGCCCGGGAGGTTTTCGCTCTCGGAGGCGTGAGTTTCCACTTCTGGTTTTCCTTAATGTTTTGGTTGTTATTTCACTTTCGTTTGATGGTTTGGCAATTCTTTAGGTATTTAGAAGACTGGCTTGACATTTTTTTTTCTATAAAGCAAGCTTCTTAAACATATCATAGGGTTTTAGATCTACATGTAATTGTAAGAGGATCAAAGAAAATTCATGAACGAACGTAAAAAAGTGAAATGGAACTTTTACCTTTTGGTGTTTATCCACTATAAGTACGTCCATCTCATAATATGGACGTTGACTCGTAAATAAGGAAAAAAAAACTTTCATTATTAATGTATTTAACCTAAATATGTAATGTCAAACGTGATCAGTTGGACAGTTCAGCTTTCGATTTTCTGTGCCCCCCCCCCCACCAGTATCTGAAAATCACTATGGGTCTTATCAGTGCCTATAATCCTTTCAGATTCAATTCTTATTAATCATGAAGAATGTAATGGTGCCATTATATGTATGGGGTAAAATCAACTTGAGAAAAAATCCAGCTTAATAGGTGGAAGATTATCCATGGGTAACGC
>NW_020870966.1:264025-279025 GCF_003789085.1 Penaeus vannamei
ACTCTTGACTAGTTAGAAACATTACAATTCAGTTTCATTTCTTATGCCTTTTTATTCAGATGTATACAAAATGTTAAATAAAACAATTAGAATAAAAAAATCATACATTTATTATACAATATGTGTTTTTGTTCATACAATAAAAATATAACAATTCATACTCAGTCAACACAACCTTAGGCACATTAAAACCTTAGGTACATTAAACTTTATTAAAATATACAATTTATATACAGACAGTAGCTACAGTTTATGAAAATACATTACCAATATATACAAGGAATATTTCTTTAAACTTCATAGTAACTAATAATTATTTAAATCTGATTATTTCTTGTGTTGCAAGTTTTACCAAAATATTGAAGTCAACATTCAAATGTAGCCTCCAAAATCTTCTAACACGACCCCATACCTCTGCAGGGAAATTTGGTGACCCAATGCCATGAAAAACTCTTGCTATGGCTCTGCCAGTCCATTGATTATCAATGTGTGTAGACAGCACTGCACGAACACTACTGCGCACAGACGCTTCAATTTCTGGTCTAATATAAACCTGTTCTTCTAAGCGAACTTCAGACAAGACTTTGCTATTTTCTTTGAAATATTCCCTCAAGTCCTCACGCAACTTATTCCCTCGTTCCTCATCAACTGAATCACAGCACATGATAATAGACCCATGGGATACAGAACGCAGTAATTGGTAAGTGTACTGAACCTGCCTCAGCTGATCACGTTCCTGGGTTTGGGTCCTTAGATACAAAGCATCTAATAACTGATCACACTCATCATCACTAAGGTCTCCCCTTACATACATGTGGTAGGAGAGCTCACTAAACTCAACTGTTACTCCAGACCTCTTCACTTTACCCCCTGCCACCAAGTCAAGAGTGGTCCATTCCAGAGCTTTTAATTCTTTCTTTACAATCTTGCTGTTCCAACCCATACGAGATGCTATTTCAACCACTGGAAACACCACTTGGTTCTTGTTCTCAAGAGAGTTCCCTTTCTGACGCTCCAATGCAATGGCAACAGCAAGTGGAGGACATTTCCGACTCACAGCTACTAACTGTCGGGGTCCTGCATAGCAAGAGACACTACAGGTAGCATAGACAGGGGAATTTATGCTAATAAGCTTGTTCTGGTGAAGTTCTAGGTAACATAACAGAGTCTCTATATTTTCAGCAGGTAAATCAAGTTCTTCAACAAGTCCATCAACTGGTATAGCAACTTCATGTCTGGGGCACGAGGACTCAGAAAATGTAATTGCAAATGAATCTGGATTAGAAGCACACTGAGCTGGATTATCACTAATATTCTCTGATGCAGTTGATACATTTGTTGACTCATTTCCATTTTCAATCTCTTCAGCTTTAACAGTATGACATGTGTCTTGTAAATTTCTTACTTTAGCACAAGCACATGGTTTGAAAATCTTGTTAAGAAGCTTTCTTACTGTATGGCGGTCCATTGAGTTGACAAAGATGTGCCTTTTGAGTTCTTGGATATCTTTGCCATCTAAGGCATCTAGAAAGAGGTGACAATGAGCTTCTTTCCCATCTCGCCCAGCACGTCCAATCTCTTGGACATAACTCTCTACGTTCCGTGGCATATTAAAATGAATGATGCCTCTTACATCTGATTTATCAATACCCATTCCAAAGGCAACAGTAGCAACAACAATTCTCACTTTGCCAGACATAAACTTTTTCTGTACCTGTTGACGTCTGTGGGAACTAAGCCCTGCATGATAGGCTTCTGCATCCATTGATATGCCCTTTGTCCTTTTCAAGTTACTTTTTACATCAACCTTTGTTGGATTTAGTAACTGAGTTCTTATTAGTGTAGCAACTCTTTCACACTCATCTCTCCTTGTGCAATAAATAATTATTGAACTGCAACCTGAAAACCTGTCTCCCTGTAAAAGTGATACTAAAGCCTGCTCACGGTTTTGGTCACGTGACACTGATAGTTTGAGATTATCGGGTACTCCTCTGCCACGTATAATACCTGTATCAAAGTCAGGAATTAGTAAATGTTTAGCAATACTAAGAGCTGTTGCATGACGAGCAGTTGCAGTAAGCCCTAAGATTGTTTTCACACCGAGCCTCTCTCTCAAAACCTGGCAAATACGTAAATAAGAAGGACGGAAGTTGTGAGACCATTCTGAAACACAGTGAGCTTCATCAAGGCAAGCAAATGCAACAGGTGGGAGTTCACGAAGCAGTGTTCCCAATACCCCTCCTGTGCGACTTGCAACCACTGCTTCTGGTGAGATGAGCAATATCTGGGCTTTGCCTGATCGGATAGCATTTACAGCATTCGAACGCTGTGTGGGATTTTGGTGGGTGTGCAGACACACTGCATGAAGAAATCTTGGCAGACCTGTCACCTGATCCTCCATGAGAGACACAAGTGGAGACACACATAAGGTTATGCACTTATTATGTTTAGCATAAAGGTAAGCAGGCAATTGGTAACACAAACTTTTGCCTGATCCAGTAGAGAGTACCAGCAGAGTTGACTGCCCAGAAAGTATTCTCATAATTGCATTCTCTTGCCCTGCTCTGAAAGATGGATATCCAAACATTTTCAGTGTCTCATGCACTTCAGCTGGGGTTGGACCTATTTCACCGTTAACTAAGTCATAGAGTGGTTCTATGGAGGATCGGCTTTCATACCAGTTCTGTTCATAAGATACAGGATGTGGTGTGATTTCTGCAGTATTACTGATGTTGCTATCATTACATCCTTCATCTGTAGGTTGTGATAAAAGTGATGCAGGTTGATTATCATCTTCATCTAATCTATTTTCATCAATGTCAGCAAAAAGATCATCATCCTCCATCTGGAAATCATCTTCTATTGTAGTTCCTCCTTGGGAATCCTCAGTAATCTCAGGTTTTGTTGCCTGAGAATCCAATACTTGTTCTTCACTATTTTCTTGCTTCGTACTAGTCGTATCTAAAACACTCTCATTACAACTCTCATCAACTTTTGAATACATTTTGGTAGTAGAAAGAGTCTGATCTGATGGCTTAATACCAAGTGCCATTGCTGCTGCATCCTCCAAACTAAGAAAAGTGGATTCATTCTCATCATATTCTTCTAAGGCCAAAAGTTTGTCTCCTTTCTTTCCAGTGCAAAATTTGGCCCAATGACCAAAATCACCACATTTGAAACATGTAAGAGACTTTCCTGTTGACATGCCTTCTCCACTTTTCATGGACTGCTTTCTTTTCCACTCATTCCTCCTGTATTTGCTGCCATTGATATGCCTATGACCTCGCACAAAGGTCTTCTTCTTTAAATTAATCCGCACAAAGTTATTGTTGGCTGCCCCTGTAGATACCTTCTTTCTAAATCTCTCCTCTTTGCTAAGGTATGCTTTTGCACCTGTTGATTTTGGTCCATGTTTCTCAATATCATCGAGTTCATTATACTCCTTGATACTATCATCTTCACCTTGCATTCTTTCAGGAGCAGTTTCATCACCTGATGGTTTTTCCATAACATTGAGTTCTTCCATATTTTTCTTAGCTTTAATCTTTGAATTCCTCACCTTCTTTGGAGGTGGCCAAGAAGATTGTATTTTTCCACTTTCTTCCAGTTCTTCTAAGGTCTCCTTCCTTTTCCTTTTGTTAGTTTTAGGTGCTGGTGTTGCTTCACTATCATCTGTCTTGACTTTTGGTCTTCCTCGTTTCCGAGGAGCTGGGGAAGCATTCTCTGTTTCTTCAGTGTTAACTTTCTTGGTCCTAGGTCGCCCACGTTTTCGTGGAGCTGGCTTCTCAGTATCTCCAATAATGCTCTCTTTTTCTCCATTGTCCATCACTGATGATACACTCTCCTCTGGTATCCCCTCTTCTGCATACATGGTTTGCTCTTCAAAGCCTGAAGTAGCTTGAGAATCTACTTTTTTACTGTACTTTTTAGTCTTCACTTCTTGCATCGTTAATGCACCTTCATTAAAATCATATACATCTTTACTAGCTCCATCTTTAATGTCACAACCAATAGAGTTACTACTAAGAGAGTCCTCTCTAGTATGAAAAGCTTTAGTCTGCCTCTTCTGAACTGTGTTCAATTCCTCATTTCTTCCTGGGGCTTTGTCAAGATGCAGTTCCTTAACTGGAGTATGATATTTCTCCACATCATCTTGAAATTCCTTACTTTTAAATTCACTGGAAAAAACATCTTCATTGTTACTGTCTTCATTCCATTCTTTATCAATTAGCTTTAATTTCCAGTCATCAGATGCCTTTGCTTCAGCCCCAACACCTTCTAATTCTGCTCCAGCACAGCGTTGCAACCAACCGCGATTAAGTGCTGCTTTTTTCTTCGCAGTATGAGTTTCCTCAAGTCTTTCAGGAGTGAGGGAGAGTGCACTGATTGCATGTGTCTGCATTTTTTGTGTCATTGTTTTTTTATGAAAGCGGAATGGTAATTTAGATGCAGAACTACTAAATAAGCTTGGTTCAGCATCTTGATCATTAGATGCTTTCTCCTGGAAATCATTCAGGGAGTCAAACACTGACACTTTTGCCTCTGAAGAAGGGTTTTGCAATGTTTCCTCAAAGGGTTTGACAGGAGAATTTACATTTTCAGTTATGTTACTCGTGTTTTCTTTATCACTGCCATCAGAAAAACTGTTTTTTGCATTCAAATCTATGGAAGGTTTCACTACATTCTTACTTGCCCCTATTGATTCCCTTTTTGTTGAACGATCTATATTTGAAAATTTCTTTAAAGAAGTTCTCATTTTGATAGTGCCACTAGCACGCATCTTTTCTGCCATTTTGCTATACAGAGATCCAGGATTATCTTCATTCTTACTTGTGGCTCTAGCAAGACAGGCATCCTTATTCAAATATTTTCCCCATATCCCACTGCTTAATTTTGGCTCTGGCATTTGAGAACTTTTCCCTGCATCTGAACTGGTACTACCCTCTCCTAATGATGGTTTGTTGCTGTCAGGATTCAAGGTTATTTTTTTGCTTTCCGATTCCTCAAGCTGATGATTTACTTCTTTAGAATGTTGCCTCCCTCCTTGACTGCTATCCTGTTCTGTTGCCTCACTACTGTTCTCACTATTTTCATGTTTGTCTTTAGACTCTTTTTCCTCTGTCTGTTCTGCACTTGCATCTGTGTTTTCAATGCGTTTGCGATAATAAAAATAGCTCTTGTATGCCGCTTTTATGCTATCAGGTGCTGCTGCCAGGGCTGCTTTGTCAGGTCGGGATCTATTAGCGGCAACATATTCACTTTCCCATGCCTGAAAAATTAATGAAAAAATTAAATCAAGAAAGTTTTAGTATCCTGGCACAAAAAATTTAAGTACTATGATAAAGTATTATATCTGTTACAAAAATTTAGAAACAGTATTGATAATTTCCCTCTCTAAAAGCTTCATTATAGATTTCAGTTGTTTTCTGAGTGCTGCCAAATTATGTACGATATTTTGCAAACCTTTAAGATATAGATCAACTGTATTTATAAATCTACGTGAGTGAGTTGTGCCCTTTTCTATTGCATTATAATATTTATGACTTCTAATCCAGATAACTTACTTTCACTTTCAGTTTTGCCAGTTTATATTTGTCCTGCCATGACAAGGGTGAAGTATTCCCTTCCATTCTGCCCCTGGGAAGACTAACTCCTTCATCAACTCTGAAAAGAGGGTTTGCATTAAACAGAATGATTTATATGAATAACTTGTAAGAAAACAGATGAAGTGAGAGAGGAATATGAACTCTTCACCAAAATAGGATAAGCATGAGTCAATTCTAAGCCAGTGTTAGAATCATGAGACCTGCCAAACAATAACAAAAACAATGTTAGTACAAGTATCAGTTGACCACCCATCAAAAAAAGGAATTTACTTTGCCCTAAAAAGACCACTAAGTGTGTTACAGAGAGAAATTAAGTGAAGAAATAAATAGAAGAGAGAAAACTATATAAACATATAATGACTGAAATGCATCTTTGTCCCCCATCCTTAAGCAATCCCAAATTTTAAACTTTCATCCAAGACAAATTCATAGTTTATACTTTACTAAGTTTATCATCTTACACATCTGGTAATGTAAAAGTTACTGAGTATCAAATTTGAAAAAGCTTCCCTTTTTATATGATTGAAAATGAGGAAACGTACAAAAACATATAAAAACACATAACCCAAGAAACCCACATTCAGCATAATCTACACAGAAATAAATCTTGTATATACATGAATACCTAAAATACAATGGCAAACAAAGAAATGTCATGAGTGGTTTATTTATGCCGGTAGGAGACTGTATGAAGGGAGAGGAGGGGGGTCCTAAAGGATAGGGGAGAGGATGAGACGGTATATATTATAAATCTTTGATGGCGTGGGAGGGATAGAGGGGGAGGATTGGGAAGGAGAAACCACTGAGACACACAAGAAAAATCAAAGTAGGGTCAGAAGAGGTATGGGAAAGGAAGGGGGATCACTTGGATGCATGAAAGATACCAAAAAAGTACAACATATACCAAGTTACTCTCATTAGATCTTATTCACACTGAAACTGAGTTTTAAGATGCCACATTCTTCTGGGAGTTAGGGAAGAATAATTGAGATAAGGCAGCCAAGGAAAAGGAGGAAGATAAGGATGAGAAATTTTAATGGGAAGAGAGACATTAATACGCATGAACTGTGCAAAAAGGGAGCCACTCCTATATGGGAGGAGTAACCCTTGCAATGCTGTTGTTATTGTTGTTGTTGTTGTTTTTATACTAGGTATGGATGTGGCAAGTAGAAAGGAATCTGGAACTAGAAGATATTACTTGACAGACAAGAAAGAAAAAATTATTGAGGATTTTGAAAATGCAAAAAGGAGAGAAAAGTTTGGAAAAAAGGAGAAAATAAGAGTTGGGAGTTTATAAAGGGATAGGCAGGAAGAGAGATAATGTAGAGGCCCAATGGCAGAAAAAAGGTTTAAAATTTTACCAGAAAAAAAAATTACTTGTGTTGGAGATATCAAATGAAAGGAGGGCTGAAAAAGTATCTAGGGAACAGAAAACAAAGAAAGGAGTGGACATATGTTTAAGAAAATAAAGATAAAAACAGTAAGCTTTGTTCATTTTGTTCAATCTGTATTTATCCAAAGGCTATATGAGAAAATAAAAAGGAAACTTATTTCTAATTTCCTTGTTTTGTTGCAGACATACCCTACAGACACAAATAATGCCGAACATTAAACACAGCAAGTAGAAAATTGCAGTACGTACAAGCTATATACATCCATTATCATTAGGTAACCAGTAGAACTCTCTACATAGATCATATGCAGGGGGAGGTAAAATCATCAGCATACTCAGAGAGTAATTGGCTGACAACAACAGAAAGACATGTCTATGGTATAGAAAAAAAAAAAATCAAGACATATCAAATTCTAGGGCAAAAGGAAAGAGCAGAAAAAGATAAGTTCCTATTGGAGGGAGAGGTCATACACTGAATTTTGTAAACCTTGGATGGATGTCCAGTCTGTGACAGGATTTTTATTCCCAAAGAATTAGCCAGTTGTCAGTATTTGGCATTGTCACATTGTTTCATATTAAAAAAAAAGAGAATACATAATAACTGGAGAGAGACATCGGTAACCAATATATACATACATATATAAAAAGATCATATATCAAATTCTATCTGGTATCAATTGAAAAAGATGAAAAACTTTTTGCATATATGGTGTCCATAAACAGGTTCATAACATTACTTCTCAAGAAAAGAAAGCAAAAAAGTCTTACCTAAACCTTTCTTTCCTCCCCCCCAATGGCTGCACTAATATTGGGAAAATCTAAGGACACTATTGTAAAGTGAGAAAAATTACTCTCTCTGATACACAAAATAATCTGTGTGAGCAATTAACAATGTCACAAATTAACTCAGTTTCAGGGGAATGTAGTATTGTTTTGTAGATAGCTCTGCAAGTCTTAGCCACAAAGGAGTCAATTAGTAGACCTTGTAACCTCACCTGATTTCACCTTAACTTGAGTTTGTGAGAGGAACACCTTTCTTACTAATATCATCAATATTGATACTGCTATTTAAATTATAAATATCATTACTACTACAGTATTATTGATATTACCTACAGCAATACTAGTTACCAAAAAAATATATTTGAAAATCAAGGAAAAGGGTAAACAGGTGAGAAGGGTAATCCTCATAATTGGCTCACTGGTGACATTGTACTTGTTGTGGAGCCCTCTGTGCAAAAATAATTATCATATTAAACTTACAATGGGCATAGCATGTACATACATACCATCCTGGCAACTTCAGGTTAAGAAAATAGGTCAAGAAAAATGCTGTAAAATCAAAATCTAAGAAAACCCCTATGGTAGGAAAGTTTTACACATATGGCAATGTTTCTGGATTCCTAGGAGTTGTTGGCTCGAGTAATACGGACTTAGGTTCTGTTAGGTACGGTCACTCTGCAAATAATTACCACCACTTCTGCAAAATATACTAGAAGAGGTTTGCTTGCCCTTGTCTGAGCACTGACGATACAGAGGCTGCAGTAATTATTTAGGTTATGCCTCTGTCAAGGTGAGCTAATACAGGTTTTATGAGATAGATCGCCCTCGAAAAAATTACACAGAAATCAGAAATTGTTTAGTACTATTTTTCCAGTTTACTCAACATGTTCCTAACCATAGTCCAGGCCTTCTCCATTATTCTTAATCAAAATCACAAAATCTGCTTATATTTAGGCGCCAAAATTTACTCGTTCTTAATTCATGCAAAAGCAAATCTCACTTGTCAAACCTTCTTTTAGAAAATACTATGGGAAATCAATAAATCTGATAAGTCTATTGAACGTAACAATACATAGTTTTCCTTAAGTTTTCAAAAATATATTTCATGGTAAACTTGCTTATAAAAACACATTACTCAAGAACTATACACTTTATGACACGACATACCATGACATAAAACAAGGCCAATCACCCTTAATGATAACGAAAACAAGCCTAATTATGCTATCTCTCTGTTAACATTATCATAACATCCCAAATCTATCTAGTATTTTGACATACCAAGGAAAATGAAGGAATTTCTTCGTCTGCGTTCTTTGAAAGTCGAGGGCACCGAACGTCTCTTCATGCAAACGTGAGAGAAAGTCTTTACAAAGAACAAAATTATTGAGATATTTCAAAGAAAAAAGTTATATATGTTGATTTTTTAAGATTTATTGTATGAGAAAAGAATAAGCTCGTGTATTTCGATATTTGCTTTACTCTTACGTTAAAAAAATGGTACTTTCGATGCAAGAAATATTATAGGAACTGTTTACATCGTGAGCGACGAGTTGTTATTCGCACAACTTTTTCACAAATTGCGCGGGAACAGATAAATAAATAAAGAAAAAGTAAACTGAAGTAATAAAGCAAAATTGTAGAGAAGGATAAGTCGCGACTAGACCAAAACATTACAATAAATGAACATAGGAAGAAAAGTAGTGAATAACAAGCTAGATAGATAAATGAAAAATAAATCGTGCATAAATTAATAAATTAGTGAATCAGTAATAAATTAATAAAGATAGAGGTAAATAGACACGGATATAAATATACTAATAACAAAAGTATACACATATATGAATATGTGTACACACACACACACACGCACGCACACACACACACATACACACACACACACACACACACACACACACACACACACACACAACACAACACACACACACACACACACACACACACACACACACAACATATATATAATATATAGAGTATATATATATATAAATATATATACCTATATATATATATGTATGTGTGTGTGTGTGTGTTGTGATGATTATGTTGTATGTGATGTTGTGTAGTATGTGTTGTGTGTGTGTAGTGTCGTGTGGTGTGTGTGTGTGTGTGTAATGTGCTGCAATAGTATGGATGTATAATATGTATATATATATATTATATTATATATATACTATATAAATATATAGTGTTGTGTCCGTGATGGGTGTGTGTGTGTCATGTGTGTGAATATGTGTGTGTGTGTGCATTATATTATGTATGTTATATATATATATAGGTTAATTAATATATTTGCTATATGTGTGTAATCCGTATAAATGTAGCACATAGTGTATCACATATATTACATACAATATACATAGTATATATGTATATTATTTATAATATATATATAATATATTTATATTTACAAATAATATAATGTATGTATATACTATTATCACCATAAGTATATATATAGCGATATATCAGTAAGTAGATATACTTTACCACCACACACAACACACACACACACACAACACAAATAACCATTATCCCACAACCAAACCGCAGTGCGATAACGAATTTCAAATTTCGTAACTCGAGATATTCCGAACCCCAAAAGGCTTCAGACTCTTGGGGCGTGAAAATCAAGCGGGCGAGAAGAGGCTGCGGGTTGCGTGTGTCAAAGTATCCTGTGTGTGAGATGAGATAAACGTGAGATAATGTGTGGTTGCTTTGCGATCGTTTGATTTATCGTGGAAATACCTTTATCGGAGATATTTGGTTGAATGTTAGAATTGTTTTAATAGCTTATTTATATATATTGTGGTTTAGTATGTATTGTAATTGAGCCTAGGCGCAGAGTTAATATGTTACACATTTTCATTATTCAGTTGCATTTACTGTAATTCGTTTGTATGAGCAGTCCATCATATTAGTGTAATGGTATACGAAGATTGGTAGATAAATATTATTATTATTTTATTATTTTATTATTAATTATATTATTTTATTGCTCATTATTATATTATTATTATTATTCTATTATCATTTATCATTAAGTTATAATTATTAATTATAATAACGAATATTATTATTATTATTATTATGATTATTATTATTAATAGTATTATTATCCATAATTATCTACATCATCATCATCATTCTCGATCATCATACATCAATCATCATCAGCTACAAGCATCATCGATCACCATCATCCATCATCATCATCATTATTATAATTATCATAAACAACTTATCTATCAGATTTGTTGCTGTTGTTGCTATCATAAATCATTATCGATATGTTAGTCAATCATGTAATTATAACAATTATACAATTTGCGCTATCAATATGGGTAATGATAACAGATGGCAGGTCTAATTATAAGGGTCATAAAAAGTTGTTATGTTATTGAATGATAAGTGAGACAAGAATATCATGAACATTTCAGTTTATGTATCGTGTAAGTGGTAAGAATGAATGTAAATTATGGTAATGAAATGATAGATAATGACACCATAAACAATATGATAACGATAATGATGGTGATGATAATGCTGGTAGTATAATGACAATAATAATGATAATAATGATTTGAATAGGTATAATAATGATAACATTAATAGTGTTTATAGTGATTTATAATGATGATAGTGATAAGTAAAGTGACAACATTTGTAATGAATGAAAGAGTGAATAATTGATAATGATAAAATGAAATGAATAATAATAATAATAGTAATGTGATAATAATAATATAATAATGATAATAATCATGATAATAATCATATAATAACAATAATGATGATAAAAATATAACAAAAATAATGATTAATGATGATGATAATGTAATGATAATAATGGTAACAATTATATTGATTAATGATGATGATGATATGATTATAATGAATTAATATGAATGATAATGATAATACTGACAGTAATAGGTATAATGATAATGATGACAGTGACAGTAATAAAAATAACAAGTACAATAATACTACAATATCAATATCATTGATGATAATGATACTGATAATGATAATAATAACAATGATAACATTAATAGTATTAATAACTATGATGATGTAATGATAATAATAATGATATAAATGATAATGAAAAAAATATGATGGTAGTAACGATAATAGTAATGATGATAGTGATGATGATAATGGTAATGGTAATAATGATGGGTGTAATGACAGTGATAATGAAAATAATGATAATATTGATAATGCAATACTAATGGTTATACAGATAATAATGATGATAATTATTTGCTAATAATAATCATTAGATATAGTAATGATGGTAATGATAACGATAATGATAGTATTGATGATAATGATAATATTGATTGTACTGAAGATTTTAAGAATAAACATAACGTTTTAATGATAATGGTGAGGTTGGTGATTGCATAAAACAATAAGAATGATAATGATGAAGATGATAAATACGATGTACCTAATAATGATAGTAACAATGATAATGATGATGATCTGTATAATGATGGTAGTGTCAGTAATGATGATAATAACAGTAAAAGAAATAGTGATGTGAATCAATCGTCAACATTAATCGTTATGGTCATAATGGCAGTGCTCAAAGATGCAGGTCTAGTAAAACGAACAACCGCTTATGATATCAACAGTTATGGCGACTCTCTCTCTCATTTTCATCAATATTACATCGCCATCGTCATTATCTTTATCTTACTTTGTCTCATCACCGTCTTCATCTTCTCTTTCATCGTCACCATTATCAGCATATGAAATCTCGGTTCTGATATTAGTTGAATTGTTATTCTTGGTGCTGTATGTGTTTTCTTCTATAGTTATGGTAATAATAATCCTAATAGTAATAATGATGATAGTCAGGGATTTCATAATTTCATGTTTTCATTGTTATCATTGTTTTCTTGTCATTTTTGCTATTCTCATCGTCTCGTTGTCATTTTTACAAAAATTATCATCATCAGTACTAATATTTTTTACGTTTTCATGACATAATCATTATTATCGTATGGTTTTATCATTACGAAATTCATTATCATTCATCATTACTACTACATTTTACGCGTTCAAGGTATACCATTGTCTTGCCTGAAATGCAAACGGTATAACACGCCAGAGATACATGATAGCAATATGACATGTATAAAAGCGTCTCTGCGGTTCCCTGTGTAATAGTAACAATAACACGGCAGAGATACAAACAATATAATAAAGATATAGACAATATAACACACCAAAAAGATAGACAATATAACACGCCAAAGAGATAGACAATATAACACGCCAAAGAGATAGACAATATAACACGCCAAAGAGATAGACAATATAACACGCCAAAGAGATAGACAATATAACACTAAAGAGATAGACAATATAACACGCCAAAGAGATAGACAATATAACACGCCAAAGAGATAGACAATATAACACGCCAAAGAGATAGACAATATAACACACCAAAGAGATAGACAATATAACACGCCAAAGAGATAGACAATATAACACGCCAAAGAGATAGAGTAACACCCAAAGACAGACAATATAACACGCCAAAGAGATAGACAATATAACACTCCAAAGAGATAGACAATATAACACGCCAAGAGATAGACAATATAACACACCAAAGAGATAGACAATATATAACACGCCAAAGAGATAGACAATATAACACGCCAAAAGAGACAATATAACACGCCAAAGAGATAGACAATATAACACGCCAAAGAGATAGACAATATAACACGCCAAAGAGATAGACAATATAACACGCCAAAGAGATAGACAATATAACACGCCAAAGAGATAGATAACACGCCAAAGAGATAGACAATATAACACGCCAAGAGATAGATATAACACACCAAAGAGATAGACAATATAACACGCCAAAGAGATAGACAATATAACACGCCAAAAGATAGACCACGCCAAAGAGATAGACCACGCCAAAGAGATAGACAAATAACACGCCAAAGAGATAGACAATATAACACGCCAAAAGAGATAGACAATATAACACCCAAAGAGATAGACAGCCAAAGAGATATAACACGCCAAAAGAGATAGACAATATAAACACGCCAAAGAGATAGACAATATAACACGCCAAAGAGATAGACAATATAACACGCCAAAAGATAGACAATAGCCAAAGATAGACAATATAACACGCCAAAAGAGATAGACAATATAACACGCCAAAGAGATAGACCACGCCAAAGAGATAGACAATATAACACGCCAAAAGATAGACAATATAACACGCCAAAGAGATAGACAACACCCAAAGAGATAGACAATATAACACGCCAAAGAGATAGACAATATAACACGCCAAACAGATAGACAATATAACACGCCAAAGAGATAGACAATATAACACGCCAAAGAGATAGACAATATAACACGCCAAAGAGATAGACAATAAACACGCCAAAGATAGACAATATAACACGCCAAAGAGATAGACAATATAACACGCCAAAGAGATAGACAATATAACACGCCAAAGAGATAGACAATATAACACGCCAAAGAGATAGACAATAAAACACGCCAAAGAGATAGACAATATAACACGCCAAAGAGATAGACAATATAACACGCCAAAGATAGACACACGCCAAAGAGATAGACAATATAATATAACACGCCAATACACGCCAAAGAGATAGACAATATAACACGCCAAAGAGATAGACAATATAACACGCCAAGAGATAGACACACGCCAAAGAGATAGACAATATAACACGCCAAAGAGATAGACAATATAACACGCCAAAGAGATAGACAATATAACACGCCAAAGAGATAGACATAACACGCCAAAGAGATAGACAATATAACACGCCAAAGAGATAGACAATATAACACGCCAAAGAGATAGACAATATAACACGCCAAAGATATAGACAATATAACACGCCATACAATATAACACGCCACAATATAACACGCCAAATAGAGCCAAAGAGATAGACAATATAACACGCCAAAGAGATAGACAATATAAACACGCCAAAGAGATAGACAATATATAAGCCAAGAGATAGACAATATAACACGCCACATATAACACGCCAGGGTATAAAAGTCGTCTCTGCGATTCCATGTGACACGCTGACTGCCATGCTTTCAGGAACCAGATGGAGGCGATCTCTGCCAAGGAAGGCTTCCCGGGCT
>NW_020870966.1:284025-286525 GCF_003789085.1 Penaeus vannamei
ATATATAGTATATATATATATATATATATATATATATATATATATAATATATACATATATGTGATATACATATATATATATATATATATATATATATACACGATAATGTTTTGAACACACACTCACCCAGACACACATAGACACACGCACACACACGCGCACACTGCCCAGCCGCCCTTCATATGCAACAGAAGACTTTTTGAGAAATGTGCCTCTCTATCCACTCTAACCCTGTGTCTCTGTTCCACCCACTTTCGACGAATTCCAATTGGCAAAGAACATACAGTGGAACTCCTTGGCAATGGCGGAGCAACCCTCAAGACCCGGGTTTTCCCCCTGATGCTAAATGTATGGGACTCTAAGCACTTTCAAGACGCCTTCAGAAGTGCCCTCACAGGGACCATGTTCGAGAAGGGGAACCGAAGCATTTGCAGCAACTACTTGCTCTCCGGCGCTGGGAAGTGTTTTTGCGATCATCTTAAATAGGCCACAGGAAGATGCTGAAAAGATCTTTCTAGAATCCCAGCGTGGTTTCCGAGCGGTGAGTGGAACTATCGACGTGACCTTCTGTGACAGACAACTGCGAGAAAAGGCACGATACAGCAGAAACCACTCTTTCTCTTTTTCTACGACCTTGAAAAAGAACACGACAGCGTTCCCAGAGAGGCTACGTGGGCAGTCATGTGGCTTTTGGGTATCCAGACCCATTTGTCAGGCTGATCTAGGCTATACATGTTGATATGCCGGCCCGTGCCATTCATCACGACGTAGGGTTAGAAGAGTTTTCCATTTTCTGTGGACTGAATCAGGGTTGTGTGCTTTTCTTTCTCTGCCTGGCTGCAATATTCCATGAAGTCTCACCAGACGACCCAGCTGTGGTTGTAAAATACTGCTTTGATGAAAGCCTGTTCAACTTTGCTCGATTCTGATCATGATACCGTACCAATACCAGAGTTATGGAACGATGCAGCCTCGGCCCATTTTACAAGAGAGCTTCAGCAGTCAGTCAACAACTTTAATGCTCCAACTTCGGTCTCACCGTGAACGCTGGCATCGAAAATCCTTGCCCAACCTCTCCCGGCAGCTGAGCCTCTAGATTGCAACCTTTCCATTAGAACCCTTACTTTGACATAGAGAGAGAGACAGATGAGAAGAACAGAGAGAGACAGACAGATAATGAGGGAGAGGGAGAGAGAAACAGATTTTTCATCCAATGCATCTTCTTTCCATCCAGTGCATCTCCGCCGGACGCTGAAAACAGGCTCCGAGCAACATACGCTACTCTAAGGGTACTCACGAACGGCATCGTCACCAGCTATGATCTCAGCCAACTCACCAAACTGATGGTCGATAATCCCGTCGCTGTTTCCACCTTTCTGTTTGGCTGCGAAACATCTTGACTTACGACGTTTCGTGGATATGACGATAGAAATGTACACTACAGGGGTTCCTCGGTTTACGACGGTCTCTTTTTGGCTGCGAAACATCTCGACTTACGACGTTTCGTGGATATGACGATAGAAATGTACAGTATTTACAGTTTGTCTTCCATGTGTTCCTTTAGCCCTGGTTATGTTTTCATGTACGTCATAGAAATGTCTTGTTATGTTTTAGATTATGACTTTAATACATGTATACATACTGCATTAGCATATGCGATGTTCCGACTTTCGTCAAAATTCGGGTTACGACACCATCGTAGGAACGGATCTCCATCGTAAGTCGAGGACCCCCTGTATATCGCCGTGACCTGAGGAAGTTGTAGTAGTTCCATCAAAAAAGTCTTTTTAAAAATCAGCTGGGATGAGAATGTCAGCCACGATAGCATCCTTGACAGAGGGGCACAGCAATCATGAGGCATCAGCTTAGATGGTCAGTACATACGCAGTGAGGAGACGAGAACCCCAAGGAAGTTTCTTTCGGTGAGCTGAGCTTGCGACGTAACAAGGATCAAGGAGGTACTCAAGACTACCATCATCGGCCCTAAAGAGTGGGAGTCGAAGGCCAAAGAAGCATCAAGCTGGCAGGCGCCGATCTCTTCGAAGCCAACGCAGGAGCAGACCTTGAAACAAAAAGAAGAAAGGAAAAAGCCCGGCGACCTCAACCATCGCCGACCAGAATCGGTTCCTGAATCACCTAATAGCGCATCTGCCGACGATGTATGTTGTAAATATATACATACACACATATATGATATATATTATATATGCACATATATGCATACAAATATCCACAAACACAACAACACACACACACACACACACACACCACACACACACACACACACACACACACACACACAACAACACACACACACACACACACACACACACACACACACACACACACACACATATATATATATATATATATATATATATATATATATATATATATATATGTATATGTGTGTGTGTGTGTGTGTGTGTGTGTGTGATATATATATATATATATATATATATATATATATATATATATATATATATATATATTATATATA
>NW_020870966.1:296525-306525 GCF_003789085.1 Penaeus vannamei
ACAAAGATGTTTTATGAGATGAATTCGTTATAATTACCAGAGGAAGTTAGTTTTAATTTATTCTTTGTCATTCATTCTTTGTCATTTAAAGAAAAAAAAAGATGTTTATGAGATGAATTCGTTATAAATTACCAAGGAAGTTAGTGTTTGTTAATTATTTTTATTATCTCCCACCCCCTTCTCCTCCTTCCCTCCCCCTTCCTCGTAGACTTTCCTTCGTTCTCTCAATTGATTCAGTGCATCAGCTGTTCCTTTCAACGCTGGTGTCAGGTTGGCGTATTGCATGCTATCCGCGAGGAGCTTCCGCTTGCAACCGCTTAACTGTATGAGGGTCTGTTTGTATGCTGATTTGGTTCGTGTTATTTTACTTTTGTTTTGGTGTAGTTTTTTTTTATGGGATTGTTATGAAAGGTTTTTTTTCTTTCTCTTGTTGTTTGTCTCTGTCTGTCTGTCTCTATCTCTCTGTCTCTCTCTCTGTCTCTCTCTCTTCTCTCTCTCTCTCTCTCTCTCTCTCTCTCTCTCTCTCTCTCTCTCTCTCTCTCTCTCTCTCTCTCTCTCTCTCTCTCTCTCTCTCTCTCTCTCTCCTCTCTCTTCTCTCTCTCTCTCTCTCTCTCTCTCTCTCTCTCTTTCTTTCTCCTCTCCCTCCCTCTCCCCCTCCCTTCCTCCTCCTCCCTCCTCTCCTCCTCCCTCCCTCCCTCCCTCTCTAACCCTCCTTATCTCTTTTAACTCTGTCTCCTCTTTTTCTTCCTTCTTATTCCCCTTCCCTTCACATTCTCTCACCTCTTTCCTTCGTCGTGTGTCTCTCTCTCTCTCTCTCTCTCTCTCTCTCTCTCTCTCTCTCTCTCTCTCTCTCTCTCTCTCTCTCTCTCTCTCTCTCTCTCTCTCTTCTCTCTCTCTCCTCCCTCTCTCCCTCTCGTTCCCTCTCTCTCACCTCTTTCCTTCGTCGTCTCTCTCTCTCTCTCTTCTCTCTCCCTCCCTGCAATATCCCAGGTCACTGCCCCGTTGCCTAATTAAAAGATGTCCGGGGTGAAAATTGCCTCGCTGGTAATATAGCATAATTAGCGGCAAAGTGAGCAAACCGAATTATTAAAGGCGCTGTTATTATATGGCTGAAAAAGGATGTGATTGGGATGAAAAAAAGGAAGAGATTGGGAGATTGGGAGGGAGGATGAAGTCAGTGTTCATGTTGTTCAGAAGAATGTTCACGTTGTTCACACGGTGTTTACGGGCGTTCACACTCGTTCACTTGGTCGGTCGGTCGGTCGCTTTCTTACTTACTTATTCATTTATGGGGACTAGGGTTATATAGTCACTCACTCACTCGCTTCTGTATTGGAGATAATGATTTTCTCTCTCTCTTTCTCTCTCTCTCTCTCTCTCTCTCTCTCTCTCTCTCTCTCTCTCTCTCTCTCTCTCTCTCTCTCTCTCCTCTCTCTCTCTCTCTCTCTCTCCCTCTTTACTCTCCCTCTCCCTCATACTCCCTCTCCACCTCCCTCCCTCGCTCTCTTCCACTCCCATTCACTCAGCCTTCACGCATAACATTCATCCACTTATCCATCCACCAGCCACTTGTTCATCCAGCCCACCGTCTATCCATTTATCCACACATCCAGCCAATCCAATCAACCAATCAACAAAAACAAACAAAAATGATTGCTACCTAATCTCCCATCCCACCACAGCCCCGTTGCCATGGTAACCTCCTAACACACGTAAACATCCTTAAATTAGCTTAGGATAAATAGGCCACGAAGCCGATCTCATCTGTTATTCATGATATTGGATTTTTTTTTTTTTTTTTTTTTTTAGATTTTCATTTATTATTTGACTTGGATCTGGAAATATTGATCACTCTTTCACTCACTAATTTAATCACATACTCACTCATTTATTTACTTGCACATTCACTCTCACTCATTCACTCGTTCACTCACTCTCTCAATTCTTCATGTTCTTAATCACTTCTCTTTATTGATTCATTCATTCATTCCTCACTAACTCACTCATATACTTACTCATTCAATCACTTATTCACCAAGTCGCTCACTCACCAACCCACACACACACTCAACTCATCAATCAATCAATCAAGTGATAAAAGATGACAAACAACACAAGACATTCCCAGTGACATGAACATTTCTTGTACGAATCCTCGCACACGTAAAGGAACTCATGAATAGTGCAACCGGACGAGGCTGCAAACCGCTCGCTGTAGCCCCGTCGATAAGCGATGGCATGTGAATGGGGATACGAGTAATAGTCGCCGATAACACCCAACTGGAAGCGGAGGGCCGATGGAGATAACAGCCAAGGAGATGAATGGAGGTGTCGCGTCGGGTTGAAGATGAGGGAGATTCTTATGAATGGGAATGATATGGGTAGTTGGGTGAGGGGAGGGGTGGGTGAGTGAGAGGGAGGGGGAGGGAGGGGGGGGTTGGGTTGGAGGGCCGGGTAAAGATCCTGGAGATACGTTGGGTATCCTGCTAAGACTTCCTTTATACCCCTTCACCTCCCTCCACGGCACCTGACCCCCCCCCCACCCCCACCCCCTCTGCCTTCACCTGTGTAACCTTGGCTTCTTCCTTTTGGGATTTGATTATAAGTGTGGAAAGGTGTGTAGCCCATGTGTGTGTATGTGTTTTTTATGCTTCTTGTATGATGTGTGTCTTTTGTCTTTATGTGGGTTTCCTTGTTTTATGTGGAGGTTAAATGCTTTAGTTAAAGGACTGAGTGGCTGGTCATTTTATCCTTGATACTTATTTTTTCTATGTTCCGTGTGGATGTTCAATGTTTTATGTTTGTGACGCAGTGTTGGGTAATTATGTCTTTGTGTGTGGTTTTTCATGCTTTATGTCTATGTTATGTTAAATGCTCTAGTTATAGGATGACTGGGGTGTAATTATATCCTTGGAATGTGGTTTCGATGGTATGTTAAATGTTTTCGTCATGTAACTGAGATGATAAGCTCTTATTTCTCTGCTCCTGTATTTTTCCCTTGTTCTGTACAGATGTTAGATGTTTAAGTTGTACGAGGCTAAAAGGCAGGCTAGCAAGGGAACACCTGATACAACTCTCGCAGGTGTTGTAAGTGCTGTGTACGTCTCCCGGGTGATAAACAGACGCAGACCAAAGTGGATGACGGATGCCAGCGTGCACACAATGGAGTCCATTAATTAACGTTCGTCGCCAGCATTCCCTCGCTAATTTCTCGAAAGATGACTAAGTACCCGGCCACGCCCCCTCGACGCAGTCCGGCCGACGCCTCATGCACGCAGCCTCATGCACGGACCATTCGCTGGAATTCAGTCACTCATAATTAATTTCAGCGATTTATTGGGGTCTTATAAACTTAATCAAGAGGACGGGTTGTTTCTCCTCGACAGACGGGACTAATTGGTGTAAACAGACGGAGGGAAAATGGCGGTTTGTCGCTGGCTCGGTCGATAACTGGGTTTTCGGAGATTGAGATCTGTGGTGGAGGTGGAGGAGAGGAGGAGGAGGAGGAAGAAGAAGAAGAAAAGAGAAGAGGAGGAGGAGGAGGTGGTGGTGGTGGGTGTGGTGGTGGTGGTGGTGGTGGAGGAGGGGAGGAGGAGGAGGAGGAGGAGGAGGAGGAGGAGGAGAGGAGGAGGAGAGGAGGAGGAGGAAGAAAAGAAGAAGAAAAGCAGAGGAGGAGGAGGTGGTGGTGGTGGAGGTGAGGAGAGGAGGCGATGGGGCGGGGAAAATTGGCCATCTCACAGCGAGGATAGGAAGAGGAAGGGCCTGAGAGGAAAAGAAGAAAGAAAAAGAAAAGAAAAAGAATGGGAAAGAGAAAAAAGACAAGCGAGGCGAAAGAAAGAGAGAGAGGAGAGGAGGAAAAGAGAGAAGAAAGCGAGAGCGAGAGTGAGACAGAGAAAGAGAAAGAGGCGAAGATGGAAGCCTTAAGGCACCTCTGTTTCTCCGACAATTACCACAATTAGTCACTATTTACAGCGACAGGTCCTTTACCTCTGCTTTTTAACTTCTCAGAGTTCTCCCCTTGCACAGCATAGGCCTATCCGTAGAAATGAGAAATCCATGTAGGCCTACCCTCTGTGCCCATGCCCCCTCCTCCTCCTACAGACACTCCTGAAGAACCCATGCCCTCGCCTCCTCCTACAGACACTCCTGAAGAGCCATGCATCGCCTCCTCCTACAGTGCTTGCTAGGAGGAGAGGGGGCGGGGGGGGGGGGGCGCCGTGGATTGTCTTCATCTAATGGAATGCGATCGGATTTCTCAAGGGAGGTTCCTTGGGGGGAACTTTCTGCGTATAGAGGTGTGTGGTGTACGTGTGTATGATGTATATGATATGTGTGTGTTGTGCGTGTGTCCGTGTGTGCGTGCGTGCGTGCGTGCGTACGTGCGTGCGTTCGTGCGATTGCGTGTGCATGTACGTGTGTGTATGCGTGTGCCTGGTGTATGATGTATACAATCATGCATATATATAAACCTGTTTTCGTCATCCCAATTATGTGGGAATCTAATGCAGATATCTCTCTAAAAAAAAACCGTAGCTGTGTGATGACGCAACCACTTACGCCAGCTCATTTTGTCTTGTTTCCAGATAAGGGATTTTCGCCCTTTGAGATCGCCCATTATATGCAATTATCTTGCCTCTGCCGGGCCATAAGGGGGCAGGGATCTATAACAGATTTTAACCTTGTATGGAATTTGCGCGTCGGAGAGATTGTTTCGTGGCAGTGTGTGTGTGTGTGTGTGTGTGTGTGTTGTGTGTGTGTGTGTGTGTGTGTGTGTGTGTGTGTGTGTGTGTGTGTGTTGTGTGTGTGTGTGTGTGTGTGTGTGTGTATGCGTGTATGAACGCTCATGTACCTGTATGTGCAAAATTATTTGTGTACGTTTTGGTGATTGTATGTATGCATGTAGTTTATGTGTAGAAGTGTGTAGACGGCGCTCATGCGCATTAGGCCGTCTCTCCACTATAAGGAGTACAGTAGGGCGCTATGGTGGGCGTGGGTGAGGGCGACGGGCGTGAACGAGACGCCGCCCACATCTTCCGCATGTGATCAACTAAATCACAGGTGAACTAACGTTTCCCTCTCTCTCTCTCTCTTTCTTTCTCTCTCTTCTCTCTCTTCTCTTCTCTCTCTCTCTCTCTCTCTCTCTCTCTCTCTCTCTCTCTCTCTCTCTCTCTCTCTCTCTCTCTCTCTCTCTCTCTCTCTCTCTCTCTCTCTCTCTCTCTCTCTTCTCTCTCTCTCTCTCTCTCTCTCTCTCTCCTCTCTTCTTTCCATCTCCTCCTCTCCCTCCTTTCCTTTCCCTTCTTCCTTCCTCCTCCTTTCCTTCCTCCTTCCCTTCCTCTTCCTCTCCCTCCCTCTTTTTCCCTTTTTTCCTCCGACCCCTTCCCTTCCTTCCCCTTCCTTTTCCTCCTCGCCCCTTCCTTCCTCCTTCCTCTTTCCCTCCCTCACTCCCAGCGGTGTTCGTGCGCAAGTAGGGGTTATAGGGTTGAGGCTTCCTTATAGATCCCCTCAAGAGGAGCTAAAGTAAGGGGATTCTTTTTTCAGTCTCAGCCGAGTCTCTGACGTCTTGCTTCATCCTGTTGTCAGTCGTCAGTAAGGTTGATTTTACTTCACCCCCCTTCCCCTCCTCTTCCTTCCTCCTTCTTCTTTTTTTCCTCATCTCCTCCCCTTTTTTCCTTCCTCCTCCTCTTTCCCTTTGCTCTCTTCCTCTTCCTCCAATTCCCCTCCTCCTCCCTCCTCCCTCCTTCCCTTTGCTCTCTCTTCTCCTCCTCCTCCCAATTTCCCTTCTCTCCTCCTCCTCTTCCTTCTCCCCCTTTCCCTTCCCTTTTCCCCTCATCCCTTCACCTTTCCTTCCCCCCCTCCCCTCCTAACCGCAGTACTGCATACATCTCTCTTTCACCTAGAACGACCAGGGAGATGGAACGACCAGTGTGATTCCGAATTCACCGAGCGAGCGAGTTCGTAAGGCTCGTCGGTGTGCGAAAAAGTACGAGATATTCGGCCTTACGGTTCACGAAGGCTGTGGAGGTCATGGAGGCGCTCATAGAAGATCACTTCCGACCAGAATTTTGCAAATGGAGTGAATGTTAGCTTAATGTATGGAAATTATGTAGACGTCTCATGGTAGGCTAATAGGGGAGCGGGGACAGGGGGCGCTCTCTCTCTCTCTCCCTGAGGGGGGGCGGGGCGCGAAAATAATCCGAGGGGGGAGACAAACGAGCCGCGTCCTCCTGGCTGTATAACCACGATTAATTTGTCCCAGGGATTTCTCAGCATTACCTCTGTAGGCTTTTGTTCGGTTCCCCTCGAGGCGCGACGTTCACAACCAGAGTTACGCCACAACCTCGGGCTTTTAACGCCACAATCACGGGATTATACACTCGTGGCATTCATCTCGGGAGGGCCGGTCTTGGCATTCGCGGGGGCCGTGACGCGCCGCCTTTGTGTTTGTAAACTAAGCCTAACGTTGCGGAATAAGGCCGTGAATGGCGCCGCGACTGCGTGCTTAGAGGAGACAAATGACGATCGTCGAGTGGGAGTCGGATACTCTGTCAACCCGCCGGAGTGAGGCTCTTCCCTTGTAGGTGGCCGAGGAGGAGCCCGGATCGGAATTCGTAACGACTGCTGGGATGTGGAACGGTGGTGGAGAGAGGAAGAGAGAGAGGGAGAGGGAGAGGGAGAGACGGGAGAGAGGAGGAGGGGAGAGAGAGGAGAGAGAGAGGGAGAGAAAGAGAGAGAGAGAGAGAGAGAGGAGAGGGGAAGAGGAGAGGGAGAGGAGAGAGAGAGAGAGAGAGAGAGAGAGAGAGAGAGAGAGAGAGAGAGAGAGAGAGAGAGAGCAAGAGAAAGAAAGAAAGAAAGACAAAGAGAGAGGTTGGCGTCGTCGGTCGTTGCGTGTGCCATGAGGAGGGCAATGGAAGGAACGTGAGGACCTCCGGGCGATGCGACCTGGCGACCTGGGACGAGCGGGTCCGGGGCGCAAACAGAGCACGGAGGCGTTCCCGACCAGCTACTCCGACCGAGCGCATCCCGACCAGCTACTCCGACCGTATCCCGACACCGCTGCCGAAGGAGGGGGGGGGGGAGAAAGGAAAGGAAAATGGCAGAAGTAAAGAGGGAAGGAAAGAATGAGGAGAGACAGGAAGGAAGGAAGGAAGAAAGGAAGGCAGGAGGGAAGGAAAGAATGAAGAGAGACAGGAATGAGGGAAGGGGAAAATGACAGAAGGAAGGAAGGAAAGAATGAGGAGAATCAGGAAGAAAGGAAGGAAAAATGATCGAGGGAAAGAAAGAAGGAAGGGAGGAGGAAAAGAAGGAAGGACTCTTGACTCCTCTTATACTACTCCGCCCGTACGTGTTCGCGCTTGGAGTATGTGCTGCCATACGTGCAGGGATGTTACACTGACGTTTCCCATAATGACCGAATTCAACGCATTAGAATATAAAAATGACTTATTTTGACATGGTGTCAATTACAAAAAGGGGGGGGGGTGATGTGCAAGGGTGATACGAAGGGAGATATTTAAATAAACCACAATTACAAAGGGGATACCGTGATGTGCAAGGCATTTAAATAAACCACAATTACAAAGGGAAAGATACATAAACGTGATGTGCAAGGCTAATAGGAAGGGAGATATATAAATAAACCAGGTGATTATACAGCGAGTGTGATAAGTGCCACACTATAGGGTTAACCGAGACGACCGGGGTCAGAGGTCAGACGAATCATCACCATAGGTAAATAACGACGGTGGGAGTGGGCGTGAGTGTGGGAAGGGTTAGACCCCCGTGTATGGGCTGCCGAGGTTAAACCGAACTGGGTAAGTAACTGGAAGTGACTGGTGACGTCGCCGGTAGGTTGCGGTAGGAGGATCTGTCAACTCGCTCGCTGAATGAACGGATGTCGTGTGAAATTCGTACTGTTAGGTATTGAAATGCAGATTTATGTACCGTTTTTTTGTTTTGTTTTGTTTTTTGGTATGCCTTTTAAGACTGTATTACCGTGGGAGAGTTTAAGGTTCATTTTTTTATGAAACGAGGAAAACGCGGTGGGATGTTTATAGGAGCTTCCGTGATTGTTCTTAAGAAAAGCCCATTAGTCGGTACTGTTCCGTGCTAGGTCATGCAGCAGGGGGGGGTGGGGGAAGTGTACCGAGGACGAGGAGGAAAGGTTAGAGACTCAAGTACCGGGAATGGGAATCTTCGGTACACTGGCCCTGTAGTGGATTGATTGCTGATGGCTTGTTGCGAAATCGTGATTCATTCTTAGGTTAAAATCTTGGTTAATTCCCCTGTGATAAATTGTTTTAGGTTACCAGTTGACAACGAAGATTCCTACACATGCAGTACTTTTTATATCACTTGTGTACATTTTTTTCCCAGCGAAACGCCTTGATAAGAAGTCATTCTTGATCGAATAACAGAACAAGGAGGAATAGAACCTGGAACTATAACCACCCACGTCGCGTCGTCCTCCAAAATAACAACACGACTGCAAGGGTTTAAAAGGCACGCCCGACGACCCTCAAAAACAACAGGCAGTCCCGGAAGTAAACACTCTGTGAGAACATGCCCTTTTGGCGACCGAGTTCGTGGTGGTACCCTGGGAATGCCGGGCCAAGGGGAGGAAGAGCTGGGGCGCCGAAAAGCTTTGCCTCCGCTCGACCCCTGCCCTCTGGTGGCGGGACGAGGCATGCGCAGAGCCAGGTCGTTCCCGCGTGAAATTGCCCACGTAATTGCGCAGACAGACGCGAGATGTCGCTGCGGTCGGCCTCGAGCTGCAGTGACTTCGGCCGTCCGTTTGGAGGGTCTGGAGAAGCCAAGGAGGTTCGTGAGGGAAGGAGAGAGAGGACGGCGGCGAGCGAGACCCGACGAGGTTCGAACGAAGAGGTCGAAACGTGACGGGAGCTACCCAAGCCTTTCGAGAAGTACTCCGGACCCCGTGGCATGGCGGGAACTTTCACTTGTTATAATTTACGATTCGAGAAGGAGCGGGTTGGGGTCTGCTTTGCCGTGCCCTGGATTCCGTTATGATATGCATCGCGCAGACACATTAGGCCGAGACATAGTTCGGATTCCGATTGTGCTCGACGTATTTCGTCTTGGGTTAAGAAAAAAGGTGTATTTCTGGCCTAGAAATTGCTGAATTCGCATATTGTGGTGTAATTTTTGTGTGGTTCAAAGTTCTTAAATGATCCATCGCTTCATGATTCAACTTCGGCTCCCACTGTCTTTTATTCTTTTTAATCGTCGTCTCTCTTTTATTCCTCTCCTTTTTTCTCTCCCGGCTGATTTTATGCTTGGGTGAACACTATTGCATTCCCACACGAGCA
Source organism: Penaeus vannamei (assembly GCF_003789085.1). Lineage (NCBI taxonomy): Eukaryota > Metazoa > Arthropoda > Malacostraca > Decapoda > Penaeidae > Penaeus > Penaeus vannamei. Next base: position 305,849 of record NW_020870966.1, read on the forward strand.
TCAGACAAGTGTACATATTTATTACTATAATTTTCTACAGCGAAGTAACGGGTTCGGCGAGGAGTTCAACAGCTCGTTCCCCTGACGAGCGGGCAAACACGGACGCGCGTGTGACACAGATCATGCACAGGGAGTGGGTCATGCACGCCGTAAACAAGTGCCCCGGCGACCCGTTTTGCGCACACGTCCATTGTTGCAGCGAAGAGTGCGTTGGGGGGCGACGCAAAAACGTCTTTCCTTTCCTTCGAAGACGCCCGCAAAAAGGTCTTTCCGTTCTTTCTGAGACGCCCGCAAAACGTCAATTCTTTCCTTTCCTTCGAAGACGCCCACAAAAACGTCTTTCCTTTCCTTCGAAGACGCCCGCAAAAAGGTCTTTCCTTTCCTTCTAAGACGCCCGCAAAACGTCAATTCTTTCCTTTCCTTCTGCCACGCGGAGAACCCCGGGGAAGTTGTGTCACCGCAAGCAGCTCGGAGGAAGTGTGTTGCGTGGGAAGTGCTGTTTTTTTTCTTTCTTTTGTCTTCTTTTTCATCTCTGTTCGTCGATGGGCGGTTGAAGCTGAGATAGACTGACAGAAGGGACAGAGAGAAAAAGGAAGAGACAGACAGATAAGAAAAGGAGAAGAAATAAACAGACGGAAAAGGGCAAGGCAAACAGACAAAAAATAAAGACAAACACA
>NW_020870966.1:309025-329025 GCF_003789085.1 Penaeus vannamei
AACACCACCACCGCCACCGCCACCATCACCAGCATCGCCATCACCATCACCTCCACCACACCACCACCACCACCCCATCACCATCACCAGCATCAACACCACCACCGCCACCGCCACCATCACCAGCATCGCCATCACCACCACCACCACCACCACCACCACCACCGCCGCCACCGCCACCATCACCACCACATTTTCACTATGGATTTTGAAACGATGCTCCCGTGCTAGAAAAAAGAACAAAGACCCCCATTTCTTGTATTATTCCTTGACGCAAAGTTTTTTTTTTAATTTTAAATATCACTTCAAGATTTGCAAGAAGTTCCTCCTCGCGGGAATGAGCAAGTGCGCGCGAGTAACAGACAAAAAAGTAAAAGTAATCGCTTTGTAAGTAAGAGGAATCGTAAGTAGGTCTAATTGAGGAAGTAAAAGTAATTATAAGTAATTAAAAATCATCCCAAGGTACATTACCTTGGGATGATTTTTAATTAATGAAGATATGTAGGTTAAAGTAAATCACAAGTAAAAGTAAGTACTGAAAGTAAGTACTTGAAGTATGTTCATGTAAGTAAAAGTTCTCGCAAGTAATTAAAAGTAATCCCCAGCAAGTACCTGACAATGTTCGCAAGTAATTAAAAGGAATTGCAAATAATTAAAAGTAATCCTTATTAGTACCTGGGAGTTATCGCAATTAGTTAAAAGGAACTGTAGGTAATTAAAAGGAATCGCAAGTAATTTAAAGTAATTACAAGTAATTAAAAGTTATCGTAATTAATTAAAAACAACCGCAAGTAATTAAAAACAACCGCAAGTAATTAAAAACAATCGCAAGTAATTTAAAAATATTTTTGATTACCTAAATGTAATCTCAACCAAAATTAATCTCAAGTAAGTGAAAGTAACCCCAAGAACGTAAAAGAACGTAGAACGTGAACCGAAGGCCCCACAGGGAAGCGCACGTTCCCACCCGGCCCGCAGAACCCCCGACAGAGATCGCGCGGGCGAACCCAGTCTTCCTTGAACCCGCGATGTGGTTCACGATCGCATGTGAGAGACGTGAGCTGTCACTTTTTCCATCCCGAGCACCTTTGGTCTTTTGTATCCGTTCGAATCTCGGCGATCTGCACTGCCCGACGGCCTCGCTCGGGTGTAGGGGCCCCGACGGCTGCCCCCGAAGCTGATGCTATCGGGCGGAGCATGTCGGCTGCCGCCTTGCGTCTACATAAGGGGAGGAAATGTGGGAGGGTGTTTCTGTCCAGCAGCATTCTGGGGAGTACGTGTTTGTTGCTTTTTATCTCTCTCGTATATATCCATATTTATCAATCTATCTGTCTATCTATATATATATTGTATATATATGCATATGTATATAAATATGTATACACACACACATACACACACCACACACACACACACACACACACACACACACACACACACACACACACACACACACACACACACACACACACATATATATATATATATATATATATAGTTGTGTATTTTTATTTATTTATTTATTTATTATTTATGTATTACATATACATATATACATATATACATACATATACGCATAAATTCCTAAGCAGTGCTTTAACGCACATACTGTGCGAAAATGTTTGTATGTGAAAAATAGTGGAAGTGGTTATCACTTTCCTTTTCGGTCTTTCTTTCTTGTCGATCTCTCTCTCTCTCTTCTCTCTCTCTCTCTCTCTCTCTCTCTCTCTCTCTCTCTCTCTCTCTCTCTCTCTCTCTCTCTCTCTCTCTCACACACACACACACACACACACACACACACACACACACACACACACACACACACACACACACACACACACACACACACACACACACACACACACGCCACACACACACGCACACGCCACACACACAGCCGCACGACCACGCAAGCACGACCACTCAAACAGCCCTATATGTCCCTGTGTGTGAGGAGATACCATACCGCTGCTCACGCCCCTGTTATCAAGATGATGTCAAGTTGATGTCAAGTGGGAGGGAAAGAAGCTGTTGGCGACACTGCCTTAAATAGACGTCTTGATCGGACTCTCCCCGACTTCACTTCAGCGCCTTCTGCGGAGTTCTGGTGGAGGAGAGTCGAAGTCTCTAAGATGAACGAAGGGAAATGCACGTATATGGTTGGGGTTTTTTTTTTTTGGGGGGGGGGGGAAGGGATGGATTTTTAGTATGTTTATAAGTAAGGAGGTGTGGTTTTTCATTATTTAAGCAAGCGACTCAAGCACCAACAGTAAACAAGTTGAGGACTACGCTTTTCTGCTTTCAATTTCATTCTCAAATTTTCTTTCCTTTCTCCTCTTCTCTTACCAGATCGCTTTTCCTACCCCCCTCCTCCTCCCCAAGCACCTATTCCCCCCCCCCCCGCCTCCTGCACAAGGCGATCGTGCCACCTCCCTGGGCACCTATCCCCCTCCCTGGCACCTACCCCCCTCCCCTTCAACTCTAGGTCCTGGTCCCCCTCGGTCTCTCTAGGAGAGACAGGTGTGTTCCGTGGCAGTTGTCGGAAAGGTCGCGTTCGATACGGAATCAGGTGGATTGATACAGCGTGGAAATTGGGGGGGGGGAGTAGAGTTGGGGTGATGAAAGGGGTGAGAGGGCTGAAGAGGGTGAGGAGGAAATAGGTGATGGGTAGAGTTGGGGTGGTGGTGAAGGCGTGAAGAGGGTGAGGGGGGAAATAGGTGATGGGTGAGGGTACCTGTCAGATGGGGAGGAAATTGGGTGAGGGGGGAAATAGGTGATGGGTGAGGGTACCTGTCAGACGGAGAGGGATTGAGGGAAGAGAGGACGAGGGTGAAAGGGCTCAGAGTGTATGGCAAGAGCAGAATGAGGGATGAGGTGTGAAGGGTGAAGGGGTTTTCGGGGCGCGGGGTGGCGGGGCCTCTCTTGAAACAATAAGGGGGTGAAGGCCGAGAGCTTTATCATTCTCGAAGGCATAAACCTACGCGGAAGATCCCTATCGCGGTTGGGGAAAGGTGGCGCTCCATGACACCGATGATTCTTCACCAAGAGCCCTGATCCGGGGCCAAGGAGCTTAGGTTTACACGTAAATGACAATCAAGGAGAGAAAAAAGATTCTTGTAGGAGGAAAAAATGACAAGGAAGAAAAAAGATTCTTGTAGGAAGAAAAGATCAACAATACACATGATGACAATCAAGAAATAAGATCAAGGAAAAAATCAACTTCATAATGCACATGAATGACAGTCAAAGAAGAAAATAGATTCTATAGGAGGAAAAAAACTTCAAATGCACATGAATGACAATCATAGAGAGAGATAAGATTCTTAAAGGAGAAAAAATCAGCTTCATAATACGCATGAATGACAATCAAGGCGAGAAATAAGATTCTTATAGGAGGGAAAAATCAACTTCATAATTCACTTGAATGACAATCAAGGAGAGAGAAATGAGATTCTTATTGGAGAAAAAATGAACATTTGTACCAAAAAGCGAAATACAAAAATATCACCGACACAGGAATATCAAAAATGTAAAAAAAACAAACATAAATACAGACGCAAGTAAGCAGATAAATAATAGATAATTAGAGAACCAAGCATGTCGAGGAAAGAACCAGGAACTTCTTCAGGGACAACGCGAGACGCAGATCCAGGTGGCCGCCAGGTGCGAAATCAGGTGCACGACTTGATTTGGTCAGACGCAATTACGGGCACCTGAATCAAGCACTGTCCCGGACGGCTGATTCATTCGCACGTCATCGTTAATTCCAAACAAATGTGGCTGCTTCTTCCTGCTCGAACCCGGCCTGTTAACGTTTGCTTGCTGAAGAAGTCCTGTCTGATATTGCGTCATCGTCCTGTCTGATATTGCGTCATCGTCCTGTCTGATATTGCGTCATCGTCCTGTCTGATATTGCGTCATCGGATCTGCAGTCTGTGATATCCAATGCAAGACGGTGAGATCAACATTTTTTTTTCGCCGTCTTATATTGCTAGAACAAAGGGCTCATGTTTACGTAACGAGTTCATAACTGCTGCGCTGAGACGTGCGCTGAACACTGAACATCAGAACATCCCGCGACAGAACATCAGAACTGTAACGCACGCTCTGAAGTCCCTCCCTCATCCCCCTCCTACCCCCTCCCTCCCCCTCTCCTTCTGTCCATCGCAGGACCTAGTTTTGTATACAAGGCGAACGGGTGGCGAGCCGTTACCAGTCGCCCCCTCCTTCTTCTCTTCCTTCTCCCTCCTGCATCCCCCTTCCCTTTCATTCTCTTCTATCTCTTTCTTCTCCCTGTTTTCCTCCTCTATTCCCTTTTCCCTGTTTCCCTCCTCTTCCTTCGCTTCCTCTCTTCCTTCTCCCTCCTGCATCCCCCTTCCCGTTTCATCTCTTCTCCTCCCTTTCCTCCTCCATGTTCCTCCTCTCCCTTCGCTTCTCTTTGTTTCCTCCCTCCTTTCTTCCCTCTCCTTTCGCCCTCCCTTCTCTCCTTTCCCCTTCCCCTCCCTCCTCTCTCCTTCCCCCTCCTCTCTTCCGAAAGTGGGACAAAACGAGACCGAATGCACGGGGGTTCACGGCGTATTTCTTTTTTCTTTTCTTTTTCCCTTTTCTCTTTTTCTTTTCTTTTCTTTTCTATTTTTTTTTCTTTTTTTTTTTCTATTTTTGCTTTTCTTTTTTTTTCTTTTTCTTTTTTCTTTTTTCTTTTCTTTTCTTTTCTTTTTCTTCTAATCCTGTTTCCTACATTTTCTTTTTATCTGATTGGGTTCAAGAGTGCAAGGGAACGGGAAGGCGTTACATGACGTGTATTTTTTTGTGATGGAAAAAAGTAAAAGTGAAGGTGAGGAGGGGGTGAGGGAGAGGAAGAGGGAGAGGGGAGGGAGAGAGAAGAGGGAGAGGGGGAGAGAGAGAGAGAGGGAGAGGGGAGAAGAGAGAGAGGGTAGGGAGGGGGAAAGGAAGAGGAAGAGGGGGAGGGAGAAGGAGGGGAGAGAGAGAGGAAGATAGAGGAGGGGGAGGCAGAGAGAGAGCAAGAGGGGGAGAGGAGGAGAAGGAAAAGGAAAAGGAGAGGAAGGAGGAGAGAGAAAGAGGTGAAAGTGAAAGAACAAACGAAAACACGAAGTCAAAAGCAAACGCAGAAATCACAAAAGCAACTTCTCACCGTCAAGATATCTGTCAGAGGAAACGAGAATTTTTGCGTCTTCTTGACCTCCGCCCCCCCCCCCCCTCTCACCCCTCCCGACGGGGATCTTGCGCCGCCCATTCATTCCCGACACCGACTTCGCGCCGACAGGTTACGAGGCCACGAGAGCGCGAAAAGACCTCGGTATTTGGAAGGAAACGTGACGCATTCAATAATAAAAAAGTAAAAAAAAAAAAGAGAAAAAAAAGAAAAAAAAATATGTAAAGTGTAATACGATTGAACGTCACGTGATCACTTGGTATGGCGGGTCTTGCCTGCCGTCCGGCCTCTCGGGGCCACATGACGCCCTTGCACAACGCATTACCACGCCCTGCACGCGTTGGCGGGCTGCCCTGCCCACGCCCTTAGGCCTAGACGTGCTCGCAGCTAGGTCGCGACGCAGTGGTTGACTGCTTGTGTAGTTTGTTTTGCCTCTACATCTCTCTCTCTCTCTCTCTCTCTCTCTCTCTCTCTCTCTCTCTCTCTCTCTCTATATATATATATATATCTATATATATATATATATATATATATATATATATATATATATATATATATATACATATATATATATATATATATATATATATATATATATATATATATATATATATATATATATATTCAGCAGTTAGGTGTCTCGTGCATGCAACATGACACAGCGCTACCAGGAAGCATAACCGCCCAGCGGCAGCGAGCGAGGCACCATTCGGACACGCAGCGTGGCACCTCACCAGCAGCGGCGGCGTCACGCCAGGCGCCGTGGCAGGTGGCAAGAGCACTCACGGACTCGCTACCTGCAATTTATCAGCGAAGACGGATCACTTTTATTAGACTGTCTCCACCCAGCCATTAGCGCCTCCGGGAGCCGAGTACCTGCGGGGGTGGGGGGGGGGAGGGGGGAACGTTTCCGCGAGAATGCACCTTCCTGAGAAACGTTTCTTCCCCCTCGAAGATAACCTTCACCAGCTGGGTTATCGGCACGTCGAATCTTCCTGTTAATGTCGTCGATTGTTTCGAAATGCGAAGGTTCTCTCGCGCTGTGAGATATCGGCGGCAAAGGAAGGGGTAGGGTGAGGGGGTGAGGGAGGGAGGGAGGGAGGGTCGTGAAGTGAAAACAGGGTCGGGTTTAGGATCGAAGAGTGAAGAGGGAAGCGAGGAAGGCCGAGCGAAGGGTGAGGGAGAGGGTGATCTGAAAACCCGCCGTCGTGTGCCTGTTCCTGAATCGCGTGTTGGAGGCTGTATTGGTATTTTTGGCTCAGAGAATCGTACTGAAAGCGTAAATATTGTTAGGCATTGCAGGGACGCGGCGTGTGTGTCGAACGTGCGGAAAATGATTTTGAGAAAACAGCGGTCCGTGGAACGTGAAGGAAATTATGCAAAGAAAACGAAGGTGCAAAGTCCTGAATGACCAAATATGATAACAAAAAATGTGTAAATGGAATACGAAAGATACTTGTAAATCGCGGATCCGAATCTCAATGAATCATTGATATTTACGAAGGGCAGTATTCGCCTTGCAACGGACCTGCAACACCCGAGGGAATAGGAGTGGCAAAAGCTCCCCAACAAAAGATATTGAAAAGAAACAGGATACGTATCCAACTATTGCACGCTGGGTCGAAGGTCAGGGTAGGGCGTGGCTTTCGGAGGAAGTATGGTAGCATAGGGGCCCACGAGGAAGCACAGGAGCCGCGCAGGAGGCCCGAAAGAGAGTGGGTGGGGCGCGCCGAGGTGAGGTGTCGGCCCTGCCCCCGCCGAGCAGGTGAAGGAGAGGCGCCGGACGGGATCTGATGACCTTTCTCAGCGCCAGGTGTGGTTATCTCGCGGCTACAAGGCACTCAGGGTAATTCTGGCTCCGCTTAAGGTCAGAGAACAAAGACGTTACTCGCGATCCCCGTGGCGAGTCGGGGAGAGTCGGGGAGAGTCGGGGAGGTTGCGGGATGCGCCCCCCCCCATCCCTTCATACGGCTGGTTTCTCTCTCGGACTTCGCAAATGCCTTCAGATCTGTGATATTCGTGTGTGTTCTCTTTTTTTTTCTTCTTTTTGGTTTACTTGCGTTGTCTAGTTTTGTTTAATTTGTATCTATTTTTATCGCCTAATTATTCTTATTTGTTATGATATTGTTTCCTTTCCTTCTGATTTCTTTCTCCTCTTTATTACTTAGCACTATGTATGTATTCCAGTGTCACTTCGCGCGCGCGCTCACACACACATACACACACACACACACACACACACACACACACACACACACACACACACACACACACACACACACACACACACACACCACACATATATATATATATATATATATATATATATATATATAATTTCTAAATCCCGATAGGAGAGGGGAAAAAACGCTCCCACTCAGCCACGCCCTCTCCCCCTCGGCGACCCAGCTCGCATGGCTACCCCCCCCCCCCCCCGCCGTCGTGCTGCCTCTGACCTCGCAGGCGCCACGAGGGATGGCTTCGCGGGTCAAGTCGATCAGAATTCGCAAAACTGCAGCGAGAAAGCATTTTGCGGGGCGAGGGTAATTAAGTTCGGCCGTTTAAAAGGGAAGAGAGGTGGGGTGAAGGGGGGGAGGGTGGGGTGTGGAGGGAGGGGTAGGGATAGGGGGGAGGGTGAAGGGGGAAGGGTGGGGTGAAGGGGGGAAGGGTGGGGTGTAGGGGGGAGGGGGGGAAGCGAAAGTGAGGAATTTTGGGGATTTTTTTGTGTGGGTTTGTCTTTAAGATTTTTTTTTCTTTTTGGATTTTGGGTTTTTCTTTGTCTTTCAGTAGTCTCTGTCTGCCTCCTCTCTCCTCTCTCTGTACATAAATCTATCTATCTATCTGCATATATATCTGTATATTATATATTATATATATATATATATATATATATATATATATATATAATATAATATAATCTCACTCCTGTCCCTCTCACTGTTCCTCTCACTCCTCTAGCTCTTCCCCCTCTCTCTCCCTCCCCTCGCTTTCCCACCCCGTCACTTCACCTCTCTCTTTCTCTCTCTCTCTTGCACGCAACACATTCATCTTGCAGGGTGACAAGACAATACCCGAGATGACCGGTTACTGTACTTGTAAGACCAAGGTGCAGAAAGTTTAAAATCACTTTTATCACTCTTTCATTCTCAACGGAAGGAGAGGGGGCGGGTAAGTAGACTAAATATTTCCAGATTCGAATGCTCGTTTTCTTTGTTTTCAAATTTCGACAGATTTGTAATTTCTTGAAAGTATTTTTTTTTCTAGTCCTGTGAATCATATTAATGTACTGTGATTTCTAGAGAGGAAGGATTTATAGCTGTGGTGAAATTGGTGAGAATCGGCAAGAGCAACGAAGGACATTGTTTTCGAATGTGAGTTAGGAGGCGAAGGTTTCAGAAAATGGTTTCCCAGAAATATATATTCCGTTCGTCTCTCGCACATCACTGGAAAGGGGTTATTTCGACTCCGCGAGCCGTCATTGAGGAGAAAATACGCTAAAACGACACCTCCCACTCTAGAAATGATTTATTTACCGGCATCAGAGCATGGTGAGCGCCGGAGGGGTACGGGAGACGAAACGCGCGGGAGCAGTTTTCCCGCCATAGAACCGTGACGTCATCAGCGAGATTGAAGATCGATCGCTCGTCATTTGTTTATTCGCCAGTTCGCCATTTCTCCGAAGTGAAGTAAGCTACTTTATGCTTCATTTCGGAAGGCGTGATAAATGATGGTTTTATAAATACTGAGCTCCAGGAATGTTGCTCATTTTATATTGCATTTTTATTACTCAGATTTAATTTGGCTGTTTTTGTCCATAATTACTGATTATCACGATATGTTTACACGCACACACACACACGCACACGCGCACGCACATCACACAGATGCACACGCACATGCACGCATAGTTGTGTATGCGCACACACACACACACACACACACACACACACACACACACACACACACACCACACACACACACACACACACACACACACACACACAACACACACACACACACACACACACACACACACACACACACACACACACACACACACACACACACACACACACACACACACACACACACACACACACACACACACACACACACAGAGAGAGAGAGAGAGAGAGAGAGAGAGAGAGAGAGAGAGAGAGAGAGAGAGAGAGAGAGAGAGAGAGAAGAGAGAGAGAGAGAGAGAGAGGAGAAGAGAGGTGAGTGAGAGAGAGACACATGGAGAGTAAAACAAAGAAAAAGAGAAATAGAAAGAGGGAGAGAAAATTTCCCATGGTTATTAGTGCCAGCTGCGTTCAGTCTGGTCATGCAGTCTCCATTGGTCAGGCAGGAGAGACATGATCGCGGTGCATTTCATCCCTTTCTCTTCTCTTCTCTCTCTCTCTCTCTCTCTCTCTCTCTCTCTCTCTCTCTCTCTCTCTCTCTCTCTCTCTCTCTCTCTCTCTCTCTCTCTCTCTCTCTCTCTCTCTCTCTCTCTCCTCTCTCTCTCTCTCTCTCTCCTCTCTCTCCTCTCCCTCTTCTCTTCTCCTTTCTCTCTCCTCTCCCTCCCTCCCTCTCTCTCTCTCTCTCTCTCCTCTCTCTCTCTCTCCTCTCTCTCTCTCTCTCTCTCTCTCTCTCTCTCTCTCTCTCTCTCTCTCTCTCTCTCTCTCCTCTCTCTCTCTCTCTCTCTCTCTCTCTCTCTCTCTCTCTCTCTCTCCCTCGTCTCTCCCTCCCTCCCTTCCCCTCCTCCCCTTCCCTCCCTCTCTCTCTCCCTCTCTCTCTTCTCTCCTCTCTTCTCCTCTTCCTCTCTCTCTTCCTCCTCTCTCCTCTCTCTCTCTCTTCTCCCTCTCTCCTCTCTCTCTCTCCTTCCTCCTTCTCCCTCCTCTCTCCCTCTCTCCTCTCCTCTCTCCTCTCTCTCTCTCTCTCTCTCTCTCTCTCTCTCTCTTCTCTCTCTCTCTCTCTCTCCTCTCTCTTCTCCTTCTCCCCACCGCCCCCCCCTCCTCCTCCCCCCCCCCTGGAGTCGCCGAGGGAGGGCCATAAACTCGCAGGCACCGATCCCAGACGCCCGGCCGGCACGCACGAGAGCTGGAGGAGACCCTCGCGAGCGCCTAATGAGAAGAGAGAACAACAGCTGGGCCGCCGAGTGTCATTTTATGCCGCATAATCAGCTGCATTGGCTTGATGGACTGTCAGCGGTCATGTCAGCTGAGTGTAAGTCCTCTCGGCTGGAGTTGGAGTTGTCAGGCGCTGTCTTGCGGGGAATGTGAGGGGTCTTTTGTGGATGGGCGGGGCTTTGGTGCGCATGCGCGGGGGAGGGGGGGGGAAGGTCTCAGAGGAGGAGGGTGGGTTTCAGAGGGGATAAAATGGCTTTGGGAATGCGGAGGGGGAAAGAAATAGGCTTCAGAGAAGATAAGAAATGGCTTCATGAATGCTGCGTGGAGGGAAGAAGAATAAGCTTCAAGGGGAAAGGGAATAGGCTTCAAAGGAATGCATGGAGGGGGAGAGGAATAAGTTTCAGAGGGAGAGGAATAGGCTTCAGAGGGGAGAGAAATGGCTTCATGAATGCTTGGAGAGGAGAGGAATAAGCTTCAAAGGGAGAGAAATAGGTTTCAGGAATGCGTGTGTGGGGAGGAATAAGCTTCAGAGGGGATAGATGGCTTTGGGAAATGCGGAGAGGGAAAAAAATAGGCTTCAGAGGGGAGAGAAATGGCTTCAGGAATGCGTGGAAGGGAAAAAATATGCTTCAAAGGGGAGAGGAATAGGCTTCAGGAATGCGTTGAGGGGAGGAATAAGCTTCAGAGGGGAAAGGAATAGGCTTCAGGAATGCGTGGAGGGGAAAGGAACAGGTTTCAAAGGGGATATAAAATGGCTTCAGGAATGCATGGAGGGGAGAGGAATAGGTTTCAGAGGGGAGAGGAATAGGCTTCAGAAGGGAGAGGAATAGGCTTCAGAGGGGAAAGTAATCCTCCATGTTTGCGTGATTAGGGGACCGTGATTAGGGGACGTCACAATCCATTCAAGGTTTCCCGTTGGTTTTGTATAGTCCGTAGAAGCGTTGTAGGAATAGTTCATTTTGAAAGCAAAGGGGAAACTATAAAATGGTTGTTATGGTTATTTTTATAAGTAAATCAAAAAAACTCTCTTTAAGACGCATGGTAAATATATCTAAACTTCCATTTAGTGGATTTTTTTCCTGCGAACTGCACATAAATTAAGGTATGTGTGTTTATTTGAATCGAAAAATATACATACATACCGGTATATTCCAGCTGTCTCGTGCTGTATGCTATACCACTGGCAGATCCGAGAGTGTCTGCGATAATTGTAATAACCTCGTGTTATTGATTAATGTCATTGGACAGTCCTTATTAACTGCTCCGTTCTGTCTGTCTGCCTCTGTCTCTCTCTTTCGCTTTCTCTTTCTCGCTCTTTCTCTCGCTCTCTCTATTTCTTTCTCTCTCTCTCTCTGTCTCTGTCTCTCTCTCTCTCTCTCTCTCTCTCTCTCTCTCTCCTCTCTCTCTCCTCTCTCTCTCTCTCTCTCTCTCTCTCTCTCTCTCTTCTCTCTCTCTCTCTCTCTCTTTCTCTCTCTCTCTCTGTCTTCTTTCTCTTCTCTCTCACTCACTTTCTTTGTCTAAATGTACCTTTCCCTGGTTATTCTCTCTGCTTTCCTCCCTTTTTTGTCGATTGAAATGCGTATCACTTTATTCTCTTGCGATATAAACACAGCCACGCTAGCAACCAGAATTCATAACAAGGAATTCTCTGGCTGATCCTCCGGTGCGTCGGGTACCCCCCCCCCCTCCCCCCCTCCAGGGAAGTGCCAGAGGAGGGTCGGCACGCGAGCGCCTCGGGGGCCGCACGCGCCCGGGTTTCGCCTTCGGGCTTCGACGTCGGGCGGTCGGAGGCGGAACTGCTGGCACTCTCTCTCTTCTCTCTTTTTCTTTTTTCTTTCTCTTTCTTTTTATCTCTCTCTCTCTCCTTCTCTTGATCTCTCTCTCTCTTTGATCTCTCTTTCTCTTTCTCATGCACGCGCGCGCGTGCACACACACACACACACACACACACACACACACACACACACACACACAACACACACACACACACACACACACACACACACACACACACACACACACACACACACACACACACGCACACACGTGTCTGTGTGTGTATGTGTGTATACATAAACTTTTACATGACCCAGTATCGCATAGAAAATATGTTCTTAGAGAATTGATATTGATGTAAGATATTAATGCATATTTTTTCTATTTTCAGGTATGGCAGAATGATTTCTGGAGCTTTTTCAAGTATGTGAGTAAGTGAATGAGTGAGACAGAGAGTGTGTGCGTGCGCGTGCGCGTGTGCGTGTGCGTGTGGTGTGCGTGTGCGTGTGTGTGCGTGTGTGTGTGTGTGTGTGTGTGTGTGTGTGTGTGGTGTGTGTGTGTGTGTTGTGTGTGTTGTGTGTGTGTGTGTGTGTATGCCACGAGGGCAAATCTGGTGCGTGAGGAGGAATAAATATTTGCAAAATAGGTAATCACCTTTAAAAATGGGAACAAAACAGTAGTAGTAAGAATGAAATATCTTCCGGAATTCTCACTTGGTCGAACGCGGCGGAGGAAAGTCACGCCAGGAGACACTCTGCTTTAGCGAGAGAATAAAAAAACACTTTGTGGCGAAAAGAAAGATAAAAGACTCGATAAATTGGCGATGATCTATGGCCGCTGCGACTTTGGTATTTTGGCAGGTGGGGGGGGGGGGGTCCATAGGGGAGAGGGAAGGGGGAATGGGGGGGTCTAGAGGGGCGGGTCCATAGGGGAGAGGGAAGGGGGGGGTCCAAGGGGAAGAGGTAAGGGGGAGGGGTCCAAGGGGAAGAGGAAGGGATAGGGGAAAGGGGGGAGGAGGGAGGTAGGCAAGGGGGCAAAAGGGAGCAAAGAGGAAGGGGAGGAGGGGGGAGGACGAGAAGGGGGTGGGAGAGAGAAACCAAGGAGAGAGGGTGAGGGGAGAGGGAAGCAAGGGAGAGGGAAGAGGGAACCAAGGGGGAAAGGGGAGGAGAAGAGGGGGGAGGGGAAAGGGGACCAGGGAGAGAGAGGAGGGAGAGGGAACTAAGGGGGAAAGGAGAGGGGGACCAAGGGGAAGAAGGAGAGGGGGAGGGACAGAGGGCAGCGAAGGCCAAAGAGGTCGCGACACAAGAGCGTCTGTTGTGCTTGCGAAGTTATCCCCGGCGACCAGTTCTTGCGTGCGTGCATAAAACTCCCTGTTCCAACAAGGGGAAAAGAAGGGGCGAAGTGAGTTTTTTTTTTCCTTTTTTTTCTTTTTCTTTTTTTCACTTTTTTTTATGTTCTTTCCAACGTCGACCGAAGTCCGCGCCGCGTTTGGGATATTCGTCGTCGGGTTCTCTCGCCAGGTGCGAGGAAACGGACGAGCGAAATATGATTCCAGCTCTACTTCTCATTCCTCTGCCCCGAGTTTTTTTTTCGTTCGTTTTTGTGCAGAGCGACTTCGTTAAGGCTCTTTGCCATTAGGACGAGCACGGAACCGAAATGCATTCGGGCCAAAAGCGCTTGCAACTCCCTCATGCGACGTGTGACTCACCACCCGTGACTCATCGCCTTGGCTTTTGTTCATCACTCATCATTTCCTTGCTAATTCCTTGCGGCGAACTGCATTCATCACTTTTGCATTCTTGGAAAGTGGTTCGTGTTGTGAATCGTTTTAGTCTTTATTACCTGTTGTCCGTCTTTGTAATGTGTAGCAGCGTCGTCATCATTAGTCATCACCATCATCACCAATAATCAACACCAACATTACGACAGTATCACCACCACTACTTCGCCATCACCACCATCTCCGGTTCAGTATTATCACTTTCACCAATATAGTGTCACCACCAACACCGCCACTAAGTTGACTACAGTATCACCATTACCACTATCACCACCACCATACTCCTCCACCACTGAAACATCACCACCACTAGTAACGCATCTATAGCATCATCACCACCGACATCACTACGGTAATTAACACCGCTATTACATCATCAATAAAAACACTTAAACAGCATCACCACCATCATCACCAACAAAAACGTATTATTACAGTATCACCATTAATACTCATAGAGCATCGCAGCCACCACAACCAACAAAAAATAGTACAGCATCACCACCACCACCAACAAAAACATTCCTAGAGCATCACCACCAGCATCACCAACAAAAACCTACCGCTATAGCATCACCACACCCCTCCACCACCAGTAGCAGCTACTACTACTACTACTACTACTACATACTACTACTAACTACTATTACTACTACTACTACGACTACTTACTACTACAATTGCTACGACTACGACTACTACTACTACTAACTTACTATTTACTACTAGTACGACTACTACTACTACTACTACTACTACTACTACTACTACTACTACTACTACTACTACTACTACTACTACTTACTACTACTACTACTACTAACTACTACTACTACTACTGCTACGATACTATACTACTACATTACATTACACTAACTGTTACGACTACACTACTACGACTACTAATACATACTAACTGCACTAACTACTTTTACTACTACGACGACTACTACTGTTACAACGCGCTCCCCTCGTGTTTGACAGGTAAATGAAATAATATCCCTGCAGTTGCGTGGTCGCTACAATTTGCTATTTATTAGCGGTACTTTTTTCCGTCGACCTTCCTCCGTTTTCTGTCTAGGTGGACTTTCAATTTTTTTATGTGGGACTATTTTTTTTTCTTTTTTCTCATTACTGGTGTCGGTTTTTTTGTGTTTGTTTGTTTGTTTATGTGTATTTTTTGTATTTTGTTGGTCTTTGTATTGATTTTTTGTCTGTCTGTTTGGTATGTATTTGTATATTTATTTATGTTTTTATTTATGTGTTAGTGTTATTATTTTATTATTATTATTATTTTATTTTTGTTTGTTTTATTATTTTTTATTTTATTTTTTATTCTTTATTTTTTTGCTTTCACTTCAAGGAACTGTTATTTATCTTTCCATTTTTCTGTCTTTCAAGTCTCTTATTATCATTAGCTTTTCTATTTTCGTTTTCGTTAATTACGCCCTCGGTCTTTTAGCATTTTTTCTTTCTTTCTTTCACATGCACTCAGATAAGAAGATGGGGGAAGGCGAGAGAGGTTAAGTATCATCAGAAGAGCTATTATTTTCTTGTTTCGCTTCTCGTTTCTCAAAAAATAAGAAAAAGAAAGAAAAGAAAAGAAAAAAAGGTATTCTGTAACACGGGAGGTGCCTCGATGCCGAAGTATATGCTCTTTGTGTTTACATTTTTAAAGTGTGTCTGTATTCACACTTTTTTTGTGTACATATATTTTTTTTTTATCCCTGTATCCTCTTTGTATTCTTATGTAACATCATATCTAGTTTTTTTTATTTACATGCTTACTCGGTTTATTTTTCCTTTCCTTTTCTTTCTTTCTTTTTTTTTTTGCATTTACATACTTACCCATTTTTCTTTCTTTATCCTTCTAGATCAGTGTTTCATTTTCATCCCTTCACCCCTTCAGTTCAGCCCTCGATCATAAACAATGATAAACGTTTTTCTCTTCCTTCTATGGGAAATCTTAAGAATCTTCAAAATCCGTCATCTCCTGCCTTCTCTAAATCCTGGGCTCCTTCAAAATCTCTGGTCCTTCAAAATCCTGCCATGGCTTCTCTAAAATCCTGCCATGGTTCCTCTAAAATCCTGCCATGGCTCCTTCAAAATCCGTCATGGCTCCTTCAAAATCCTGCCATGGCTTCTCTAAAATCCTGCCATGGCTCCTTCAAAATCCTGCCATGGCTCCTTCAAAATCCTGCCATGGCTTTCTTCTAAAATCCTGCCATGGCGTCATGGCTCCTTCAAAATCCTGCATGGTTTTTTCAAAATCTGCCATGGCTCCTCAAATCCTGTCATGGCCCTTCAAAATATGGTTTTTCTAAAAATCCTGCCATGGCTCCTTCAATTGTCCAAAATCCTGCCATGGCTTTCTAAAATCCTAACATGGCGATGGCTCTTCTCCTGTCAAAAAATCTTGTCATAGCCAAAATGGCTCCTTCAAAATCTTACTATGGCAAAATCCTGCCAAAAGGCCTCCTGCCATGGTTCTTTCAAAAATCCTCCTCTAAAATCTGCCATGGTTCCTGCTCCTTCAAATCCTATCATGGCTAAAATGTCCTCTATGGCTCCTCTAAAATCCTGTCTGACCTTCATGGCGTTCTAAGATCTCGTTCTCGTATCCTTTTTTTTTATCCAAATTCGTTGTCACATTCGACGGGAAACGCAATTGGTATAAAAATACATTTTCTGTGACCCAGGACTAGCGAGCATGAATGTAAAATAAAAAGAAAATAGAATAAAAAAAAGACGACAGGAAAGCCAAAACAACAACAGGCGAGAAAAGAAAAAAGAGAAAAGAGAAAAAGTAAGACAAATCACATTCCTGAAACAGCACAAGTAAAGTCGGTATATTTTAAGAAACTCGTATATTATTTTTTTTCTCTCTCTCTCTCTCTTTTATTATTGTTTTTTGTTGTGTGTGTATTTATAGGCATTATATGTGTGGGTGTGCATTCAAGTGTCTGTGTTTCTATGCATGTGTATTTGTGTGCATGTCTTCGAGTGTATGTTTCCATGCATGTGTAATTGTGTGCATTCGAGTGTGTGTGTGTGTTTCTATGCATTATGTGTGTTTCTTCGAGTGTGCGTTTCTATGCATGTGTATTTGTGTGCATAGTGCTATGCATATGTGTGTTTCTTCGAGAGTGCGTTTCTATGCATGTGTATTTGTGTGCATTCGAGTGTGTGTGTGTGTGTTTCTATGCATTATGTGTGTTTCTTCGAGTGTGCGTTTCTATGCATGTGTATTTGTGTGCATTCGAGTGTGTGTGTGTGTTTCTATGCATTATGTGTGTTTCTTCGAGTGTGCGTTTCTATGCATGTGTATTTGTGTGTGCATTCGAGTGTGTGTGTGTGTTTCTATGCATTATGTGTGTTTCTTCGAGTGTGCGTTTCTATGCATGTGTATTTGTGTGCATTCGAGTGTGTGTGTGTGTTCTATGCATTATGTGTGTTTCTTCGAGTGTACGTTTCTATGCATGTGTATTTGTGTGCATTCGAGTGTGTGTGTGTGTTTCTATGCATTATGTGTGTGTCATCGAGTGTGCGTTTCTATGCATGTGTATTTGTGTGCATTTGAGTGTGTGTGTGTCTTTTTTTCGTATGCGTATATGTATGTACGTGTATATGTGCGTCGTATGTTTACATTTCGTATCTCAGCGTTGCCAATGGGCGTCGCATAAGCGGTTCGTGCAACATAAACATTAGGATTATGTCTACCACAACATTTCTCTCTGCGCAGTTTCTTCTGTTGATTTACGTCATTTGTTTGTTTGTTTTCTTTGTTTTCTTTGATGTATTTGTAGCTGTAGTTTCTTACACGAAGATCCCTTAATTAACCTCAGCTACAGTGTTTTGACTCATCTTCGTTGTTTCTGTGCGTGTGTGTTCGTATGCGTGTTATTTTTTTCATGTTTCCGTTTCTGTATTTTTTTTTTTTTTCTCTTTCTCTTCGTCTCTGAGATGGAATGGGGAATGTTTTCTTTGGCCCTCTCCTTTCCTTCCTTTTCCACTCTCCGTTTTTTGCTAATTTCTATATCTCCCTAAAGTCCCCTCCCTGTCCCTACACAATTAGTCCACGGGTAGCATGTGTACGACGGGCGGCGCGACAATGCCTGTGCTCTATGCCTCTATTGTTGATCGCAGGGGCATTGTGTTCCGAGTGGGGAGGGGTAGGGGGTATAGGGGTATGGGGAGTGTAGGGGTTATGGGTATGAGGGGGTATGGGGAGTGTAGGGTGTGGGAGTATGAGGGGTATGGGGAGTGTAGGGGTGTGGGAGTATGGGAGTATGAATGGGGGTATGGGGTATGGGGGTATGGTAGGATGGGGGTATGGGATATGGGGGGTATAGGGGGTATGTGGATGGAGGTATGGGGCCATAGGGGTTGTGGGGTATGTGGTATGGGGTAGAGGGGGGATACTCAAGTCGGATTGGTAGGGGGGTATGGTTGGAGGGGGGGTAGGGGTTGTACTGTTAGAAGTTAAGTGGGCGGTTGTTGGCACTCGGATTAAACCTGGTTAATTTATGGGTGATTATGGTGTATTTTTGTCTCCTTCTCCCCCTCTCTTTCCCGCTGCTTTTAATCTTGACTTCTGTACATTTCTCTTTCTCTCTTTCCTTCTTCCCTTCTTCTTCTCTCTCTCTCTCTCTCTCTCTCTCTCTCTCTCTCTCTCTCTCTCTCTCTCTCTCTCTCTCTCTCTCTCTCTCTCTCTCTCTCTCTCTCTCTCTCGTCTCTCTCTCTCTCTCTCTCTCTCTCTCTCTCTCTCTCTCTCTCTCCTCTTCTCTCTCTCTCTCTCTCTCTCTCTCTCATCTATCTCTCTCTCTCTCTTCTTCTTCTTCTTCTTCTTCTTTCTTCCCTTTTCTCCTCCTCTTCCTCCCTTCTTCTATACTTTTCTCTCCTCTTCTCCTCCCCCCCCCGTTTCCTCCTCCTCTCCCCTCCTCCTTCCCCTTTCTCCTCTTCCTCTTCCTCTTCCCTTCTTCCTTCTTCTCCTCCCTCCCTCTTCCTCTTCCTCCTTCTCTTCCTCTTCCTTCCTCTCCTTCTTCCCTCCTCTTCTCTCTTCTCTCCTCCCCTTTCTCTCTCCTTCCCCGTCGCGTCGGTGAAGTAACTTTCCTCCCCCTTCTCCGTGTTCGCTTTTGTCCACGTGATCATTAGCGAAGAGTTGGAGGAAAAGAAAAAGGAAAAAAAAACTGTTAGAGATTTCTTAAGACTCCGGCAGTTGAGTCACGGCGGTTGCCATGTCTTTCAGATTTTGTTGTTTTTTTCTTCATCCTCGGTTATTATACAATGGAATTAGAATCGGCTGGGATGGTAATTATCATTGTTTTGTACATTTTTTTTTCAGCTGAAGTGATATTAATGACGGTAATGATGGTGATTATGTGTTTTTTGGGGATTTAGTTGTTACTTTCTCGTTATTAATCTCGACTGCACTGTGTTGTATGAATGGATGATCGCTGGCTTTTTTTTTTTTTTTTTTTTTTGGGGGGGGGGGGGGTATTTATTTATGGATTTATTTGTTGATGTTTCTTTGATCATTTGCTCGGCGTCAGGAAATATATCCAACTCTGTTTTCTCTTCACCTCGTTCTCTTTTTTTTTTCTTTTTTAATTGAAAACCGTATTTATTTTCGTTTCTTTTTTCTGTTTAGGTTCTGTTTTGTTTTTTTTGGGGTTTTCAGGCTGTGTTGTCTCGTTTTGTTTTATTTCATTTTGTTTTATATATATTTCATATATATTATATATATATATATTAAGCTATATATATTATATATATATATATATATATATATTATTTTTTTTTTTTTTTTTTTTTTTTTCTTTTATAATTTCTTGAATTTAATGTTATTTTTGTTTCATGATCATATTAAGATTTAATTTCACTTTATTCCACACATTCATTTCTACAGTTTTTGTTTCTTGTTTTTTTTTTTTCATTATTAGTTAATTTCACATATACTTTCCCAGTTTTTGCTACTGAATAATTTTTTTATTTCATTTTACTTCATTTCATATTCATTTCCCCATTTTTTCATGATAATTTTCTATTATGTCAATTCATTTCACATTTATTTTAACAATTTTTGTTTCTTGATCATTTAAAAGTAAAAAAAAAATAATTGCACATTTATTTCCCCAGAATTTTCATGATAATTTTAAAA
>NW_020870966.1:334025-356525 GCF_003789085.1 Penaeus vannamei
GGTTCATTGATTGACTGGAAGATTGATTGATTGATTGATTGATCGATTGATTGAAGCTTGATCGATTGATTGATTGATTGATTAGAAGATGGATTGATTGATTGGTTGATTAAAAGATTGATTGGTTGATTAGAAGATTGATGATGATTGAAAGATTGACTGATTGGAAGATTGATTGATTAATTGGAAGGTTGATTGATTGATTGATTAGAAGATCGATTGATTGAAAGATAAATTGATTGCCTAAGAGATTGATTGAAAGATTATGAAAAATTGCCTTCCGTGTCAGCCGCTATCTCCTCGGAGGATAATCAAAAGACCTCGCGCTCAGCATGAGAAAGAAAGAAAGAGGGAAAGAAATAGAAAGACAAAGAAAGAAAGAAAAAGAAAGAAAGAGAGAGAGAGAGAGAGAGAGAGAGAGAGAGAGAGAGAGAGAGAGAGAGGAAGAGAGAGAGAGAGAGAGAGAGAAGAGAGAGAGAGAGAGAGAGAAAGAGAGAAGAGTAGAGAGAGTAGAAGAGGTAGAGAGAAGAGAGAGAGAGAGAGAGAGAGAGAGAGAGAGAAAGAGAGAGAGGAGAAGGAAAGAAAGAGAGAGAGAGAGAGAGAGAGAGAAGGAAAGAAAGGAAAAAGGAAAGGAGAGAAGGGGAGGGAAGAGGAAGAGATTAGCGAAAGCAACAATAGATGAAGGAGGGAAATAAATAGCCGAAGAAAGGGAGAGGGGAGGAAGAGAATAGCCGAAGAAAACAGAGAGAAGAGATAAAGCGAAGAGAACGGAGAGGAATAAGGGGAATGGAGAGAATGAGAAAGGGAATAGGAGGAGAAGAAGGATTCTCGCAAACTTCCACGCTTCCTCATCCTTTCTCACGGTTTTTGCGTCTCATTTATGCCCTCCATTCCCCCTACCTCCCCCTTCCTCCTCTTTTTGTTGTGTTATCTTTATCCTCGTCTCTTCCTTCGTCCACTATCTTCCCAAGGTCTCCTTATCTTTCTTATCTTGTGATTCGACCTGGCTTATCTTCTGTATCTTTTTCAGTGACGTTCGTAAAATATCTTATCATTTTTTCGAAACTAATATTTCACTGTCTGATTTTTTTTTTTTTTTTTTGTAAAAGATAATGAAGTAAAATGAATAAATATAACAAAATAATGAACGTTGCGATAGAATTAACAGCTTTGTGAAAAAAAATTACGTAGGAACGAATTTATTTATTATTATTATTATTATTAAAGTTTGTGTCTAATTTTTCGTCTAAATTTTCTTCCTTTTTCTTGACCATCTCCTTCGGTTTCCTTCGGTTTCCTTCGGTCTCATCATCACTTTTTCTTCGGTCTCTTTCGTCACGTGCCCTTCGGTCTCCTTCGTATTCTTGTAGTGTTAAGGAAGGCTGTGTTCACTCGGATGGTGGTGAAGAGAGAGAGAGAGAGAGAGAGAGAGAGAGAGAGAGAGAGAGAGAGAGAGAGAGAGAGAGAGAGAGAGAGAGAGAGAGAGAGAGAGAAAGAGAGAGTAGTGTTGTGTGTGTGTGTGGTGTGTGTGTGTGTGTGTGTGTGTGTGTGTGTGTGTGTGTGTGTGTGTGTGTGTGTATGAGAAAGAGAGTGAGTGAGTGAGTGAGTAAGAGTGATTCCTATGGCTATGTCTCTCTTCGTGTATTGTCCTTTGATACACCCTACACATGTGCGTGTATTAATACGTACTCGTTAAGTGCGTCCGACCCGAATTTACGAACGTATTGCAAGAATCATTCATCACCGTCGCAAAAAGAGAGAGAGAGAGAGAGAGAAAAGAAAACGATAATTCACAACGCGGGGACAACGTACGCACACACGAATACACATATATTTAGCGCGAAACACTGACGGTCCGACACCATTCCGTAAAGATTTTTTCTCTCGTCAATTATTCAGCGCCTTGACCTTGATCGGCCGGACATCGTGCACATGGCTTGCTATTTTCGGCTATTTTTCGGCTCTTCTCGGCTATTTTCGGCTTTTTTTCGGCTTCGTTATGGCCAAAGGTTGAGTCTCGGTGAAGGTTAATGGAGCCTCAAGCAATTGCCATTTTTATGAGGATATTTTATTTGCAGGATGATGAGGTATGAGGCAGGGAGGGGGAGGAGAGAGAGAGAAGTTTAGTGTTAATTTGGTGATAATAACCGAATTAGGGGAAAATGTGGAGACAAATGAGGGACAGAAATATAAAAAAATATATGGTTTTGATGTTCCAAAGGCTTACGAAAAAGAAAAAACACCAAATACCTAATTAGTAAAGGGAAGAAAGAAAAGAATCCAAAATTAGAAACAAGAAGAGGAGAGCGTGAGAAAAAGGCATAAAAATGCAAAACAAAGTAAAATACAGACACATGAAAGAGAAGACACAATAATAATGATAATAATGATAATAATAATAATAATAATGATAATACCCTCATGAAAGCGAAGCACAAACAAAAGAGGAGCGAGGGAGAGAGAGAGAAAGAGAAAGTGAGAGAGAGAGAAATAGAAAGAGAGAGACAGAAGAGAAAGGTAAAGAGAGAGAGAAGAGAAAGAGATAAAGAGAGATAAATAAAAAGAAAGAGAGAAGAGAAAGAGATAAAGAGAGATAAATAAAAAGAAAGAGAGAAGAGAAAGAGAGAGAGAGAAGAGAAAGAGAGAGCCAGAAGAGAAAGGTAAAGAGAGAGAGAAGAGAAAGATAAAAAGAGAGAGAGATAGAAAGAGAGAAAGAGAAAAAGAAAGAGAGAGAGAAGAGAAAGAGAAACATAAAGAGAGAAAGAGATAGAGAGAGAGAGAGGGCGCAAATGCAGCGGGTGTGGACAGGGAACGCCTCATGTCGGACCCTCATCACCGGCCGTCACGACCTCCGCCGAACCGCTGCCTGGAAGGGGCGATCTGGCTTGCCTCCTGTCTTGTCTCTCGTCTCTCGCTCTGTCTCTCTCTGGCTGTTTGTTGTGTCTTCCTCTTCCTCGTCTCTCTCTGGCTGTTTGTTGTGTCTTTTCTCCTCGTCTCTCGCTCTGTCTCTCTCTGCTTGCCTCCTGTCTTTCTCTCGTCTCTCGCTTCTGTCTCTCTCTGGCTGCTTGTTGTTTCCTGTCTCTCTCTGGCTGCTTGTTGTGTCTTTCTCTTACTCGTCTCTCGCTCTGTCTCTCTCTGGCTTGCCTCCTGTCTTGTCTCTCGTCTCTCGCTTGTCTCTGTCTGGCTGTTTGTTGTCTCCTCTCCTCGTCTCTCTCTGGCTGCTTGTTGTGTCTTCTCTTTCTCGTCTTCGCTCTGTCTCTCTCTGGCTCTCCTGTCTTTGTCTCTCGTTCCTCTCGCTCTGTCTCTCTCTGGATTTTGTTTGTGTCTTTTCTCTTCCTCTCTCTCTGGCTGCTTTGTTGTCTTTCTCTTCTAGTCTCTCGCTCTCTCTCTCTCTCTCTCCTCCCTCTTCTCTCGTCTTCTCTCTCTGGCTCTCTTCTCTTCTCTCTCTCTCTCTTTTCTCTTTCTCGTCTCTCGTCTCTGTCTCTGTCTGTTTTTGTCTCTTTCTCTTTCTCGTCCCTCGCTCTGTCTCTCTCTTTTCGGCTGTTCTCTCTTTCTCTTTCTCGTTTTCTCGCTCTGTCTCGGCTTTTGTTTGCTCTCCTCTTTCTCGTCCCTCGCTCTCTCTCTCTCTCTGGCTGTTCTTTCTCTTCTCGTCTCTCGCTCTCTCTCTCTGGCTTGCTCCTGTCTTGTCTCTCGTCTCTCGCTCTGTCTCTGTCTGTGTTGTTTCTCCTCTTCTCTCCTCTCTCTGGCTGTTTGTTATGTCTTTTCTCTTTCTCGTGTCTTGTCTCTTCTCCTCTTCTCTCTCTCTCTCTCTCTCTTCTCTCTCTCTCTCTCTCTCTCTCTCTCTCTCTCTCTCTCTCTCTCTCTCTCTCTCTCTCTCTCTCTCTCTCTCTCTCTCTCTCTCTCTCTTCTCCTCTCTCTCTCTCTCTCTCTCTCTCTCTCTCTCTCTCTCTCTCTCTCTCTCTCTCTCTCTCTCTCCTCTCTCCTCTCTCTCTCTCTCTCTCTCTCTTTCTTCTCTTCTCTCTCTCTTCTCTTTCTCTTTCTCTCTCGAGTAATTTTCGTCTCTTTGGTCTGCCTGGTCGTTTGTTTGTCAGGACTCGGGTTGCTCTTTTATGTCTTTTGTTTGTCATAACTGTTTGGTCTGTCATGTATCTGGTCTTTCGGATTGCTCTATTGTCTTCCTTGTCTCTTTGGTCTGTCATATGTCCCTGGTATCTCTGGATTTTCTGGTCTGCAATGTGGTATTTTGGTCTATCTGTTTTTTCTGCGTCTCTCTGGTCTTGTTCGGTCTTCTCTTGTCTTTCCTGCGTCTCTATGGTCTGTCTTGGTCTCGCTGGTCTGGGTGGTGTCTGTCTCCTTGGTCGCTGTGGTCTGTCTTTTCCCGAAAACTGCTTTTGCTCAGGATGATGTGTCTTTTTTATCGATGGTTTGATTATCATTGGATTAAGAAAGAGAGAGAAAGTGGAAAACAGGGAAAACAGGAAAGAGAAAGTGGAAAACAGGGAAGTGAACCAGAGAAGGAGAGGGAGAGGGAGAAGAAGAGAGAGAGGGAGACGGAGAGAGAAAAAAAGAAGAGGGATATAGCTCTTCCTTCCATCCTCCTCCTGCTACAATGAAAGGAAGGGAGTGGTGGCGTGAGAGCAAGCGAGAGAGAGAGAGAGAGAGAGAGAGAGAGAGAGACAGAGACAGAGGAGACAGAGACAGAGACAGAAGAGAGAAGAAAGAAAGAAGAAAAGAAAGAAAAAAAGAAAGAAGGAAAGAAAGAAAGAAAGAAAGAAAAGAGAGAGAGAGAGAGAGAAACAGACAGACAGAAGGACCTTGGGATGTTGTTCAGTATTTGCATAATTGTTACGGCATTGCGCCTGGTCACGCTCTCCCGTGTCTTTGTCCTGGCCGAGCGACCGTCGGGTTCGCGCGAGGCAGGCAAGTCGTTTTATCTCCATTGACGGTCTGATTGTTGCGGCTGGGTTGTGAGGGACCGGCGGCTCCTCCTCCTGTTTTATGTCGTTCTGTTGGTTGATGCTGTTTATGTTGATCGTTTGTGTGTCTTATTACGTGTCGGTTGTGTATTGGGAGTTTTTTTATTTTTTTTGCGTACATGGAGACATTGTTTATGTTGATTGTTTGTGTGTCTTATTACGTGTCGGTTATGTATTGGGAGTTTTTTTTTTTTTTGCGTACATGGAGACACTGTGAATGGTTTGTCTTATTTTGTGTCGGTTATGTATTGGGAGTTATTTGCGTACATGGATACACTGTGAATTGTTTGTCTTAATGAGTGTCGGTTATGTATTGGGAATTATCTGCGTACATGGAGACACTGTGAATGGTTTGTGTACACGATTACGTTGTAAATTGTTTGTTTGCACGGTTTTATATGTATATGTTTACGGTACACACGCACGCACACAGCCCTTCATCCCTCCCCAGGCACACGCACACATTGTAAAATATTTCCAATTGAATATACAGTATTTCAGTTGCCTGATTTTTATATTAAAAGAAGAAGGGAGAGAGAGAGAGGGAGAGGGAGGGAAGGGAGAGGGAGAGGGAGAGGGAGGGGGAGTTGGAGGGAAAGAGAGGGGAGAGGGAGGGGAAGGGAGGGAAGGGAAGGGAGGGGGAGGAAAGAGAGGGGGAGAGGGGAGGGGAAGGGAGGAGAGGAGAGAAGGGAAGAGAAAAGAGGAAAGTTTTTTAACAAACAAACCTTACCTTGCTGCCGGATAGCGTAGTAAATTGTACTTTGTCTCCCATTATCGTTTATTTCCTATGTTGTGTTTATTTGTGTTTTCGGAAATTACTGATGGGAATGCTATTGATGATGAATAGTAAGGAGATGAGTATAATGATAATTAGTTAATGCAGTGTTGTGATAATTGTAACAGTGATAACAACAAGTAGCAACAACAGCAACGGCATTGCTGCTGCCACCACCTCCATCTCCACCTCCACTTCCACTCTACCACCACCTCCACCTCCACCTCTACCACCTACCACCTCCACCTCTACCACCACCCCCACCCCCACCCACCTCCCCCACCACCTCCACCACCACCCCATCCCCACCTCCTCCACCACCACTGTTACCTCAACTACTTACTATCCACACATGAAATATCCAGACAAATGGCCTATAACATGGACGGCAAGAGTGACGTCACCCGACCCCGACCCTTCCTGAGACTCAGTGAGAGAAGTGTGAGTATATGGATCATAAACTTGTTGGGATTCACCGTTTTGTGGTTTATTTGATAGAGGAAGGGTGAGGAGAGGTGGGTAGGGGGAGGGGGAGAGGAGAGGTGGATAGGGGTAGGGGGGAGAGGAGAGGTGGAAGGGGGAGGAAGAGGAAAGGTGGATAGGGGAAGAGGAGAGGGTAGGGTAAGGGGGAGGGAGAGGTAGGGTAGGGTAGGGGGGAGAGGAGGAAGGGTAGGGATAGGGGAGAGGAGAGGTGGGTAGGGTAGAGGGAAGAGGAGAAAGGGTAGGGGAAGAGGGAAAGGGTAGGGGAAGAGGAGGGTGGGTAGGGGGAGAGGAGGGTAGGTAGGGGAGAGGGAAGAGGAGAAAGGGGTAGAAGGTAGGGGATAAGGGAGAGGAAGGGTAGGGAAGAGGAAAGGAGATGTGGATAGGAAAGTTCAGGGTGGATAGGGTTAAGAGGGAAGAGGAGAGGTAGGTAAGAGGAGAACAAGGTTAGGAAAGGGGTGCGAAAGTTAAAAGGAGAGGGTTGGAAAAGGGTTCGAAAGAGGATGGGAAAGTGTTGAGCAGGGAAGGAGATGTGAAGGGGTTAGAGGGGAGGGATGGGACTGGAAAATAGTTAAAGGGGGTTGCGTAAAAAAAAAAATAGAGGGGGTAATGTTTAAGGGGGTTGTAAAAGGGTTAGAAAGAGTGTGTGTGGGGGGGGGCTGTGAAAGGGTTAGAAACTGGGGGGGGGTCAGAGTGAGGCATAAAATGATTAAGAGATGGCCGTGTTTAAAGGGTTAAAGGGGAGCTGTGAAAGTAAGAGAAAATGGGACTTTAAAGAGACTAAGAGAGAGGATGTGAGAACGTTTACCAAGCAGGAAGTGAAGAATACTCTAAAAGGGGGATAGCAAAGAGGTCGATAAAGGAAACAGGAAGAGGAGCAAAAGGGGAAGTAAGCAGCCCTTTAAATAAAAGAGACGTCCTTGGCATGTCGTGTAAGGGAATGCAAATCGTGCTTACTTAGTAGTGAAGGATGATAATGATAATGTAATAAGGATGATTGTAGTAAAATTATAATGATATTGATCATACTGATAGTAATGAAAATAGTAATAGTGATGATCATAATAACAGTAACAGTAATAATGATTATTATTATTATGATGATGATGATGGCAGTGATAATGGAAAATAAAAATAAGAATAACAAAAACAGTGATAACAATGAAGATAATAATTGTAACAATGACAACAAATATGTAATTGTAGTAATTATGATTATAAATAATGATTATAATTATGATTATAGATATGATTTTAGTATGATTATGTAATTATAGTAATGATTTTAACAATAAATACAAAGTAGATTATCACAACAGGGCGCAAAAGTAAGGGACTGTCGCAACCTTTCATTCGTGAACTATGGACCTTCAGGCTAGGTAACAGATGAGATATTGAGAACAGAA
The DNA here is from genome assembly GCF_003789085.1 of Penaeus vannamei. Classification (NCBI taxonomy): domain Eukaryota; kingdom Metazoa; phylum Arthropoda; class Malacostraca; order Decapoda; family Penaeidae; genus Penaeus; species Penaeus vannamei. Next base: position 341,663 of record NW_020870966.1, read on the forward strand.
ACAGAGAGAAAGAATAGACAATAAGGGTGTGAGCGTCCGTCATACCCCCTCCCCCCGCACCCCAAAGCACGCCCCTTGTCTCCGCCCCGCCCCCAACCGACCCTGCTAACCCCCAAAAATAAGCCCCTTGCCCCATCCCCCCCTAAAGGACCCTTGCTACCCCTCCAAAACACGCCCCTCCCCCCCCCTAAAGACCCTGCTATCTCCCCCAAAACACGCCCCTTGCCCCCCCCACCCCTAAAGGACCCCTGCTATTCCCCCCAAAACACGCCCCTTGCCCGGACCCTGCTATCGCCCCTTGCCCTCCAGAGGACCCCTTCTGCCCCCCCCCCCCCTGGTTCGTTATTGATCACCTGAAAACTTGATAATTGTTGACAACCTCCGCTGGCCACACTGACCTAGCGACGGTATACTCCCCACAGCTCACTTATCCACGTACACACAGACACGCACACGCAGGCAGCCACGCGTACACGCTTAGACGCATACACGCACAGACACACACAAACACACTTTCTCTCTCTCTCTCTCTCTCTCTCTTCTCTCTCTCTCTCTTCTCTCTCTCTCTCTCTCTTTCACTCTCACTCACTCACTCTCACTCTCTCTCTCTCTCTCTCTCTCTCTCTCACTCACTCACTCACTCACTCTCACCTCACTCACTCACAACTCACTCACTTACTCACTCACTCACTCACACTCACACTCACTCACTCTCAACTCAACTCACTCACGCTCACACGCACGCCAAAAATGACACACATACCCTCTCTTTTCGCTCGCATGTCGGCGTTCGCTCGCACATCCATAAACAATGATTATCGTTTTCGTAAACAAATGAGAGGCAAAAAGTAAATAAATAAATAAAAATAAAAAAAAAAAACATAATGATAAGATGTTCGTCGGCCGTGTTGCGCCGGCATTAAGGGAACGGCGGAGGAAAATATTATCGACTCGTTTGATTCTCTCGCCATTGTTTACAGGGCGGTGCGGGAGGATGGTTTATGGGGCCATTTTCTTTTCTTTTTTCTCGTTCTCATTCTTCTTCTTTTTTCTCTTTTTGTTTCTCCCTTTTCTTCTTTTTATCTTTATGTTTTATCTTCTCTTCTCTTTCTTTTTTTTTTTCTTCTCTTTTTTTCTTCTCTTTCTCTCTCTTTTCTTCTCTTTCTCTTTTCTTCTCATTTCTTTCTCTTCTCTTTTTCTTGCCTTGATATCTCCTACTCGCTTTTCTTCTCTCTCGGTCTCTTTCTCACTCTCCTCTCGCAGTTCCATTCTTTATCATCTTCCACTCTTTTTCTCTCTTTCTCTCCTTTCTTACTTTGCCTTTCCGGTATTTCATGATTTCCCTCCCTCCCTATTTCTCTCTTTTGGTATTTTATCTATCCTCTGTCTCTCTCTTTGCCTCTTCCTACGTTCCTTTCTTTCTTGTTTCTTTTCTTTCTCTCAATCTCTGTTCTCGCTCTCTTATCCCCCCTTGTCCCTTCCCCCCTCCCCCTCCCCCTGCGGCTCTCCCCTACCTCGCCCTCCGCTGGTGCCGGTGGACCGGTAATTAACGGAAATGACCATGTGGTTCCAGGAAGGGGGCGGGAAGGTAGATGGGGGGGAAGGTAGATGGGAGAGGGGAGGGGGGGGGAGGGGGTGAAAAGGTAGATGGGAGGGGGGGGGGCAGGGAGATTGGGAGGGATGATAGGGAAAGGGAGATTGGGGATGGTGGATTGGGGAGGGGATGATAGGGAAAGGGAGATGGGGGAGAGGGACTGTAGAGGAGGGGATGGGCGGAAAGGGAGAGGGGTGAAAAGTAGATGAGGGGAAGGGGGAGGTGGGGATTGGGGAGGGGATGATAGGGAAAGGGAGATAGGGGAGAGGGACGGTGGAGGGGATGGGGTGGAAAGGGAGATGGGGGAGGGGAGGGGTGGAAAAGAAGATAGGGTGAGGGAGGTAAGGGAGAAGGGGGGAAAGGGCGAGAGAAGGAAATACATGGAAGGTGAGTTCAGACGGTCTTGGAGAGACATGATAGTAGGGGAGAAAGATGGAGACATAGGAGGCAGGGCGAGGAGGAGGGGGGAGGAGGGGAATAGTGACCAGAGGGAGAGAGAGAGTGGGGGAGAGAAAAGAAGGGGGAAGGGGCAAGGGAGACAAAAGAAAGGAGGGACCGATGATTGTGGGTCTCTGACTCGGGTGAATAAGGAAAATGTGTTGTAGTTGACCGAATGGCTAAATATATTATTTCCTACGAGAAGAGTTTTTCTTTTCTCTTTATCTTTGTCTTTTCCTTTCCTCTCTCCTTGATTCATTCACTGATTTGTATATGTTAGGCCTTTTAAGACCCAGTGTTATAGAGAAAATTACTCTTGTACTTCAAGAACTGAAGAGATTTACAGAATTGTTATTGGTACGATCTACTAATGTATTTTTGTTTGTTTTTTTCAGGTATGTCAGAATGACTTGGGAGACGCTGTATTCGTGGTAAGTGTGTGTGTGTGTGTGTGTGTGTGTGTGTGTGTGTGTGTGTGTGTGTGTGTGTGTGTGTGTGTGTGTGTGTTCTGTCCGCTCGCGTCCGTGTTCGTGTCCATGCGTCCGAACGTCCATGAATTTGCATGTATATTAATTCTGCTGTTTCAAGGTATTTTTCTCCGTCTTGCAAGAAAGCGATCTCGGGGAAAGGAACATGTCACAACACGTGAAAACATAATAAGGGCGAGAATGAAAAGCTGCGCGCACATCAAAGGCTTTCTTCCCCCCCATTGTAGAGGCACCGGCGACGGACCACGTGGCACGGCAGGTCAGGGCGGACTCCGGCACGGCACTGAGGGCCTTTTTCCGCTCGTCCTTCTTTTTGCTTTTTTTGTCTGTCTCGCTCTCGCTCTCGCTCTCTCTCTCGCTCTCTCTCGGTGGCCTCGCTTTTACAGCTTTCTGTACATTGCTCTCTTTTCTCTTTTTCTCTCTACTCTTCTCCTCTCTCTCTCTCTCTCTCTCTCTCTCTCTCTCTCTCTCTCTCTCTCCTCTCTCTCTCTCTTCTCTTCTCTCTCTCTCTCTCTCTCTCTCTCTCCCTCTCTCCCTCTCTCCTCTCCTCTCGATCCCGCGCGCTGCCAGTGGATGGTCACCTCGGCCATTCCTAGCACACAGAGGGAGATTTAGAAACAAGTAAAATAGACACCACACCACGGCAAAGAATATCCACCGTAACAAATGGAATTAAAACTAAATCTTGAAATCTCTTTCTCTTTTTTCTCTCCTTTCTCTTTTTCTCTCACTTTCTCTTCCCCTCTTCCTCTCCCCCTCTGTTTATCCCTTCATGTCCTCGTTAATGCATACGCAGCGAATATATATTGTATGCACATGCAAGTAGGAATGCGGTGACATTGCGTGTATATTCGGTAAACGTGCTGCTCTGTGTATACAAGTAAGCATGTGCGCGTGTACACGTAAATTAGCCTGTGTAAGTAACGGTGCATGTGTGAGCGTGTGTGTGGGCATGTGTACGTGTTGAGTGTGCGTGCGTGCACATACTTGTAAGTAAGCGGGTATACTTTTATGTATAATAAAGCGCGCGAGTGTGTTTGTGTGTGCATGTAAGTAATCATATGTTATATGTATGTAAGTAAAGCGTGTGTGCATGTTTACGTAAGTATGCGTGTGTTTATGGAAATGTAAGTAAAGCGTGTGTGCGTGTACATGTATGTAAGCGTGTATATGCGCAAGTAAGTAAAGCGTGTGTGTGTGTATGTGTATGTCCATATGCATGTGTATGTGTATGTGCATATGCATGTGTATATGTATGTTTGTTTGCGTGTACATGTAAGTAAGCATGTGTATGTGTATATGCATATTTGTGCGCGCGTCCATGTAAGTAAACATGTGTATGTATATATATATGTTTGTGTGTGCGCGTCCATGTAAGTAAGCATGTGTATGTACACACGTAAGCCCATCGTGTGTGCGTGTCGTCGGCCAGCAGCGCAGTCCATTTCCCGCTCCCAGTTTTTGCGCCAGCGAGAGTTTGGTCTGGTGGGGCCCGGTCTTCATTTATTGAAATTTATGCTTCTCGCGTCCGTCACCCTTCCACCGGACGCTTGGGCGAGAGGGAGAGAGAGGGAGAGGGAGGAGAGGGGGAAGAGGGGGAGGGAGGGAGAGGGAGAGGGAGAGGGAGAGGGGAGGGGGAGAGAGAGGAGGGAGAGGGAGAGGGGGAGGGGAGGGGAGGGGAGAGGAGGAGAGAGGAGAGAGGGAGAGGGGAGAGGGAGGGAGGGAGGGAGGAGAGGGAGAGGGAGAGGGAGGGAGAGGAGAGAGAGAAGAGAGAGAGAGAGAGGAAGAAAAAAATGGAGAAAGGAGAGGGAGAATAAAAAACGATATTGTCTTTGTGTTGGGTTTAGTTTGATTTTTTTTATTGTCTAAATGTTGGGTTTAGTTCGAGGGATTGGTATTTTTATTTTTATTATCATTATTATCATTATTGTTATTATTATTATATTATTATTATATTATTATTATTGTTATTATTATTGTTATTATTATTATTATTATTATTATTATTATTATTACTATTACTATTATCATTATTATTATTATTATTACTATTACTATAATTTATCATTATTATCATTATTATTATTATTATTGTTTATTATTTATTATTATTATTATTATATTATATTAGCATCACATCATTATTTCATTATTATAGAGATTATTATTAAAAAAAAAACATCGAAACTTTATTTATATTGTTTCGTGAATTGCAGTGTTTTGTTTGTGTTTTAGAGGTTATCGTCAGGAAAAAAATCTATTTTTTTCTTAAAGGAATTTTTTTTTTTTTTTTTTTTTCTTAACCTGCTCGTTAGGTGGGCGTGTTTTGTACAGATTGTCGCAACATATCGGAACTTTTTTTTTTTATAATGTTTGCTCAGTTGGTGACTTTTGTGTGAATTATTATGCTGAAACATCGAACCTTTTCTGAAGTTTTGTAGTAGAGATCGTCATAAAAAGGGAACCTTATTATTGGTATTTGTTTATTAATTATTATTATTATTTATGATATTTATTTTAATAATAATTATTATTATTATGATATTAATTAATTAATTATTATTATTATTATGATATTTATTTATTAACTACTATTTTTTTTTTTTTTTAGTTTACTTAGCATATTGTAATCATCATAAAACAGGGAGCATTTCGCGAACGTATTTAATCGAAGGCCGCGATCGAGAGAAAAGATCTGTGCTGCGCCAACGAGGACTCCGCGACCACCACCGGCCATCGATCGTTTCCTCGAGAGACGCCGTTCGCCCACTATCCCGCCGCCGGCTCGGTTTTTGGCGGCCACGCACTCGATGCACGAATTCGGTGGATGGAAGGGGGGGGGGGTTTATTTGTTGGGGGGGAGGGGGGGAAGGGGGTGGGGAGGGTGTGGGGGAGGTAGGTTTGTTTGGGGGAAGGGGTGTGTGGGGGAGGGGGGGTTTTGGGGGATGTGGGTTGTGGGTGGTGTGTGGTGTTTTTGTGGTTTGTGTGTTCTCTCTCTCTCTCTCTCTCTCTCTCTCTCTCATCTCTCTCTCTCTCTCTCTTCCTCTCTGTTCTCCCTCTTCTCTCTCTCTCTCCTCTCTCTTCTGTCGTGCTCTCCTTCCTCTCACTCTCTCTCTCTCTCTCTCTCTCTCTCTCTTCTCTCCTTCTCTCTCTCTCTCTCTCTCTCTCTCTCTCTCTCTCTCTCTCTCTCCCTCCCTCCCTCCCTCCCTCCCTCCCTCCTCCCTCCTTCCCTCCCTCCCTCTCCCTCTCCTCCCTTGTCTCTCCTCCCTCCCTTCCTCCTTCTCACTCCCTCCTCTCCTTCCCCCTACCTCCCTCCTCCCCCCTCCTCCCCTCACACGACCCACGGCGCATGCATGAGGGATGGACAGCAGCCACGATCCGCATGCCGTGGGATATCCATCATCCTTCCACCTGGATAAAGAGAAACGCGCTAGATCCTCTCTCTCTCTCTCTCTCTTTTTCTTTCTGTCTGTCTTCTTTTTTTTTTTCTCTTTCTCTTGATTTCTCTGTGTCTGTCTCTCGCTCGCTCTCGCTTGCATTTTTCTCTGTTTTTTCTCTCTCTCTCTCTGTCTTTCTTCTCTTCTCTGTGTCTTTCTTCTCTTTCTCTGTGGTCTTTCTTCTCTCTCTGTGTCTTTCCTCTCTCTCTCTCTCTCTCTCTCTCTCATCTCTCATCTCTCTCTCTCTCTCTCTCTCTCTCTCTCTCTCTCTCTCTCTCTCTCTCTCTCTCTCTCTCTCTCTCTTCCTCCTCCTCCCTACCTCTCCTTCCCTCCCCTCCTCTTCCTCTCCCTTCCTTTCTCCTCCTTCCCTCCCTTCCTCCCTCCCCTCCTCCCTCCTTCCTCCTTCCCTCCCTCCCTCCCTCCTCCCTCCCTCCTTCTCTCCTCCCTGTGTGCGTCTGAGAAACTGAAAAATTGATATTAACAGGCAAAGGCATAAGTCGGAATTTGTTTGTTTGTTTGTTTGTTGTATTACAGAGTCGCGTGTGTTTGAAGATATTGAGAAATTTGTATTAAAGGCAAGATGCAGTGCGGACATTGTGTTTGTTTGTTTCATTGGAATGTCGAATATCTGAGACACTCATATTAATAGAAGTTTAGATATTTCATCTACCAAATTTGTTTCTTAGGTTTATGTCTTTGTTTTCATTGAAATGTTAGGTGGAGTTTATTAACATTATAAGCATTATCTTCATTTTTTCTTTTATTTTTTGTCTGTATAAGTATTTTTTGTGACTTAGAAAGTGTAAGCGAATATTCACACACGCGTCTTCAAGAAAAGGCTTAAGAAATGAGAAATGCATCAAGAATCAGCTTCTTCAAGAAAATGCATCAAGGAAGAGGAAACACTTACTCGGGAAAATCTCCGTTCTGTAAGTACATCAGCGTGCCAGCGGTCGGGAGTAATTGTGTTTGAGAACTAATCCAGTGTAGCGTGGAAGGCGAGTGGTACAAAGAGCGTGTTTTCCCAAGGATTTCTTTTATTCGTGTTATTGCCGTTCTCCGTGTGTTTGTTTGTAAGTGTGCGCTTTCTTCACGGCGAGTATGTTTTGGGGGGGTTTGTTTGTTCGTGTTTTGTCTGTTTGTTTGTTTGTATATGTTTTTATCGTGTGTCAGTTTTTTATCTCTTTATTGCTTTCCTCCCTCTCTCATTCTTTCTTTCTTTTCTCTCTCTCTCTCTCTCTCTCTCTTTCTCTCTCTCTCTCTCTCTCTCTCTCTCTCTCTCTCTTCTCTCTCTCTCTCTCTCTCTCTCTCTCTCTCTCTCTCTCTCTCTCTCTCCCTCTCCTCTCCCTCTCCCTCTCCCTCTCCCCTCTCCCTCTCTCTCCTCTCCCTCTACCTCTACCTCTACCTCCCCTCATCTCTCTCTCTCTCTCTCTCTCTCTCGTTTTCTCATATATTCTCTCATGTTCCCTCCCACCCTCATTCACACCCTCTCCCCTTCCCTCTCTCCGAGCGCCGAGTAAACAAAACAGATAAAAATTCCTCTTTGTTAAGGTATGTGCAAGACTTTTAAGATCTGAGGTGAAGTGTTAAGAGGTTGTGCCACGGGTTCATGAGGCAGCCGAAGAGTTGACCTCATGACCCTATATGCGCGTTTGTTTATTTGCTTATTTGTTTATTTGTATTTGTATGTGTTGTGTGGTGTATATACGTTCTGTTGACGGGCTTTGAGTAGATATTCCTGCCTGGAGTCGACGTTTTTAATCGAAGCGAAGCAATGCAATTCATTCTTGGGAAGCTAAACGCCAGTGGAGGCTTTGTACCTTTTGTCTTTTAAATTTTTTACCTTTACTTGTTTTTTTATTTATTTATTTATTTATTTATTTTAGAGAGAGAGAAGAGGGAGAGCAAGGAGGGGAGAAGGGAGAGAGAGAGAGAGAGAGAGAGAGAGAGAGAGAGAGAGAGAGAGAGAGAGAGAGAGAGAAGAGAGAGAGAGAGAGAGAGAGAGAGAGAGAGAGAGAGAGAGAGAGAGAGAGAGAGAGAGAGAAGGTACAGAAAACTGGGGAAAAGCCCTAGAGGAGAGGGTTGGGAAGGCACAGAATATAAAGGAAAATAAAGTAAAACAATTTCTTTTTTTTTCTTATACTTTATTTTTAGACTTCATTTGTAACGCTGTATTTTAAACTAACATCATTCAAGGTTATCGGTACAGGAACAGATATAATTACAGTTCCAAAGAGGGTACATCTTTCGAAGCTGGAAAGATAATGTGAAGACGCTGAAGCTGTCCTCACCCGCCCTAACGAGACAAGATTTGAGGGTCTCTATGCCTCAAATGACAGAGTTAACAGACACAAGACGACAGCCATGAAGGGTGTAAGTGACAGGAGAGAATGACAGTTCGGTGATGAAGACCGGAAAGCGGAAAATGGTCTTAGTTTGGCCTCTACAGCTCGCAGGTGGCGTTCAGAGGAGGAAAATGCTATCCATCTAAGGGATTATTCACGGTTGCTTCCAGGGATGGGGCATTGGGGCATCTTTGGGTCTCGGGGTCGAGGTTGCGTGCGAACTGGGGTCCGGTTGGATTTGCACCCTGACATTGCATCATTGCATTGTTATGATGACAACAATGATTGTGAATGATAATGATATTGGTAACGATAATGATACTAATTGTTGATAATTTTTGCTGTTATTACTATTATTGTTATTACTTTTTATTTCAACAACAACAGCTTTTGCAGCTATTATTACTATTACATTATTATTCTATTATATTTATTAATACTACCTTACTACTGGCTCCTATTACTACTTTTACTACTATTCTTACTACTGCTCCTGTTACTACTACTACTACTACTGCTACTGCTGCTACTATTACAATTACTACTACTACTACTGTTATTATTACTACGACAACCAGTACTTTTATTACTATAAAGTAAACAAAACCAACAAGAATAATATGTGATGATGATGCAATCATACGATAGATATAATGAGGGGAAAATTATAGAGAAAATTGCAGAGAGAAAAAAAAACGATTGTATGAGCTGATTATATTGTTATTGTATTATATTGTATTATATTATATATATATGAGTATGATCAGAATAGGTGTGAGTGCAGTTCTGAGCGACACTACGGTAAAACATGTACGCATATGAGTTCACGTGAGAGAGTGCGAAGGGGGGAAAAAAGTCATGGGAAAAGAAAGGGGAAAAAGTGCAAAGAAGAGAAAGTATACGAGCGTTCTGGAAAATTCCGATGTAATATATTGGGAGTTTTACTTTTAGGAGGAAGAGAGAAGGAAAAGCGAGCGTAACTGTGCATTGTTTTGGGAATCGTTCGCTCTCTCTCTCGTTGTGTCTCTGTGCCTGTCTGTTTGTCTTTTCGAGCTCGATTTTTCTCTTTTTCTCTTTCTCTGTCACTCTGTCTCTTTCTTTCTTTCTTCCTCTCTTCCTCTCTTTCTCTCTCTCCTTCTCTCCTTCCCTCTTTCCCTTCCTCTTTCCCTTCCTCCCTCTCTCTATCCTCTCCTTCTCCTTCTCCCTCTCCCTACCTTTTCCCTCTCTCTCCCTTCTTCCCTTCCCCATCCCTCTCCTCCCTCCTTCCCTCCCCTCTCTCTCTCTCCCTCCTTCCCTCCTCCCTCCTTCCTCCCTACCCCTCCCTCTCCTCCGTCTCCCCCCTCCCTCCCTCCTTTCCTCCCCCTCTCTCTCTCCCATGCTAATGATGCGACTCCTCTTCCCCACGTCACAGACCCCGAAGACAGATTCTCTCCTTCCACACTTTCCTTGGCCTCAGCGAGCGTGTCAGAAAGGTCTTGGTGTTGACGACTTAATGTGCATGTGCCCGCGTATTTGTCTGTGTAGGAGGGGGGGTGTAGGTTTTATGCGCGTGTGTTTCGTGGTGTGCTTATGGATGTATATGTTTGTGTGTGTACATATATACATACATAGATAAAGGCCGAGATGGAAGAGTGAGGAGCTGGAAGAGAGAGGGAGATACACACGCAAATAATCGAAGTAATATTGCCAAAAAAAGGATTAAAAAAGGAATGGTGAATAAGGAATAAAAAAATGGAAATAAAAGCGAAAGAAAAAGCCTAAATTGCAAGAGAAGGAGAAGCGGTGCATTCTACGTATTGGCGGAAGAGAGAGAGACACAAAATTAAGCTTATGTTCTTTTATCATTTCTCATTAGGTTTTCAATATTCGTCTTATCAGATTGTATTTCAACATTTCTCATGTTTTTGTTTGGCTCTTTCACAATTTTCTTTCTTATCTGGTTTATTCCAATGTTTAGACTGTTTGTTTAACATTTTTTCATTATTCATTTTCTTCTAAATTTATTCCAGAATTTTCGCTCAGTCCTTTGTATTTATTTTTTCTCATTATTGGTTTTATCCAAATTTATTCCAATTTATATTTACTTCATTTCAAATTCGTCCTCTTATATCAATTTATTCGGAAACCAAGATTTTTTTTTTCTTCTTTTTTCCCTCTTTCTTCGGAATCTTCTTGCTGTACGAAAAAAAAAAAAAAAGAAAAAAAGAAAAAAAAAACAGGTTCTCGTGGGAAGTGTTTACCAATGAGTCCCCCCCCTCCCCCACCCCCTCACCCTTAACCCCATCGCCACCTCCACTCCCACTCCCCCCCTTTCCCCTCACCCTCCCACCATCCCCTCTCCTTTTCCCCACCTCATCCCTTCTCCTACTCCCTCCTCCCACCACCCCCTCTCCCTTACCCCTTCGTCGACCCCCTATCCCTTCCACCCCCCCACCCCCACCACCTCCCTCCCTCCTCCCTTCCCCATCATCCTCTCTCCCTCTCCCCTACTCCTTCCCCTCCCCCGGCCGTTCCCTGCCCCCCCCCACCTCTCTGTTCTCCTCCTACTCCTCCTCCTCTCTCCTCCTCCTCCTCCTCCTCCTCCTCCTCCACTCCCCCCCCGGCCGTTCCCTGCCCTGGGGATGCAAACCCGTAATTCCTTCCTCCTCCTGCCAGGAGCTAATTGTTCTCCCGTCACTTCGTAGGATGGCGACGCTGCTCTCCCGCCCAGCCTCTCATCCTTTCATCGAGGCAGTTCTCTTTTTCTTTTCTTTTTCTCTCTCTCTTTTTTCTTGTTTCCCTTTTTCTGCCTTTTCTCTTCTCTTTCTCCTCTCTCCGTTCTTTCTATTTTTTACCTTCTTTATACCATTCCTTTTTTAGGCGTTTTTTGCTTTTCTCATTTTCGTATCTTATTCCATCGTTTATTTTATTCTTTATTCTTATTTCGTTCTTCCATGTATTCATTTCCTTTCCTCATTTTTCTTGTTTTATGTCTTTGGTTTTTTTTTTTTTCTCTCATCCACTCCTTTCGTTTCTTCCTCTCTCTTTTCTTATTTCATTCTTTCATTCTCATTCTGTGATTTGTTCGTTCATTTCTTTTTTTTTTTTTGCTTTTTTTTTTCTTATCGTCATCTTTCTTGATTCTTTCTTTCTTTCCTCACTTGTCTTCCTCCCTTGTCCTCGTTTCTTCCCTCTCTCTCATTTCCTTTCTTATGCTCCTTCCTGTTTCCTTCCTTCCTTCCTTCCTATTTTGCTTTCTCCTTTTCATCGTTTTCTCTTCCTGGGCCTTTTTATCCTTCTTTCCTTCTGTTCCTCCGTTCAATCATTATATCTTATTTTTTCTTCTCCAACTTCTAGTTCCATTTCCTCTTTTCTTTTAAACTTTCATCTCTTTTTATCTTTTCTTTCTTTTTTCTTGTCTTTTTCTTCCTCTTTCCATTTTTTTTTTTTCTCAAACGCTTTTCACTCGCCACTGCCCCCCCCCTATCCCGCCCATCCCCCCACCCCCCTCCCCCATCCCGCCCATCTCTTTCGTGTCTCCGCTGATGGGTCTCTCCGCCGCCCACCGCCCTCGAGGCATCTTCATGGCCGCCCCCACTCTCCGCCCATCTTTTCTTGGTCCTTTCTAGGCCCGTCTCGTCACTCTCACGCCCTTGCCTTTTCACTTCAATTATCCTTTTGTGGAGTGCTTTCTCTTCGTTAGTTTTTTTTTTTCAATGTTTTGTTTTTGTTGGTTCACGTTTTCTGTATATTGGGCGGTTTCTGGTTACCATAGTTATTGTTATTATTATTATCATCATTATTATTATTATTATTATTATTATTATTATTATTATTATTATTATTATTGATATTATCATTATACCATTATTATTATTATTATTATTATTATTATTATTATTATTATTGTTATTATTATCATTGTTATTATTATTAGTAGTAGTATCATTATGTTAGTATTATTTATATATTAGTACTATAATATCATTATTATTATTAGCCTCCCTCTCTTCCTGTCTTTTTCTCTCTCCTTTCAGCCTTATTTTCCATGCAATCGTTCTCTTGCGTTTTCTCATCTTTCCTGCGTCTATTCCCACCATTTTCCCCTCTTTCATTTGCCCTTTCTTCCCTTCCTTCCCGTCTTCTTCCACCATTCTTCTCCTGCATTTATTCCCTTGTTCCTTACCTCCCTATTCACTCCACTTTCTCTTTTTTCCCCCCTTTATCCTTGCTTCTCCTCAATTCTTCCCTCTTCTCTTTTTTTTCCTCTACATTTGTTCTTTATTCGTTTTTCGCTACCTTTCTCTACTGCCCTCTTGCCCTTTCAGCCTTTCTATCTTCCCTTCTCCTATCTTGCCCTCTTTCTCCCTTCCTCTCCTTCCTTCTTCCCCCCCTTCAGCCTTCCTCTCCTTCCCCTTCCCCCTCCCCTCCTTCCCTCTTCCCCCCTTCAGCATATCCCTCCTCCCTTCCCCTCTTTTCCCCCTTCCTCTCCCTCCCTTCCCATCTTCCCCTTCCTCTCCTTCCCCCTTTCCCCCCTTCAACCTTCCTCTTCTTCCCCTTCCCCCTTCCTCTTATTCCTTCTCCCCTCCTTCCCTCTTTCCTCCTTCGCTCTTTCCCCTTCCTCTCCTTCCTCCTCCTCCCCTCCTTCCCTCTTCCCCTCTCAGGTAGCGAGCGGGGATCAGCGAAGTATAAGTCAGACTTTCTCCAATCCTGTGAAAAAAGGTTTCCAGTCTCTCCTTTTTTTTTCTTTTTAGTCACCTCCTGACCTCTTCAGTAGAGGGGAAGGAAAGGGAGATGGAGAGAGGGGAGGAGAGGGAGGGAAGGAGGGAAGGAAGGAGGGAAGGAGGGGGAGAGAGAGGGAGAGGGAAGGTGAGGAGAGGGAGAGGGAGAAATAGAAGGAGAGGGAGAGAGGGAAGGTGAGGAGAGGGAGAGGGAGATAGAAGGAGAGAAATAGAGGGAGAGGGAAGGAAAGAAGAAGAGGGAAAAAGAAGAAAAATACGCAAGTGGCTTGCAAAATGCTCGAAAGTATTTTTTTTCACACTCGATTTGTCTCGGAAACTTTCACGAAGATTAGCTCAGGATTTAAGAGGAGGGGGAGATGGAGGGGAAGGAGGAATCAGGGAGATGGAAGGAAGGGGAGATGGAAGGAAGGAAGGAAAAAGGGAAGAGGGAAGGAGGAGAAGAGGGAGGAGAAACAGGGGAAGGGGAGAAGGAAGGAGAGGAGAGAGAGAGGGGATGGAGGAGGAGAGAGAGGGAGAGGAGAAAGGAGAGGGAAGGAGGGAGGAGGGAGGAAGGGGATTCATGAAAAAGTGCAATGATAACGAGAGGAATAAGAGAAGGAGGAGGAGAAAGAAAAAGAAAAAAGCGAAGGTTTTGAGAAATAGCAGAATAAGAAAAATAAATAAGAGGAGAAAGACAAGAGGAAGAGAAGTGGAACAGGAGCAAGAATAGGAGGAGAAATGAAACATAGAACACTAGCAAAAGGAGAAGGGAGAATAGAAGAAAAGGAGAAAAGGAAAAAAAAAGTTAGCTGGAAGACGAGAGGAGGAGGAGGAGGAGAAAGAAAAAAGAAGATGAGCTGGAAGAGGAGACGAAGGAGGAGGAAAAAGAAAATGAGCAGGAGGAGGAAAAAGAAGATGTGAAGGAGGAGGAGGAAGAAGAGGAGGAAAAGATGAAGGAAAAGGTTGAGAAGGAGGAGGAGAGGGCAAGGAGCAATTTTGGGCGGCCGTTTTTTTCTTGGCTGACGCTCTCTCTCTCTCTCTCTCTCTCTCTCTCTCTCTCTCTCTCTCTCTCTCTCTCTCTCTCTCTCTCTCTCTCTCTCTCTCTCTCTCTCTCTCTCTCTCTCTCTCGGGGAGACCGGTCGCAGTCCTTCTCCAACGCCTCTTGAGATTTAAGTGGTTCTTGTAAACACTTTTTTCTTCAAAGTGCATCATCATGCGAGCAGTTCGGGCCTCTGCCGTCTCGTGCCCTATTCCTGGGGAGAGGGGGGGGGAGGGGAGAGGGGAGGGGAGGAGAGAGAGGGAGGAGAGGAGAGAAGAAGAAAGGTGAGGACATGAGAGGAAGGGGAGGAGAGGAGACGACATGAGAGGAGAGAGAGGAGAGGAGAGAGAGGAGAGGAGAGGACATGAGAGGGGAGGGGAAGGAGAGGAGGAGAGAGGGGAGGGGAGGAGAGGAGAGGAGACGAGAGAGGAGAGAGGAGAAGAGAAGAAAGGAGAGGACATGAGAGGGGAGGGAGGGGAGGAGAGGGAGAGGAGACATGAGAGGTGAGAGGAGAGGAGAGTCATGAGAGGAGAGAGGAGGAAAGGGAAGGAGAGAGAGAGAGAGAGAGAGAGAGAAGAGAGAGAGAGAGAGAGAGAGAGAGAGAGAGAGAGAGAGAGAGAGAGTGAGTGAGAGGATAGGGGCAGGGATGAGGGGGGAAAAGAGTGAGAAAAGACATGGAAAGAAAGACCGAAAAATCCTTTCCATGTTCACCCAGCCATACTCGGGAGTTGAAGCACGTCCGTATACTTAAGGGTCGTGTCCCGTGAGGCTTAGGTGCAGCGAAGTGCCTCTGATGGAGAAGTCGTGCAAGATACGACTCCC
>NW_020870966.1:361525-369025 GCF_003789085.1 Penaeus vannamei
TAACTCCCCAGTAATCCGCTTGCCCCTTACCCAATTTTTTTTTTTTTACACCCCTCTTACCCTCTCCTCCCCCTCCACGGTGAATTCTTTCCCCCCTTTTCCTAATAGTCGTCACACCTCGTTTCATTATCCCTCTCTTCTCTACCCATTATCCCCTTTTCTTCCTTACCCATTTACCCCTCTCTTGCTTACCCATTTACCCATCTCTCCCTTACCCATTTACCATTCTCTCCCTTACCCATTTACCCCTCTCTTCCCCTCATTTACTTTTCTCTTCCTTACCCATTTACCCCTCTCTTCCCCTCCCCATTTACCCTCTATCTTTCACCCATTTACCCCTCTCTTCCCCTACCCATTATCCCTCTCTTTTTTGTATCTATTTATTCCTCTCATTTATCCCCTTTCTCCCTTACCCATTTACCCTTCTCTCCTTTCCCTCTCTTCCCCTCCCCATTAACCCCTCTCCCTTCTCACTTATCTCTTCCCTCCTCATTAACCCTTACACCTACCCCTCCCCATGAACCACCTTACCCCCCACCCCACCCCCCCCCCCCACCCCCTCGCCCTTCTCCAGCAAAAAGGATCGTCTCAGGGCAGATTCGGTTCAAGAGGTTGACTATACGGGCCAGTCTAGGTCACAAGGTTGAACCGCAAGATCGACACTCCCACTGCCTTATTACATGATTCTCGACCGTATCGACCCTAGTCCACCGCGTCACGAGGTTTAGGTTGCGAAGGGAAACGGGAAGAAGACCTTGGTGAAGAGAAGAGAGGGAAAGGGAAGGGAAGAAGAGAGAAGAGAGAAGAAGAAGAGAGAGAAGGGGAGAGAGGGAGAGAAGAAAGAGAGGAAAGAAAGAGAGAGAGTGGGAGTGGGGAGGGAGTGAGTAAAAAATAATAAAAGAGAGAAATGGTGGGAGAAAGAGGGAGAGCGTGAGAGATGGATAGAGAGGTAAGAGACAGAAAGAGAAGGAAAACTGATATGAAAAGAGAGAGAAGGCGAGAGGAGAGGAGAGAGAAGGAAGATTAATAAATCATTGGTAGATAGATAGATAATCATAGAGAACGAACCAACAAAAAGTCGTACATTATATCTCAAGACCCCCCCCCCAAACAAAAAAAAAAAAAAATAAAAAAATAAATAAAAATAAAATAATAAAATAATGATATACAATAATGTTTCAAAATAAGAAAAAAAGATAATAAGTTCCAAGAATTTTACGACCTGACTTGTTTTTTCCAATCCTGCGCCCGGCTTGCAACGGCTTGGCCAGATCGAGTCCACTGGGCCGTTTCACCTTGCGACGCCTCCCCCAAGCCGCCATGACTTGCCTCGAGTAAGGGAAACTTGCCTTGAGTCACGAAGTCCATCTCGCACGGATTTGTGGATGGAGAGAGAGAGGGGAGGAAGAGGGGAAAGAGGGAGGGAGGGAGAGGAGGGGAAAGAAGGAGGGGAGAGGGAGGGAAGGAGAAGAGAAAAGGGGGAAGAGGGAGAGGAGGAAGAGGAAAAGAGGAAAAAGAGGAACAGGGGAGAAGGAAAAGGAAAAGAGGATAAAGAGTTTCTCCTTCTCCATCTCCTTGTCATCTCCTCTCCCCTACCTCCTATATCTATTATATCCTATCTCCTATCTCTTATCTATTATCTATATCTTATCTAACATCTCCTATCTTTTATCTATCTCAATCTCCAATCTCCAATCTCCTATCTCCATCTTTATCTTCTGTCTCTTATCTCCTATCTCCTATCTCTTCTCAATCCCCTTATTACGCATTCCATTACGTGCTCCAGAAAAAAAAACTATCATTTCTCGTGAAGATTCCACTTCGTCATGCGGACTAACAGCGATGGCCACGTTTCCATCATGAGGTCCGGCAGGCAGGCACGCAGACATGCGGGAGACTCAAGGCTGACCTTGGGTTAAGAGTGGGAGAGACAAGGGGATAAAGAGGGGAGGGAGGGAGGGGAGAGGGAGGGGGGGAGAGGGAGGGAGAGGGAGGGGGAAGAGAGGGGGAGGGAGGGAGGGGGGAAAGGGAGAGGGAGGAGAAGAAGGAGGGAGAGGTGAGGAGGAAGAAAGGGAGGGAAGAGGGAAGGAGGAAGAAGGAGGGAAGGGGAAAGAGGAGGAGAAAGAGGAAGAGAGGGAGAAGAGAAGAGGGGAGAGGAAAAGCGGAGAGGAAGAGGGACTGGATGGTGGAGTGAGAGGGAAAAAGAAAGGGAGATGATGAGGGAGAAGAGGGGAGGATACAGAAGGGAAAGAGAGGGAGAAGAGGGAGGATAAAGGAAGAAGAGGGAAAAAAAAAGGAAGAGAGAGAAAAAGAGAGAAGAAATAACGAGGATAAGAAGAGGATCCTTAAATCCCCCCCTCCCCCTCCCCTCCCAGCCCATATCATGGCACCCAGCTGGAGAATCCCCAGTGTAACCTTTCAATTTTCATGGCCCTCCGTACAGTGCCATTACTCTTCAGGACGGTGGTCGTGTGGATGATAAATGATGCCGAGTGTCTATTGTATATAATGCCTGATCAGAATTTGTGCCGAGTGTATATTGAACATAATGCCTGATCATAATTGTATATGTGTTTATAATGTGTGTGTGTACGCCCGCTTGGGAATAGTTATTATGTGTTTCTTTTCTTTCTTTCTTTCTTTTGTTATCATGGAGTGTATTAAGAATTAAGAATGTTGTTTTTGGAATGAAGTATGTTTAGAATCATGTATTTGTTTTTTAAAATGAAATACATTTAAAATGAGTTTTCATAATGAAATGTATCATTTTTTAAAAATGAGATATATTTAAAACCATGTAGTATTTTTCAAAATTAAATATATTTAAAATAATGTACTTGTTTTTAAAACGAAATACATTTAAAATCATGTAGTTTTCAAGATGAAATATGCCTAAAATAATGTAGTTGTTTTTAAAGCGAAATATATTCAAAATCATGTAGTCATTATTGAAATGGCATTTCTTGTTTCCATTACACGCTTTCTAAATC
Source organism: Penaeus vannamei (assembly GCF_003789085.1). Lineage (NCBI taxonomy): Eukaryota > Metazoa > Arthropoda > Malacostraca > Decapoda > Penaeidae > Penaeus > Penaeus vannamei. The sequence goes on from NW_020870966.1 coordinate 364,516, forward strand.
ATCGTCAAGTGTAATATATACTATTCAACGCCATCTGTCATGGCCGCCGCCGCCACAGCTGTCATGAATTATACATTTTCACTTTGCATAATCCTCCAGAGTTATCGCAGGACGTCAAGTTACATCTGCTCCGATTTGTCACACTTTGTATCCCCAGCGACACGCCCCCTTTTTTGTAAGACGCCCATTTTCCCTCTTCCAGGTGGGTGTCGGGAACGCCTTCTTTGCGCAGGATTCCGGACTTCGGGCGCTCAGGTAAGCCACTGGAAATATACCTGGAGGTTGGGTGATTACAGGTAATTGAGTCACTTTGGTGCTGGTGGTTGTGTGTGCCTGTTTATTGGTGGCTTTTGTTTTTTTTGTTGTTTTGTATTGTTATTTTTGTTTATCATTATCATTATTATCATCATTATCTTCATCATTATTATTATCATTATCATCATCATCATCATCATCATCATCATCATCATCATCATCATCATTACTTGTTTTATATTATATTATATAAGAACAGAACTGTATATAGTCCTACATGTTTTATATGATTTTATAAGAACAGAACTGTATATAGTCCTACATTTATAACGAATAAGCATGTGGCGGCACACATACACAAACTCACACACACACACACACACACACACACACCACACACACACACACCACACACACACGCACACACACGCTCACTCATACTCACACACACACACTCACTCTCACTCACTCACTCACTCACTCACTCACTCACTCACTCACTCACTCACTCACTCACTCTCACTCTCTCTCTCTCTCTCTCTCTCTCTCTCTCTCTCTCTCTCTCTCTCTCTCTCCGCCCTCGCCCAGTGCCCTAGTTCTACCCTTGTCCGGCCGCCGTTGTCCTCTTATGTGCGAAGTTGTCCTGGGCATAAACACGTCCATTATTGGGGAGAGGAAGGGGTGGGGGAGGGACAAGAGGGTGGAGAGGGGGAGGGACAAGGGTGGTGGAGAGGGGGAGGGGAGAGGAAGGGGTGTGGAAGGATACGGGGGTGGAGAGGGGGAGGAATAAGGGGGAGGGAGGGGAGGGGAGATAAAGGATAGGGGAGGGACAAGGGGTGGAGAGGGGATGGAGAGAAGAGGAAGGGATGGAAGAAGGGGAGGAAAAGAGGAGAGGGTGAGAGAAGAGAAGGGGAAAAGGATGGAATGCGAATGTGATGAGAGGGATGGAAAGCGGAGAGGAAGGGGAGGAGAGACAGACATACAGACGCACAGACTCACTGACACACAGACAGAGAAGAGACAAGATGGAGGGAGGAAAATCAGAGACCCGAAGAGGAGGGAAGGGAGGGAGAGAGGGGAGGAGGGAACAAGTTCCTCTCACGGCGGCGGGACAAAGACGTGTGGGGCGCAGCGCGGGCGGCGGCCTCGTCCAAATAAGGGCAACAGGACGTCTCCAGGGAGCCAATTAACCTGCGACGTCCAATGTCAAGGTGGCCGGGTATGGGTAGCGACCGGCATGGGGGGGGGGGGAGAAGGGGAAGGGGGGGTGCTTTGTGATGATAGTGATGAGATCCTGAAAGGGATGGTGACTGCGGTTGGGGGCGGAGCGGCAGCTGGTTGATAGTGAGTGTGGTATGTGGTCTGGAATCGCGAGGCAAGGTCGACGCTCGAGATACGGAGCAAAACGTCTGCTAACTGACATGATTTTTTTCTTTTCAATTCCTATATAAATAAATAAAAAACACAAAACACAAAAAGATGATATGTAGATCTTAGGTGTCATTCATCCCCTAAAAAAAGGAAGAGGAAGAAGAAGAAAAAAGAAAGAAGAAGACGAAGACGAAGAAGAAAAAGAAGAAGACGAAGAAGAAGAATTGAAGGAGAAGGAGAAAGAAGAAAATCGAGAAGACGAAGAAGAAAGAAGAAGACGAAGAAAGAAGAAAAAGAAGAGAAGAGGACCGTCGACCTCGAAGACGAAGAAGAAAAAAGAAGAGACTTCGAAGAAAGAAAGAAAAAGACTAAGAAAAAGAAGAGAGAAGAGGACCGTCGACCGACCAGACGAAGAGCAGCCGGACCGCCCTCGTAAGTCGCCGTGTTTATGGGGTGTTCCTCGCTCCGCCCGCACGCCCACCGCCGCCGTAGTCCTAGATGCGGGCGCGATATCTAAAAATAATGATGATAGTCGGCGGTAGCGATGATGGCATGATTGCGGCGATAATTAGAATTAATTATGCTATTGTTGATACTGGTAATTGGTATTATAAATTGCCTTGTCGATAATGGTTGTTAGGATTAATAAGAAAAAAAATAATGAGATGCGTTTAGAGTCCTCGTTGTACACGTGTTGGTAATGATAATGCTAGTGATTGTATTATTTATAGGAATGGCGATGCGATTATATTAGTTTAGAAAAGTTATAGGAGTTCCATTATGAATCCATTATGATTATGATATTAAAAGCCAATTTTATCATTATAACTTTAGCCATAATCATGATAGGTTATTAGCGTAATATGGATGTTTTACTGATGATAATGAACGATAAAAAATAAACAGGATAACGTTGAATTGAATAATCCGCCTTTTTATCGATAACAAATATAGCCTTGACTCTTAATATCTTTCAAATATATATATATATTAATATATATATTATATATATATATATATATATATATATATATATATAATAGCGGAATGACAGCGATAAGAAAACAAATAAACAGGATTACGCTGAATTGAATAATCCGCCTCTTTTATTGATAACAGATATAGTTTGACTCTTAACATTAAAGAGATAGAGAAATAGATATAGATAGCGGAATGACAGCGATACAAGAAAACAAATAAACAGGATAACACCGAATTAAATAATCCGCCTCTTTATCGATAACAGATATAGCCTTCTCTCTTAACATTAAATAGATAGAGAGATAGATATAGATAGCGGAATGACAGCGATACAAGAAAGCAAATAAAACAGGATAACGCTGAATTGAACAATCCGCCTCTTTACTGATAACAGATATAGCCTTGACTCTTAACATTAGAGAGATAAGAGAGATAGATATAGATAGCGGAATGACAGCGATATAAGAAAACAAATAAACAGGATAAAGTTGAATTAAATAATCCGCCTCTTTATTGATAACAGATATAGCCTTGACTCTTAACATCAAATAGATAGAGAGATAGATATAGATAGCGGAATGACAGCGATATAAGGAAGCAAATAAACAGGATAACACCGAATTAAATAATCCGCCTCTTTATTGATAACAGATATAGCCTTGACTCTTAACATTAAAGAGATAGAGAGATAGATATAGATAGCGGAATGACAGCGATATGAGAAAACAAATAAACAGGATAACACCGAATTAAATAATCCCCTTTTATCGATAACAGATATAGCCTTGACTCTTAACATTAGAGAGATAAGAGAGATAGATATAGATAGCGGAATGACAGCATATAAAAAAAACAAATAAACAGTATAACACCGAATTAAATAATCCGCCTCTTTACTGATAACAGATATAGCCTTCTCTCTTAACATTAAAGAGATAGAGAGATAGATATAGATAGCGAAATGACAGCGATACAAGGAAGCAACCGTATCGAAGGTGTTAAACGGGCGAAGAGGTCCCCGTGGTAGCGATGATAACGATGGCAGAGATGGAGATTGTAGCGATAAGGGAGAATGTAGAGCTAATAAGAGCCTATTGTGGAGACTGCCAACACCTGCTGTGAGGAAGGGAGAAGAGGGGGCCTGGAAATTGGGCGGGGGGGGAGGGGAGAAGGGAGAGGGGTAGGGGGAGGAGTTGAAAGGGAAGGTTTGGGTAGAGATTGGGGGGTTAGGAAGGGTGGGGAGGGGGATGGGAGGAAGGTAGGAGGGTGGGGAGGCAAGGGGAATGGGGAGGGGAGGGAGGGAAGGGCATGGAGCGAGGAAGGGGAGGAAAGGGGGCTGGAGGGGAGGGGGGGAATGTTCTGGAAAAAATGAGGGGTTGTGGAGCAATATGGAAGTAGTGCTGGAAAGACTGGGCGAAAAAAAGGGGAGAAAAAAGACGGGGAAGAAGGGGGCTGGATATTGGGTGGAGAAGGGGGGGGGGGGAGGCGGAGGAGGGAAGGAAATGTGGCTGGGTGCCCAAGTTGGGAGGGGATGGGGTGGGGGCGAGTAGTGGGAGAAATGGTCCGAAATTAGGGGGGGGAGATAAGGTAGGGTGGAAAAGGCGGCTAGAAGGGTTTGGGGGACGGGGATAGGAAGGGCTGGGGGAAAGGAGATAGAAAAGGTTAGATAGGGTTGGGGCAAGAGAGGAAGAAGTAGGAAGGTAGGGGCAAAACAGGAAAACGTAGGAAGGGAAGGGAATAGACAAGTAGGAAGGGATAGGGACAAGAGAAGAAAAGGATAGGAAGGGATAGGGGCTTGAAGGGCACTGAGCCAGGCAGAAAGGACACGTGGCCCTGGACAGGTTGCTAGGACGAAGGTCAAAGAGGAGAGTGTTGGGTCAGTTTGAGGGAAGCACAAGGGAGA
>NW_020870966.1:374025-376525 GCF_003789085.1 Penaeus vannamei
CTTAGGGTGGAGGGGGGTAATTGAGGACTTAATTGCTTGTAATTAGGTTTGTTATTTTTCTATCTATAAGTCTTTTTTCTCTCTGTGTCTGCCTCTGCTCTCTCTCTCTCTCTCTCTCTTCTCTCTCTCTCTCTCTCTCTCTCTCTCTCTCTCTCTCTCTCTCTCTCTCTCTCTCTCTCTCTCTCTCTCTCTCTCTTCTTCTCCTCCCTCCCTCCGTCTCTCCCTCCCTCCTCCCCCCCTCCTTCCTCCTTCCCTTTGCTTTCCCTTCTTCCCTCTCTCTCTCTTCCTCCCTCCTTCCTATCCCTCTTCCTCTCATAACAAAGGCAACAGTGATAACAAAGAGCGCGTTGTCTTATCTCACGAAAGGTTGCCAGTATGGACTCCAAAAGACCGCCTATTAGTTCCACTAGCACACCCCACCCCCCCTCCCCCTCCCCGCGATTGCCCTCCTCCCACCCTTCCCCTCCCGCGAACGCTCTCCCCACCCCATCACCTCCCCTCTCCCTCCCATCCCCTCTTCCTTCCTCTCCTTCCCCCTCCCCTCTCTCTCACCCTCTCCCTCTCCCTCTCCCTCTCCCTTCCCCTTCCCCTCCTCTCTCCCTCTCCCTCTCCCTCTCCCTCTCCCTCTCCCTCTCCCCCTCTCCTCTCCCTCTCCCTCTCCCTCAAAGCACGCCAGGCAGAACGTGGGGTCAGGCGTTTTAATTTGACGCGTGTTTTTAAACGGACACTATCATTATCGTTTTTATTAGTGTCGTTTTCATCGTAATTATGATGTTAATATTATAGTTGTGTTTATTATTATTATTGTTGTTGTTGCTATTCTCATTGTCTTTATCATTGTAATTATTATTGTATTTGTTTTATTATTAGTTATTTTTTTCATGACCTTGCTGTTTTATTATTGTTACTTTCAGTTCCCTCCCTTCACCTTTATCATCATTGTAATTATTATTGTTATTCTTTTATTTTACTTATTTTTTTCTTGATTTTTACTATGATTGTTACTTTCAGTTTATTTTTTTATGTCATCAGTTCTCTTATCTATTCCCCTCGGATTTATGCAAACTTGGGCGTTTAACCTGATTTACTGACCTTTGACTGGAACATTTTTCGTGCAAACTCCGCCCTTCATGTTCCTCATATTTCCTTTTGCCTCGGTGTTTTGTTTTGTTTTATTCTTCTTTTTATCTCTTGTGTTTTATATTCTTTTCTTTTTTTCTTTTCTTTTCTTCCCTCCTTCCGCTCTCTCGCTTTATGTAACTGCCTTTCCTATTTTTGCATTGACGCGTATTTTTGGTTTTCGCTTTGTTATAGGAGATAGAGAAAAAGAGAAAGAAAAAGAGGAAGAGAAGCGAGAGGGAGAGAGAAAAAGAAAGAGAGAGAGAGAGAGAGAGAGCGAAGAGCGATAGAGAGTGAAGAGAGAGAGAGAGAGAAGAGAGAGAGAGAGAGAGAGAGAGAGAGAGAGAGAGAGAGAGAGAGAGAGAGAGAGAGAGAGACAGAAAACAATCTGCTCTCCCATCAATCCTCCCATTTCACGTCACCCAATAATTTTCCCCCACCAATCCTCATACACCTTTTCTCCTTCCCTCTTCCCCCCCCCCTTCCCCTCCCTTCACCTCTCTTCGCGTCGCCGAATGGAAGAAAAAAAACCGCAGAGGGTGATAGGTTGGCGATGGAATAACTCTTGCACTTTAATCACCTGTTTGCCCGTACATTGTTAACGCTAATGGCTGGCAGTCGCTACGGTTGCGTTTCTCTGCCTCCCACTGCGAGCCATTAACCCCGGGTGCCCAGGTGGCTTGGGGTTGCAACTCCGTCATGCCCGGGGTGGCTTTGGGTGAGAGGGAGAGGGAGGAGAGAGGGAGGGAGGGAGGGGAGAGGAGGAGAGGGGGGAGGAGGAGGAGGGGGGGGGGAGAGGGAGAGGGAGAAAAGAGAAAGAGAGAAAGAGAGAGGTTTCGAGATTATGCACCCGGGTTGTCCGGGTTGGCTTTGGAGTAGAACCTTCCAGATCCCTGAGTGGCTTGGGATCGCAACTTCATAATGCCCGGGTAGCTTAGGATTAGAACGCCCTTATACTCAGGTGGCATTAAGGTCGAAACACCCTAATGCCCGAGTAGCTTAGGAAAATGCCCCAAAGGCTCGTTTGGCTTAAAGATAAAGATTAGGAAAATGCCCCAAAGGCTCGTTTGGCTTAAGGAATATGACTCCCGAATGCCCGACCGGCCCGGGATAATAACCCCCAGTGCCCGGGTGGCATAGGAGGATCAAGGGCAGAAGCGAAGGGGCGGCGGAGGGAATCGCCACGCCGTTCCGTTGGGGCGTCGCCTCCCTCCCTCCCTTCGGCGCTGCGTTTGATCCGTTCCCCCGCGGTTATTTACGACCCGGGAGAGAAGAGAAGGCAATATTTTTTTTATTCTTTCGATGACAGTAATTTGACGAGGGTTTTTTGATTGAGATGGAGATCGAAGAGGCAGAGAAAGGGAGGAGGGTTGGGTAGGGG
>NW_020870966.1:381525-481525 GCF_003789085.1 Penaeus vannamei
CTCCCTCCCTCCCCCCGCCCGCCCTCCATCTCCCTCCCCCCGCCCTCCATTCTCCCTCCCTCCCTCCATCTCCCTCCCTCCTCCCATCTCCCTCCCTCCCGCCCGCCTCCATCTCCCCTCCCTCCCTCCTCCTGCCCGCCCGCCTCCCTCCCCCTCCATCTCCTCCCCCCTCCATCTTCCCTCCCTCCCCTCCAAGCCGTAACTCCCGCCGTGCCAAACCCTTCCCCTCCTCCCGCCGCGTATGCAAATGACCCCGGTGCAATAAGGGGGCTGCCGAGCTTATTTTTGCATAATTACGATGATCAACTTATTAAAGCAGACTGCAGAACCATCCAACAGAGTCATTAGGGCGGCAGGGTAGGGATGCGATGGGCCGTTGTGAAATACCGGCGCCATCAGCTGAGTCTCCCGCGATCGGATATTATGGGTCTTCGGGAGGCTGTTAGCGGCCGGGGAACAAAAGAGCGACAGGTCACGGTGGGCCGCGGCGCTCTGGGGCGAGAGAGGGAGAGGGGGACGGGGACGGGGAGGAAGGAGGGATAGAGAGGGGGGAAGGAGAGAGAGAGAAAGAGGAGAGGAAGAGGAGAGAGAGGAAGGGTAGAAGAGGGAAGGAGGCAGCCTCCTCGGAAATCCTCCCATGTTATCAATAAATGATAAAAGTTTTAAACCGAGAGAGTGAAAAAATCCATTGTTTTCAATAAAGGTGAAGAGTTTTGAACTTACGGAGAGAGAGTGAAAAAAATCCTTTATTATCAGTTAACGAAAAAAAGGTTTTGAAGCTTGAAAGCGAAACAGTGAATGGAGAGGTCGAAGGAATTTCTTCATATAATTTTGGTATTACGATAACAAAATTATGGATCATATTAATTGAATGATAATGATGATTATAGTGATATAAAATAGTACATAATAATCAGCAACAAATGTGGTAAAAGTGTGAGCAGTAATTATAACATTGTTATCGTTATTATCTCCGTTCTCATTATTATTATCATTTTTGTAATTGCACCTATTGCAACATTATGGAAGAAACAATATTATATTCATGTTGACTTCATTTGCTGTTTTATAACGCATTTATATTTATCATTTCCCAATAAGTATGAAAACAAAAAGAGTCAAAGGAAAGTCGTAAAAGATAACCAATTTTCTTTCGGCACTTACCACATAACAATCCAGTTTCCAGTTTAGAAAGCACTGAAGGAGCCCAGACCGTCGGCAACGCCCAAAAATTCTGTGTCAGATTGAATGTCAACCACAGTCTCCAAAAGAAAATGAATTCCCTGGCAGCCCTATTTCCTGTGATCAATTGCAGCGTCGTCGAACCATTTCATTGGATCCCAGAGTCGAACGCAGATCCGGTTCACCACAAGAGCATAATCAGCTGGTCTGCGAAGGCTCTGGCAAACCCACTCGCCAAACTCTCCGTCATAATCCATTAGTAAAGATTTCGCATAACCCTGTCGTGGAACCAGGAGACCGATGAGTCCAAAAATTAACTAGCTAATTAACAAGGCAATAAGGGCGAGGAGGACATTACCTCATTACCGAAACACGGTGGAGGGCTTCGGGAGTGAAACGGAATCCGTAGCGTATACGATTGGTCAGCCAGCAATTGTATTCTCGGTGAAAAGAACTGGCAAGAGAGTGACGCTACATATCTAGTATTGTGTTGATACCCTGGCGTTGCATTGATACCCCGGGATTGTGTTGGTACCCTGGTATTGTGCTGAAAGGGTGTGTGAAGCGAGATACTCGTGTACTCTTTGTGTGCGTGTGTGTTTGTGTATTGGAAGCGCATTGTCAGGGCAATTTAGTCCTTGTTTGCGCTCTGTCGACGGAGATTCTGGGCCTGCAGAAAAGTTGCGAAATCAGATAGCGAAACAGAAATGAATCTGTCAGATATTTCCGAGGCCGTGTTATCACAGTTCGGTCTATTGTATTGTTATTATTATTTTGATTGCATCACGACAGCGCTCCCGCCCCTTGTACCCACACCATGATATTTTCACCGTGGACGCTAACTGTTCGGAGATGACGGGAGAATTCAGCCGCAGTTGCAGATGCTGAACTAAGTAATACGGCAGTCGCGAAAATAGAGACACATCGCCCTCTTTATCCCGTCAGGTGAATAAAGAAGCGAGAGTTTTGGGGCGAAGAGACTAAAGGCGAAATCACGTGGGAGATTGACGGTGGTGCCGCCCTTGTCGACTTCCATTAGATCAAGACCATCGGCAATGCTGATAGGATCGAACGCGCTGTCAGATGTATGAGTATCTTCCCCGACATGGATTCGAACCCTTTCGGTCTCGGTCACACCCATCTATACTAGACCAAACTTTGCCACACGACCCACTAAACAGATCAAACAAGGACCTTACTCGTTCCATAAACATTACTTGTTTCGCTCGTACTTCAGTTGATAATGAATGGTTAAAAGAGAGCTAGTTTGTACGGACATTTCCCGTGAACATGCGGTGGCAAGAAGCTTACAAGTTGAAATATGATGCCAGGGGTACGGAGTTTTCTTCTTTTTTTTTCTTTTTTTTTTTTCTTTTTTTTTGTAAGGTGGAATAATGCATTACGGCATTGATGCTGATGTAGAGCTATCCTCCCTGACAAGAATTTGCAAGAAAGGACACTGAGGCTGATGGCTTTGTTGTGTCTTGTTGTGACGTCTGTAGAATTATTATTATTATTGTTATTATCATTGTTATTATTATTATTATTATGTCTTGCTGTTGTCCTTATTTTCTTTTTTCTTTATTTTTATTATTGTTATTGTTATTTCTATTACTATTATTATTATTATTATTATTATTATTATTATTATTATTATTATTATTATTATTATTATTACTACTACTACTACTACTATTATTATTATGTGATGAGAAGTAGTAGTAGTAGAAGTACCTTCATTATTACTATTATTGTCATTAATGCGTGAATGATTGTTTCTGTTTTCATCATCATCATAAATTGTCATTTTTGTTGGATATTATTGTTGATAATATTAATGATGATATTATCAATATTATTGTTGTCATTTTTATTATTGTTATTATAATTATTTAATTAATATTATCATTATTTTATTAATATTATCATTATATCATTATTATTACCATTATTATTTTTATGATCACCACCACAATCACAACCACCATGATCATTATCATTATCTCGTCATCATTATTATCGTTAGTAGTTGTAGTATCATTATCATTATTATTATTACTACTATCATTATTATTACTACTACTATTCCTACCAACACCATTACCATCATTTAATACTGAAAATACACACCTTCCTAGCAACATGTTCTTCCGCCCAGTGCCTCCCTCCCGTACCCTGACCCGCTTCTCAGAGCAACCGCAGCGTCGGCTCTCGTTAAGCGGGAAGGAGGGGAAAGCCGACTTAGACATGACGTCACGGCCCTCCAATGCCTGTGACCTGGCTCTGGGCGGACCTCTTGCCAGGCCACGCTAATCAAGGCTCTTGTTTTCGACCTCCGCGGGGAGTGATTTGTCTTGCAAGTGTTTTTGAGGGGAGGTTGGTCGTTCGTAGTTACGTGTTTTGGTGTAGGTGGGGTGGTTGTAAGATTCAGTCATTTCTATTTTTAGAATTTATTTGTGTATGTTATATGTGTGTGTGTGTGTGTATATATATATATATATATATATATATATATATATATATATATATATATATATATATGTATATATATATATATATATATATATATATATATATATATATATAATGTATACATATATGTATGTATATATATATATATATGTATACATATATATATATATATATATGTATATATATATATATATATATATATACACATTTATGGTAGGGTATCATATACATTTATTGTAGGGTATCATAACTACACACACTCACACACACTTACCCACCCAGACTTATTCACCTCCCTAACCACACACACCCATTCACCCCCCCCCACCCCACACAAATAAACCCAAACACCAAACAAACACAGTAGTTGCGATTCCAAAACTTTAAAGAGAAAGAAGCTGGGAAACGAAGCCACCGCAGCGCATCCGATACCCTTGGAATACGAGAAACAGTAGTCATGAGAAGCAGCAGCTGGCATGCGTTGTCATGGCAATCCGTCATGCAGGGTTGAGAGGCAAGGAGTAGGAAACGTCTTAAGGATTTTTTTTTTCTAGTTTTGTTATTTTTTGTGTTATTTTTGTTGTAGTTAAGAAGTAGTTTCAGGATTCTGTAATTATGATAAGGAAGGGATGTGTTCGTTATTTTTTTAATTTTTTTTTGTTTTTTTTTTTTGTTTTTTAGTGTGTTATTTTTTGTGTTTTGTTATAGTTAGGGAGTAGTTTCAGGATTTTGTAGTTATAAGGAGGGTGTGTTCGTTATTTTTTCTTTTTTATCGTCGTTGTGGTTGCTTATTTGTATTATTGTCGTGATTTTTTTCGGAATTGTTTTATTTCTGTTGATTTTGTTTCTTATGAAGAGCTGCGTCCAAAAGTGACATATTATAAGAACCTTATAATGACCATGATAATAGTATTGATAATAATGATGGTGATGATGACAATGGTGATGATAACACTCCCTAAATTATATAACTCGGAGGATAATGGTAATGACAATGTGGGTTTCTTGCATGAGTTTCTTAATTATCCTCAAATTCGACTTCAAGGCGAAAGAAGGAAAAAGAGATCCTTGAGAGACTGCGGTAATTCTTCTCTGGATCTTATTAAATGCTAGTCTTCTCCGCCATTTCCTGCTTCGTAATGTGTATGGTTACGGTAACGTGCGCGCGCGCTCACACACATATACACACGCACGTAATCAACCCCTTACCCCATGCACAGACTCTCGCTCGCTCGCTCACTCACTCACTCACTCACTCACTCACTCACTCACTCACTCACTCACTCACTCACTCACTCACTCACTCACTCACTCACTCACTCACTCACTCACTCACTCACTCACTCACTCACTCACTCACTCACTCACTCACTCACACACTCACCACACACACACACACACACAACACACACACACACACACACACACACACACACACACACACTGGGAGAATTACTGACGGCGTATTTTCTTAGCTTACGGATCCTAATTACCGTAGAAGGAAGTGGGAAGTATTCAGTTTTTTTTTTTGTTTTTGGTTTTTGGTTTTTTTTTTTGTGGTTTTGTTGTTTTTTGTTTGTTTTTGTGTTTTTATTTTTTTTATTTTTTTTTATTTTTTGTCTTGTTTTTGGTGTGGGTTGAGAGATGCTTTTTCATGGCTGTATTATGGGACGGCTGTATGGGAGAGGGAGAAGGAGTGGATATTTAAGGGGGTAAAGGAGTGGTAGATAAAGAGGAGGGAGGAAGGGAGAGAAAGAGAGTGAGAGGCAGAGGGAAAGAAAGTGTGAGGATATAGATAAGAGGGGGGAGGAAGAGGCAGAATGGATCAGAGGGGGGGGGAATGAATGAGGGAAAAGCTGAGAGCGTGGGAAATGAAGAGAGAGAGAGAGAAAGTATCCCAGGCAGTTGAATATACATACAAAAAAATCACAATAAAAAAAAATCCAAAAAATTGCCCTCCCCCAAAAAAAAAAAAAACTAAAACTAAAACGACAAGCAACCAAATCCAAACAAACAAGAGCAAAACATTATATTTACAAAGATTCGAAATAGGACAAAAATTAAGGCCAAAGGATGGAAAGAAGGAAACCACACAACACAAACAAAGAAGTGGAACAAGCAGACCCGAATGGCGAAAGGTCAAGCACAGGCTACCAGCAGCGAGATAGGGGGTTGGGAGGGGGAAGAAGGGGTAGCGGGGGGGTAAGAACTAGGGTTGGGGGAGGAAGGGGAAGGGCGGGGTAGCAAGGTAAGAGACTAGGGGGTTGGGGGAGAGGAGGGAGGGGGTGGCAAGGGAAGAAACAGGGGTTAGGGGAGGAAGGGGGAAGGGTAGCAAGGGAAGAAACTAAGGGGTTGGGGGAAGGAAGGGAAGAAACTAAGGGGTTGGGGGAGGAAGGTATTGGGAAGAGTCTAGGGGTTGGGGGAGGAAGGGGAAGGAGGGTAGCAAGGGAAGAAACTAGGGGATTGGGGAGGAAGGAGAGACTAAGGGGTTGGGGAGAAGGGGAGCAAGGGAAGATAATAGGGGGGTGGGGGAGGAAGGGGAGGTTAGTAAGGGAAGAGACTCGGCGAGTGTGGGGGGGGAGGGAAGTGAAAGTGAAATGAATGTAAATCATGGTTTGAGTAAGCGGGCATCGTGACCAGAAGAAGAGGGGGCCCGGCCAGGACAACCGCATTCGTTGGCGAAGATGAGATGGGATTTTCTTTTCTTTTTTTTCCTGGTATTTAATTTTGTTTTTTGTTTTAATGTCCTGCTTTCTTGGGTGTTTTTTTTCCTGTTTTGATGTGTATTTTAATTTTTTTTCGTTTTTGATTTTTTTCTTGTTTTGATGTGTATTTTTATTTGTGTTTTTTCGTCTTGGATTTTTTTCCTATTTTCATGTCCGTTTTATTTCTATTATTTTGTCTTGTTTTTTTTATTATATTTCTCGGTATTCAGATTATTTTTTTACGTATCATATTTTATTTTTATATTTTGCCGTGTTCGTATCATATTTCTTTCCATCTTTTAATATTAATTTTTAGTCACATTTCGAATCTTCGTGTGTAATATATATATATATATATATATATATATATATATATATAATATATATATATATATATTATATATATATATTTTTTTTTTTTTTTTTTTTTTTTTTTTTTTTTTAAGCAAAATACATTTCGGTTCTTCGTATATATATATTTTTTTCTAGCAAAATACATATTATCATTGACCACTTATTTTAATTTTGTTTCATTCTTTCATTTCATATTGCCTTTTATCTCTAATCTCTTATCTTTAATCTTTCCCCATTTATCTTTTTTCTTCGCTGTGGACATTCACCGTCCGAATCAAATACTCATAAAGGTTTCTAGGTGTCTTATTGAGCACGTTCGAACCCCCGATTGGAAGGTACTTTTCTCATGTTCTCAATATTTCTCATGTTTGTGATCATGACCCGTTTCTTCGTGATAGGATTCGACGTCATTATATATTTATTTTCATTTCATTTTCCTTCTATCATTTATCGTTTATTTTCCTTCTGTTCGTCTTCTATCCTATCCCTCTTTTCGCTTTGAACCTTATATTTATTTTTATTTTTTCTCCTGCATGAAATATATGGCAGTGATCATGACCCATGCCTCGTGATAGGATTCGATGTCATGTTCCTCCTGCATGGCGAAATTATATTATGGCAGTGATCATGACCTATGCCTTCGTGAGAGGATTCGATGTTCATGTTCCTCCTGCATGGCGAAATATATGGCAGTGATCATGACCTATGCCTTCATGATAGGATTCGATGTCATGTTACTCCTGCATGGCGAAATATGGCAGTAATCATGACGCTTCGTGATTCGATGTCATGTCCTCCTGCATGAACTCATGATGCATTCGACCTCCTGCATGGCGAAATATATTATGGCAGTGATCATGAGCCTTCGTGAGAGATTCGATTCATGATGAAAATATATTATGAGATCATGACCTATCTTCGTGAAGGATGATGTCATGTTCCTCCTGCATGGCGAAATATATTAATGGCAGTGATCATGACGACGATGCATGTTCCTCCTGCACTCAGATCATGACCCCTTCAATCATTGAAATCATATTCCTCCTGCATGACGAAATATATCATGGTAGTGATTATGAACCGTTCCTGCATGACAGAGTTTGAAATCATATTCCTGGATGACGAAATATATCATGGTAGTGATCATGACAGAATTCGATGTCATATTCCTCCTGCATGACGAAAGATATCATGGTAGTGATTATGAACCGTTCCTCATGACAGAGTTTGAAATCATATTCCTGGATGACGAAATATATCATATCATGATAGAATTCGATGTCATATTCCTCCTGCATGACGAAATATATGGCAGTGATCATGACCCATGCCTTTATGATAGGATTCGATGTCATGTTTCTCCTGTATGACGAGATATATCATGTAGTGATCATGACAGAATTCGATGTCATATTCCTCCTGCATGACGACTTATATCAGTAGTCATAAACCGTTCCTGCATGACAGAGTTTGAAATCATATTCCTGGATGACGAAATATATCATGGTAGTGATCATGATAGAATTCGATGTCATATTCCTCCTGCATGACGAAATATATCATGGTAGTGATCATGACCCCTTCCTGCATGATAGGATTTTGAAATCATATTCCTCCTGCATGACGAAATATATCATGGTAGTGATCATGACCTTTCCCAGCATGACAGAATTCGACGTCACATTCCCCCCCGCGCGGCGAAGTATATCCACGGGGGGTATACACCGATTAGCATAAACAAACGAGGATCAAATATATATATATATAGAGACATGCACTAAATCCCTGGTTGTCCCTTGCTTAGCGATGGCCAGGACGCAAGCAAGCATACTAATAGAGAGATGAGCAAGCAAATAAATAAACAAGCGCATAAGAGCATGAAGTGAAGAGGCTTAAAACTGGTCTTTCTCGCTCATGTACACAATTATATGAACGTGTAATCGGCGTGGGTGTGGAGGGGCGGGGGGAGGGGAGGGGAGGGGTGGGGCGGCGGTGTCTCGTGCCTCTATTCTCGGGAAATGTTCTCTTTGCAGAACGACGGCGAGAACATTTTTTTTGTCGTGATGTTCTTTGAGAGATTTTTATTTTATTCTTATTTATTCAATTTTTATTTTTAGTATTTATTTGATTTCATTTTATCTATTTATTTATTTTATGTTATCGTTGTCTTCTTACCCCTCCGTCTCTCGTGTCTTTCATATTTTTCTCTCATAAAGTAAAGAACATAAAAAAGGTCTTTCGTTCATGTACACAATTATAAGAACAAGTAATCGAGAAGTGAACGCTGACGGGGGTCTCGTCTAGAAATGTTCTCTTTGCAGAACAACGTCGAGAACAGATTTGTTGTGTTCTTTAATAAATTGGTTTGATATTTTTGTATCTTTTTTTTTCTTTCTTTTTTTCTTGTATATTTTTTCTTGTATGTTTTTCCTTTTTCTTGTTTTTTTCTGGTGATTTTCTGTTCTTTCTTTTTTTTCCTCTTCTTTTTTTCTTCTCTATTATATTCTATTTTTCTTGTCTTTCCTCTCTTTCTACGTTGTTCTAATTTTCCCTTGCTTTCTGTCTTCTTTCCTCTCTTCTATTTTTCTTTTATCTTTTCTATTTTTCAATATCTCTTCTTTCCTCTCTGTCTTTCATTTCTCGCTTTTTTCTCTCTGCTATCCCTCTTTTGCTCTTTTCTTTTTCTCTTTTCCTTCCTATCTGATATTATCTTTTGTTTATATTTTCCCTTTCCCCTTTCTTTCCTCTCTGATTTATGTCTTTTCTCTCCTCTTTTCCATTTCTCTTTTCTTTCTCTTCTTTCCTTTCTTTTCTTTCTCATTTCTCTATTTTCTGCCTTTTGTCTTCGCATTCCTCTTTTCTTTTCTCTCTTATTTCCCTTCTTTATCATCTCTCCTCTTTCCGCCTTACCTTTTTTTCTCTCTTTACCTTTCCCCTTACTTCATCTATTTCCTCTTTTCACTTCTCCCATTCTCCCCTCTCTCCCATTTTTCCTCTTCCACCTCTCCCATTCTCTCCTTTTTCCCTCTTTCCTTTCTACATTATCCCTTTTTTCTTCTTTCCTCTTCTCCCATTCTCCCTTTTTTCCCATTTTTTCCCTCTTTCCTCCTCTCCCATTCTCCCCTTTTTCCCTCTTTCCTCTCCCATTATCCCTTTTTTCCCTCTTTCCTCTTCTCCCCTTTTTCCCATTTTTCCCCTCTTCCTCCCCCCCCCCCCGTTTTAAGTAGCTAATAAAATTCTTGTGAGAAAAAGTGGATGCACCAGCGAGCACCTTCATTCCACTCGAGTCACCTGCGTGCACCTGTTGCTTAGCTCCCACGCTGGCACCTGTGCTTGCTACTTCCTGACTAGGTGTGCTTCCTAGGCGGCCACGTGTGTCAGCCGTGCAGAGAGCGGTGTGAGTGGGGGGGGGTGCGAAGGTGTTTGGGGGGGGGGCGAGGTGTGTATGGAGAGGGGTTAAGGAAGGAGAGAGGGGGAGAGGGAGGGGTAGAGAAAAGAGAGAGAGAGAGAGGAGAATGGGACGGGGAGGGCAGGGAAAACGAAAAGGAAAAAAGAGAGAGAAAACAAAACAGAAACAGAGACAGAACGTTTATATTTTTGCGGCAAGGGAATCCAGTCACCCAACACGCAAAACGAAATCTGCACCCCCCCCCCCCTGTCCGTTATGCAGCGGCAGAGGCAACTGATCAACCTTCCGGGATTGCTTTACACGGTCCGCCAATCGAGAATCCTTCCGTGGTCCACAAAATCCTTAAAAAAAAAAATTACCGTAACTTCACAAGGATTCGAGTGAAGTTTTCCGAAGAAGTGGGAGTTGGTGGGGGGGGGGCGTTAATGATCGCTTCTTTTACGAATTTTGTTTATTTTAAGCATCTTATGTCTCGAACTTCACCATAACTTCACAAGGATTCGAGTGAAGTTTTCCGAAGGTGGGAGTTGGTGGGGGGGGACGTTAATGATCACTTCCTTTACGAATTTTGTTTATTTTAAGGATCTTATGTCTCGAACTTCACCGTAACTTCACAAGGATTCGAGTGAAGTTTTCCGAAGTGGGCATTGTGGGGGGGGGGGCGTTAATAATTACTTTACGAATTTTGTTTATTTTAAGTATCATATGTCTTTACCGTAAATTCACGTGGATGCGTAGTGAAATTTTCTGAAAAAGTGGGAATTGGGGGAGGTATTAATGATTACTTCCCTTACAAAGTTTGTTTGTTTGAAGCATCTTTTGTCACATTGTCAGCTGCCTTTTTGAAAAAATATCTGGATTTGCATTTTATATTACATGTTGCCATTGTTTAAGGTTTTGAGGAAGACATTGGTATAAATGTGAGAGAATTTCGTTTATGCAAATTGAAAATTATGTCGTTGAAGAAAATAAGAACTCGTGTCGTTGATATGTCACTGGTAGAAAGAAGAAATATCTTTAATAAAAAAGAGAAGATCGTGTCATTCATGTCAGAATGTCGATACAAATAAGATAACAGGTCGATGCAAAAAAAAAAAAAAAAAGGAGAGAGAGAGAATGATAGGAAGTGAGAGAGTGAGAGAAAATAAGAGAGAGAGAGAGAATGATAGAAAAGTGAGAGAGAGAGAGAGAGAGAGTATGTCACAAACCCGACATCGAGACGCTTGATTCGGCGTCAAGAAAAGGCGTTCGGCGTGACTGTCGGCGGAATTCCCCGACAGCGGAACGGCTTTCTTGCGGCGGTTGTTTGTGAGCGGCGTGACGGGGTACGTGACGCTTTGAACCTGGGGGGGGGGGGGCTGTGACGCTCTGAATCTTAGGGGGGGGGGCAATAGGAGAGGTGGCGGTTTGAACTTGGGGAGGGGGAGGGGCTGGGGGGTACTACGTGGGGTTTGATCCTGGGGGTGTGACGCTCTGAATCTTAGGGGGGGGGGACAATGGGAGATGTGGCGGTTTGAACTTGGGGAGGGGGACTGGGGGTTGACTTGAAGTGCTGGATCTTAGGGGGGCACTGGGATTGACTGGAAGCTTTGAAATTGAGGGTTGGGGGGTGATTGAGGGGGACTTGACGCCTTGAACTTGAGGGGGGGGTGGCTGGGGTGGACTTGGGACTGACATGAAGCTTTGAATCTTAGGGAGGGGACTGGGGAGGACGCATTGAATCTGAGGCGAACGGGGAGGAGGGGGCTGAAGGGAAGCTCTGAACTTAAGAGGGGGACTGAGAAAGAGAACCCAAGTGTCCGAACTTGAGTGTCTGGGCTTTCAACTACGGGGGGAGGGGGAGGGAGTGGCGTCCTAAACTGCGAGGGAAGGCCGAGAAGGAGCTAAAATATATAATTTACGGGGGGGGGGGCTAATAGAGCTAAAAGAGGGGAGATGGGAGGAGTAAGAGGTAATGGGGGAGGAGAGGAGGGAGGGAGGGTAACGTGACGGCCCTTGGAGTCACGTGCGATGACGTCACCCAACCCAGGTCACGGCAGAGTGCTCGGGGCGCCGGTGAGGTGGTGTCGGGGTCAGCGGAGGAGGAAGGAGACGTCGGGGAGGGAAACGAGGAACACAAACGCATTCTAGTTTGTCTGAGCGGAACGAAGGGGAAAAAAGGAGGCGAAACAGTAGGAAGAGGAAGGGAAGAAATGCGGTGACGGTGTTGATTTCGTTGTTCTTTTCTTCTTAGTCGTCGTCTATGTCGTCGTCCTCCTCCTCTCCTTTTTCCTCTTCCTCCTCCACCTCTTTCTTTTCTCCTCTCTTTCCTACTCCTCCCCTCCTTCATCTTTTTCTCCTCCGCCTCCTCTTCTTTTTCTCCTCCTCTTCCTACTCCCCTCCTCCTTCTTCACCTCCCTCCTCTTACTCCTCCTTCTTCACCTCCCTCCTCTTACTCCTCCTCCTTCTTCACCTCCCTCCTCTTACTCCTCCTCCCATTTTCTCCACCTCATCTTCTTTTCCCTTCTTCATATTCATCTTCTCCTCCCTCGCCAAATTCCCGAGTCAGGCCAAGCACCTCCTTTCAGGCTGCAGCAACCGCCCTTTTCCCAGCACCCGTTACTAACAGACGAGGCACGATCCCTTTGCTTATTTACACCGGACACGCACGTACACAAACACACCCGGGCGGCCGCTGGGGATGTGAAAGCATAAGCGGAAAACTCGGCGTGAAGGAGAAAGATCGGAGGGGAATAAAGCGTCAAGTCCTACGCGGCCGAGGCGGGGGAGACGGAGGCAGAAACAGGTTCACGGCGCTTACACACCTGCGTAGACACGAACGCTTGAATATACACTTAGAAAAAACAAATTGAATGGCAAGAAAGGAAGAAGAAACGTCTTTCGCCTACGCAAGAAGGTTTGTGCACCCACTCACCCGACCACCCACACATCTACACACACGGACAGACAGACACACGCAAAAACACACACGCACACACACACACACACACACACACACCACACACACAACACACACACACACACACACACACACACACACACACACACACACACACACACACACACACACACACACACACACACACACACACACACACACATACACACAAACAAACAAGCAAACAAACAAACATACACATACATAGACGCGCACCCGGCGGTGACACATCCATCAGCTTCCAAACAGGTGGTGAGAGGTCAGGTGGAGCGAGAAGGACAGATGGCACAGCGGGGGGGGGGGGTAAGATATTGATAAGGGTAAGATGCCGCCGATTTTGTGCAACTGATGAATGTGGATGGGTCGGAGAGGTGGATTCAGCTGAGGAGAAATGGGAGGAAGCTGCAGGGATTTACAGCAGTCTCAGTGGGTGCTGTTGAATCTGGCTTTTTTTCTTCTTCGTCTCTTTCTTCTTTTCGTCATCATCTTCGTCTTGTCTCTTTTTTATTATTTATTAATTCATATCCTTCTCTTCCTCCTCCTTCTTTTTCTTCCTCCTCCTCCTACCTCCCTCCTTTCTTCTTTCCTCTCCCTCCTCTTCCTCCTTCTCCTCCTCCTCCTTCCTCCTCCTCTCCTCTCCTCCTCTTCCCTCCCCCCTCCTCCTTCTCCTCCTCCACATTTTCTTCCTGCTTCTCCTCTTCTCTTCCTCCTCCTCCTCTTCTTCCTCCTCCCCCTCCTTTCACCCCCAACTAACATTCCCGTATTTCTTCATCCGTAAAAAAATAAAAATACCCCTAAAAATTTCAAGCAACATCAATCACCGAGGAAAACGAAGAGCGAAATGGGCGTGGGCGTGATTGAGGAGGGAGGAGGAGGGGTAGGGGGAACGGAGATGCCCTGCGTAGTGAGGACAGCTAATGGGCGGTTTTGGGCGGCGTCTGGCGTCTGTTGGAGGGAGGCCGGCCGTTGCGAAAGGGCGAGGAGGTGGTCGCTGGGTGGTCGCAGGGACGGCACTGCGGTCTTTCATTCACGGGCGACGTAAATTAGGTTTCTGGAAAGGGGCGGTCGGGTTGGTGCGTAGGCTCAGGTTGGTTCGGTCAAGATTTTTTTTTTACTATCATTATTATTGTTATTATAATATTGTTGTTATTATGATTACTATTATTATTTTATTATTGTTGTTATTATTATTATTGTTGTTATTGCTGTTATTGCCATTATTATTATCATCACCATCATCGTCACTATCATCATCATATTTCTTATTATCATTATTACTATTCTTATTCTTATTTTTTATTCCTTTTCTTATTTTGTGCGTATGTAAAACCCGGATGGACGAGGACGCGGAAGGAACGCAGAAGCCATTTCCTCCGACGTCTCTTTGGCGGCGAAGTCCCCTTGGTGACCGTCTAAGCATGGCCAACTTGCCCCCACAAAATGGCCCTTAATTGAGCCCTGGGAGACATCTGCTCGGGATGAACTACGTGCGGGTCGGAGGTGGATCTCTCTCTCTCTCTCTCTTTCTTTCTCTCTTCTCTCTCTTTCTCTCTCTCTCTCTCTCTCTCTCTCTCTCTCTCTCTCTCTCTCTCTCTCTCTCTCTCTCTCTCTCTCTCTCTCTCTCTCTCTCTGCTCCGTGCTCCATCTCCTCTTCTCTTTCTTTTTTTTCTGTATCTCATCTTTTATCTTTATCCCCTTACCTATCTTCCTCATTTTCTCCTCTTCCACCTGCTCCGCCACCTTCCTCCTCTTCTTTTCTTTTCGTCCTCCTCCTCTTCTTTTCTTCTTCTCTCCTTTTCTTTTTCTTCTCGTCCTCTCTTCTTTTTCTTCTTTCTTCCTCCTCTCTTCTTTTTTCTTCTTCTTCCTCCTTCCTCCTCCTCTTCTTCTTCGTTCCTCCTCCTCCTTCTCTTCTTCTTCGTCCTCCTCCTCCTCCTCCTCCTCTTCCTAATCTTCCTTCCTAATCCCCGGGAGAGATCTCACAAAATCATCCATCTCTGAGCTTTATTTCTCTCCCCTCTTCGTGTCTCTCAAATTACCCTTCTTTCATCTGTGTTAAATGTATGTCAATTACCATTCCGTTGATTTCCGCAAGGTTGTCTCGATCATTTAAACGAAAATTTTGATTGTAGAGATTAGCGTTTGTATGACAGCTACGCGAGAAATGCTTGGTCGCGTTTTTATCATGTTTTGTATTTTTTTTCTTTTATCTCTACCACTGTGTTTTTGTTTTTGTTTTTTCTTTCTTTATTTCCTTCATTGTGTCCCTCCTCTCCTCTTTTCCTTATCTTCTGCCTTTGTCCCTTCTTCCCATTTATTACTCTCTTGTGCATCCCTCCCTCTTACCTTTCTTCTCTTTTTTATTGCTTTCTATCCTACTTTTTTCCCTTACCCCTTCGCCCTCCGCTTCGTCGTCTTTCTCGCTCTTTTCATCTGCACGATTGGCGAGTGAGAAGATTCAGACTTTCTCTCAAGACGAAAATCTATTCCCAAGCGCGTCACCTGTTAGTGATTCGGATGGCACCCACAGCGAGTCGTAATTTCTTTTTTTTCCGAAATGATTGCACTCGACGCTGAAGGAACTCTTTAAATCGAATATATTTCGGATAATGGGGCGAGGAAGAGGAGGTGTAATTCCCCGCTGTGTGTTTAAATGGTGGTTTTTCTTCTTTATCGCGGGTGAGGAAGAAAAGTCGGAGGGCGAGAGTATCATTTCCGCCAATCGTCAAAGAATTGATTGCTCGGAATGAATTATAATTGCAATTTTCGATCAGCTGTTCCCTGGGCGAAAAGTGACTGGCGTCCCATTGTTTTCCTTTGACACGTGATGGCTTTTTTATGATATTGCGAAGATTGCGAGAATTCTCATCGTCTCGGATTTATTAGTTTGGCCTTGCCATTGTCTGAATGAGGGGATGATTCCGAAATTTATTGTTTTTCTGGGCATCTGTATCGCCAGCCTTCCACCCGCGCGCCGGCCGCCCATTGTTCTCCTAGCCTCGCCCGCCCAGCCGCCCATAGACGCGCCAGCACCCGGCGGACGGGTCCTCGCGGCTGGCAGGCGAGGGTTACTGTCCTGATGCCAGATAAGCGAGGTGAGGTCACTGCACACGCGGCATGCGCACCCGAGCCCCTGGGCAGCGCTCTCCCCGATGTACCCAGGGCAGACTTCTTCCCCGACGTACCCTGGGCAGCCGTCTTCCCTGAAGTACCCAGCAAGGGATCTTAAGAGCTCAGATCCACTTTACGCGTGCTTACTATGCATGTACCGACCGGTTTTACGAGCTGTGCGAGTGTACCCTCTGTCCCGTGGGAGACGCTGTACCCCCCGAATTCACCCAATAAGCGTGCGTCCATTACGAATGTAGTCCCTGTCCCGCCCACCTGTCACCTACTCATTCACCTGTTGCGGGCGTACCTGCCATACGTGTCCGCACTTGAGTATTCGAGCCGGAGGAGGAGTCTCGAGGAATAGCTTGCAGGTGTCTGGCGTTCAGGGGCGGCGGGCGATGTGTTTGTGAACGGAAGTGCGCGTCGTCGGGGTGCAGGTGGCGACGGGCATGTCGGGGGAGTCAATGTCAACGGGGACGCGTGGGAAGTGCAAAACAGGCTCATTGGCGGCGAAGATATGAAATGCGCGGAGACACGACAGGCGAAGAAGATACAAAAGAGGAGATGAAAGGAGAACATGAATAGAGATTGGGTCGGAAGTATGAAATGCGCGAACACACGACATGCGAGAAGATCCAAAAGAGGAATGAAAGGAGAACATGAATAGAGATTGGGTCGGAAATCTAAAAATGCGCGGAGAGACATGCGAAGAAGATACAAAAGAGGACATGAATCCATCTTGGTTCGAAAATATGGTGTGAGCGCAGACATGATACGCGAAGAAAGTTAGAAATGAACATGAATAGAGCTTGGGTCGGAAATATGACATGCGCGAAGACACGACATGCGAAGAAGATACGAAAGAGGAGAAGATGAAAGGAGAACATGAATTGAGCATGGGTCGGAAATCTGAAATGCGCGGAGGCACGATATGCAAAAGATACAAAAGAGAACATGAAAGGAGAACATGAATAGAGCTTGGATCGGGAACATGAAATGAGAATACAAACAATATGTGAAGAAAGTTCAAAATAGGAAAACATGAATATATCTTAGGTCGAAGATATGAAATGAGAAGAGACACGACATGCGAAGAAAATACGAAAGAAGAGAACTTGAATAGAGCTTGGGTAAAAAAAAATGAAATGCACGAAACACGATATGCGAAGAAAGTTCAAAAGAGAACATGAATAAAGCTTGGGTCGAAAATATGAAACGCACCAAAACACGACATGTGAAGCACGTACAAAAGAGAACATGAAGAAGAACATGAATAGAGCTTGGTCCAAAAATATGAAATGAGAAGAGACACATGCGAAGAAGATACGAAAGAGAACATGAATCCATCTTGGGTCGAAAAATGTGAAATGCGCGGAGACACGCCACTCGGAGAGAGCACAGAGAATGGGAGAATGAATACAGCGTGGGTATTGACGACAGGAGATGCCACTATAAGCGTAAAGGAATTACACTTTCTCGTAAGACGTGATCCCATTGTGCAGATTCTGAATCTCTATTGTTGCTGTAATAACATAATCACGTCGTTTGGGTAATGGTGTCTAAACTAACACTCGAATTAGGGTGATTATGATCATTAATTTGTCGTAGTCATTTCGATAGTGAAAATGGATGTGCTTCGTGTTGGAATTATGCCTCTTCTCTCTCTCTCTCTCTCTCTCTCTCTCTCTCTCTCTCTCTCTCTCTCTCTCTCTCTCTCTCTCTCTCCTCTCTCTCCTCTCTCTCTCTCTCTCTCTCTTCTCTCTCTCTCTCTCTCTCTCTCTCTCTCTCTCTCTTCTCTCTCTCTTCAGTCGTGTGTTTGGCAAAGAGAATTTTATTCAGAATTAAAGACTATCTAAGAAGAGTGAAAGAGAGAGAAGAGAGAGAGAGAGAGAAGAAAGAATGAGAGAGAGGAGAAATCGAGAGGTCGAAGGGGGATTCTATTCACACTCAACCCTAAGCTTCAAACGGGCTAAATCTCCTGCACCCTTCTCTCTCCTCTCGCTCGTTCTCCACGGCCTCTTATCACAGTCCTTCGGCGCCTTCGTCATCCATCATCATCCTTCAGATACCGCTGCATTATCACGGCGCCCCTGCTCATTATCATCTTTCATTGTTAGGTAGTCTTTTATTAAATTCATATGGCTCTTTCTCTCCGTCTCTCTCTCTCTCTCTCCCCTTCTTCCTTCCTCTCTCCCTCTCCATCTTTCTCATTTCCCCCTCTTCTCCCCATCCTTTTCTCCTTCTTCTCTCTCCTCCTCCCTGCCTCTCTCTTTCTTCCTCCTCTATGTCCCTTTTAAGATATAAATCAATATTTCCTTTTCTGTTTTCCATCGTTTATCCCAGCCTCTTTGGCGATGCCTTACGACGCTTGAGTCAAGTACCTCTTGCCAACCTCGGGGTGACAGTGTCAAGTCCGATGACTCTGCAGATCTCGCATAGTTAGAGAGGGAGAGGAGAGGAGGAGGGGGTCACCGCCCATTAGAGGCAAGTTAGTTCTTTTTGCAACAAATTCCCGGAGACGAGTGTGTTTGCCGGCTGCAGTCAACACACGCTGCATGAAGGTATGTTTGGTATTTGCAATGATCGTGTGTGCAAGAGAGACGCCCCGAGACCAGGGAGGTTTAAGTGTCAAGATCTGGTCGTGTTTTCTTTTGTCAGTTGAAGACTGGTGGTGGTTGGTACCTCACAAGAAGCCTGGTGGTGGTACCTCACAAGAAGCCCAGTCTTGGTACCTCCGACAGTTCAGGCTTTCTGGATCCGTTATAAAGGCGGCTTCAGTTGGCTAAAACACCAGTTCTGACTCACGCCGCGTTTTGCATTATCATAAGTTTGTTTGCGCGACGGTGGGCGTGGAGGCACACACCCATGAGCCGTGGCAGTGTCTCTTGTCAGTTCATATATCCCCGAGTGTATTTACGCAGCAGCTCGCCGTTTCTAATATAAGCAACCCCAGCTGCGCCACCCGAGAGCCCTCCTCGCACATCATCAGCGCCCTCTCACGTGTACTTGTTTATTGCGACAGATCACACCGGGAGAGGAGCCCCGACGCGCGCCCTTCTCCCCTCGCCTGACCCTCCCAGCACCCGGACCTGCTCCTCCTCGGCTTTTCCTTCGGCCGTCCTGCATTTCTTTGGGCCATCTTCCTCCTCCTTGGCTCTTCCTGTGTCTTCTGCGGCCATCCTGCTTCTCTGCGGATCCTGCTTCTTCTTCGGCCATCCTGCTTCTTCTTCGGCCATCCTGCTTCTTGCGGCATCCTGCTTCTTCAGCCATCCTGCTCCTGAGTCCATTTTGCTTCTCCTTGGCTCCCCCTGCTTCTCCTCGGTCTCTTCTTGTCCTTCTTGGTTCCATTTGCTGCTCTCCTCCGTCCACCTGCTCTCACTCGGCCTTCCTTCTCCTCCTCTTCTATCCATCCTGTTCATCCTCGCTCCCTCCTGCCCTTCCTTGGTCTTTTCTAGTCCGCTCTTCATTGTTAATTTTTTTATCATTCCTCGACCTTTCCTTCGCTGTCCCTTCTACTCCTTCTTGGTCTTTCATGACCCTCTTATCCCTTCTGCCTTCTCCTCCCTGTCAATCTTTGCTTCTTACTTCATCCCTTCTTTAACATCATTTCCCTCCTCCTTCCTTCTCTCTCTCGCCTCATCTACCTCGAATCATTACTTTTTTCTCCTTCCTCTTCCCTTCTCCCTCCTTCCACTTCCCTCCGCCCTCGAATCTACCATCTTCCTCCCCCTCCCTCCTTTCCCCGTCCCCTCCATTCTCGCCCTTTATTCCCACCCCCTCTCTGTCGGCGGGGGAAAAAAAGATAGCAATAAGCCAGACCTGGATTGCGGTTAATATATTTCCCGTGATTTATCTTGCCCATTCGTCATCCGTCGCCTGTTGGGTTTGCCTACACTGGCCCAGCTGGTAATTACGTCGGGAGGAGAAGTTAAGCATGATTTTGACTTACGGTCACTGGGGGAGAATTAAACTAAAGGGAACTAGTGGAAGGGAGATGGAGGGAGAGAGGGAGAGGGAAGATTAAAGATTTAAGATTTAGTTTTAATTCCATTTGTTACAATGGATATTCTTTGCTGTGACTTACTGTCTGTTTTATTTTGCCCAAATAAAACAGACAGGAGAGAGGGAAGGGGAGGGCGAGAGGCGAGGAAAGGAGAGGAGGAGAGGAAAGATAGAGAGAGACAGACAGACAGAGATAAAGAGAGATTATGTGAGATTATGAGAGATTCCATCCCGTGGAAAGAAAATCAGGAAAGAAAACCCGCTTCGGGAGGGAGATGCCCACTCGCCTCCCTGATGCAAACAGCGTGTTGAAGCCGCGTCTCTCTCTCTCTCTCTCTCTCTCTCTCTCATCAGACAGACCCAGGTCGGCGGGTCAACCTCAGCGCGGAATATTTTTCAGAATGGGCTAGAACGGGGAAGAAAAAAAAGAGAAAGAATGGAGAGAGAGAGAAAAAGGAAAAATGCCGTGCTTATAATCTGGTTGGAGGGAGGGGGGAGGGGGAAGAGGGGGGGGATATAACATAATTCTTAGGGGGTTAAGAATAGAGGGAGGAACGTGCCTGCCGACGAGGTACACGCGCTGCTTCTTTTGTGCTGCGGGAAGGGGAAAGTTTCGGCGGGTTGTCGAGGCCTCGCCATAACTCAACCCCAGAAAGCCCTTTGTATTGATGTTTAATTTTATTATTCCGGTGCTAAATCAGGGGCGGATATGGTTTGTCTGCCGCGGGTACTCTTAAATGGCGGCCGCGAGGGATGGGGAGGTGGGTTTTTTGGGGAGAAAGTGGAATGTTTGGCGGTGGTGTTTGTTCCGGAGACGAGGGCGGGAAGGTGACGTATTGTGGACAGGTGTCGTGAGTGTAAAGATGTGAACGGGTAGCGGGAACGGAGAGAAATGGATGTGTGAACAGGTATCTTGAGTGTAAAGAGGTGGATTTGTGAACGGGTAACGGGAACGGAGAGAAGTGGATGTATGAACAAGTATTGTGAGTGTATAGAGATGCAATAGTGATCGGATCGTGGGAATGGAAAGATGTGGATGTGTGAACAGGTGTCGTGAGTGTAAAGATTTGAACGGGTACCGGGAATGGAAAGAAGTGGATACGTGAACAGGTATCTTGAGTGTAAAGAGGTAGAATTGTGAACGGGTAGCGGGAAAGAAAAGAAGTGGATGTGTGAACAAGTATTGTGAATGTAAATGGGTGGAACTGTGAACGAGTAGCGAAAAAGGAAAGGAGTGGATGTGTGAACAAGTATCGTGAGTGTAAAGAGGTGGATTTTTGAACGGGTAGAGGGAATGGAGAGAAGTGGATGCGTGAACGGGTACCACGGATAAGAAGTGAATTTGTAAACAGGTATCATGAGTGTAAAGAAGGGTATTATCCACAGAAAGAAGCGGAATTGTGAACAGGTATCGCAAATATAAAGTGAATGTGAAGATTTTTATAATTTCTCTCCAAGAAACGACGAAGTACGTATCATAAATAGCGATAAACATCCTAAAAAGAGGGTTGCAGTTCTATCATAGTCATCCTAGCTAGCGATTGCAGACAGTGAAAGGGAGAATCACCGTTACGTTTTTTCTTCTTTTTTTCCTTTTTTTACTTGTTTCTCTTTTTCCTCTTTCTTTTTCTTTCTTTCTTTGTTCTTTTTTCTTATTTATTTTTTTCTTTTTTTTTTTTTCTGCTTTTTTTTTCTTTTTTTTTTTTTTTTTTTTTTTTCTATTTTCTTTTTTTTTCCTTTTGAATCACAGTCATCGCGAAATGATAGTCATGGGATCTCAGGATTTAATTCGCGGCTTCGTGTGACTGTTCCTGTGACTGGTGACAGTAGCTGCGTCGGTCCTATAGATCACCGTTGTCATGATTGGGTATCCTTCAGGACTTTTGTGGTTTCAAGTGTTTTGTAATCCACTCGGCGGACAGGACAAAAGGTATCCTTACCGTAAATTAAGGGGTCTACCACTCCCTCGTTCCATTCCTTTTGTAAAACCTTGACTGCCTTCCCATCCCTCCCCTTCATCGCCCCCTTCCCTACCCTCATCGCTCCCTTCCCCCATCCCCCATCGCCCCCTTTCTCCACCTTATTTTTTCCCATGATCCCTTCCCCCTCTTTCACTTCCCTATGAGAGTGTATGAGAGGAGCGAAATGTGCAACTAGCTATGACATTCAGCATGATTTCCCTTAAATTCCCTTAAAAAGAAGATCAAGGGCTACGTCGATGCGTTGCAGCCTTTCAAGACAGCTTCCTGACGTCACGTAGGCCTACGTCGATACTCTAGAGCTTATGGGACAGCTTATCCTGACGTAACGTAGTCCTACTTCGATACTCAAGTGCCTACCAAACATTCCTGACGTCACGTAGGCTTACCTCGATACTCTGGAGCCTACCGGACACTCCTGACGTCACGTAGGCCTACCCCAATACTCTCGAGCCTTTCGGCCACTCCTGACGTCACGTAGGCCTACCTCCGACGCGCCAGGACTCCGGAGTCACGAGAGGAACGCCGCCGAGCCTCCTCCGGGCCGTGGGATCCTTGCGGTCTTGGCGATCTTCGGTGCATTCCTCGCTCGTCGGGACCTTATCCTCTTTATTGTTCCTACGCCCCCCTCCCCCCTCCCCCCGTCCCTTCCCCTTGTGGCTCTTATCGGCCTATCTGACATTTTCCGATTTCTGTCCGATTTTCGAATTGTGTGTCCCCCTTTTTTTTCTTTTTCTCTCGTTTGTAGTTTTCGGTTGGGGTTGGGTTGGTGGGTACTTGGATTTTGTTTGGTTGATTGTTTGGTTGGTTTTGGTTTGATTGCCTTTCTTTCGTTGTTTGCTTTGTTTGTTTTTATTTTTGTTTGCTTTTTCATTGTTTGCTTTGTTTTTTATTTTTTGGTTTGATTGTCTTTCTTTTTTTTTCTTGTCTTCTTTCACTCGCATGCCCGCCCCGAGCTTTCCCACGCCCACCCGCTCGCTCCCACGCATCCACTGGCACATCTACCCACTCACACATCCACCCACTCTCGCCGCTGCCCCCCTCCCTCTCTTCCTCGCACCCACTCGCAGATCTTCCCACTTTTCGTCACGTTAACCCACTCGCACTCCCACCAGCTCTCCCGATCCCACACACACGTACAGACATTTTTTCCCACGCACTCGCACGCACTCCCATAACTGCTGTTACTCGCATCCACATTCCAGCTCTTCCCCACGAGCCGGCGAATCCTCCAGCATCCACACTCTTACATCCACTTTCACACCTACTCCCACTCCCACACTCACTACCACTCATACACCGACTCCCACTCCTTCAATCACTCCCACTCCCACACACACTCCCATTCCTACACTCACTCCCACTCCCACTCCTATAGCCACTCCAACTCCCACTTTTAAACCCACTCCCACACCCATACCAATCCTTGCACATTCCCATTCCTAAATCCACTCCAACACCCACTTCTAAACCTACTCCCATACCCACTCTTGCACATTCCCATTCCTAAACCCACTCTCATACCCACTTCAAACCCACTCCCACCCCCGCACCCACTCCTCCGGTGACCTGACCTGACCCGGCCGCGACAGTTCACGGGCGTCGGGAGCTCGAGGGGCGTGAAGAGGTCGTGGGTCGTGGGCCGTGGGCGTGCAAGCGTATGGAAGGCATTAATTGAGACCCAGTTGGGGGTATTACAAGGCTAAGGGGGGGGGGGGTGGAGTGAAGGGGAAGGGGGGGATGGAGAGAAGGGGAAGGAGGGGGTGGAGAGAAGGGGATGAGGGGGGGGGGGGATTGCGTAATGAGTTTTTCAGGGCCGCGTAGAGGGCGTGTGGGTAAGCGTGTTTCGTTAAAGGTCGTTGTGTGAGGGTCTTCGTGAATTGGTTTCAACGGGGGGGGGGCAAAGGGGGTTAGAGGGAGTGTATTCGGTTCGTGTTAATCAGGGAGATAGATAGATTGATAGATAGATAGATGTTCGGTTCATCATACGTCGTGATTCTAGGTAGATATGTAGATGTGTGTACGTATGTGTGTGTGCATGTGCGTGTGCGTGTGACCAAACAGGCAGCAAAATGCCCCCGCAAGCATAGGGCGAGGTGGGCGGGCCGCGGGCGCTTCACGACACCCGACCGCGCCCGCCCGTGCACCGACCCCGACCCAGCGCCGGTCGGGACGCCGAAATCACCCGATCATTGCGCCCGACACATGTCTCGTCGGGAGTGGCATCGCTCATTATGGTGCAATGGGCGGGGCATGTCGGCTCGTGGGGCGGTGAAAGGGGATGGGGGGAGGAAAAGGGTGGGGGGAAAGGGTAGAGGAGAGGGAGGGGGGAGGGGGGAGGAGAGGGATGGGGGTGGAGGGGCAATGGAGTGGATGAGGGTGGTGGGGGGAGGAAGGAGGAGGGAGGGGAAAGGGAGAGGGATGGGGGTGGAGGGGGTTAGAAGAGAGGGAGCGGGAGGGGAAAGGAGGAGGGAGAGAGGGGAGGGGGAGTGGAACAGGAGTGGAAAGGAGAGAGATGAGAAGGAGGGTAAGGGAAAGAGCGGGAGGAAAGAGAGAGAGGGAGACAGATATTAAGAAAGATGGGGGAAGAGAAGAAGAAGAATAAGAAACAGAAAATTGCGATTTGCCTTATATGGTCGTTCATCTCGGTGTTCGGCGATGCATCATATTATAGCAAGTGCATCGCGCGAATACAAACATCGCGAAGTTCAATCTCAATCCGTTCATTTCCGATTCAAGTCTGCCCGCGAATGACTTGCTTATCAAACCGTCTTCAGATTTGCATTTTTTCTCATTCAACATTTGACTCGGCGGATTAGAGTGAGAACGCCTCTCCGGTACGACTAACACACGTAAATATACACCTGCAATGATTGGGTTTCGCATGCAAGAGAGGTAGTGCGAACAGGGTGTTAGTCGCAACGGGAACAACGAAGGGAAGAGCGAGAAAATACAGGAATAGGGGATGTTCGTGTGTTTTCTTGTTCTTCCCTTTCGTTGTTCCTGTTGCAATTGGAAGAACAAGAAAATACAGGAATAGGGGATGTTCGTGTGTTTTCTTGTTCTTCCCTTTCGTTGTTCCTGTTGCAATCGGAAGAACGAGAAAACACACGAACACGGCATTATTCTTGTATTTCCTTGTTCTTCCCTTCGTTGATCCTTTTGCAATTGGAAGAACGAGAAAAATACACGAATATGGCATTATTCTTGTGTTTTCTTGTTCTTACCTTCGTTGTTCCGGTTGTAGTTGGAAGAACAAGAAAACACACGAATGTGTCATTATTCTTGTATTTCCTTGTTCTTCCCTTCGTTGTTCTTGTTCGACACGAATTCAACGCGCTGTTATTCGCAGTTATTGGATTTTGAGAGAGAAACCGATTTGTCTACTGGCCATGAGTAGAGCTTGAGCTGGAGCTAGAGATAAAGAGGAAGAGAAGGAGAGAAGGAGGGAGGGAGGAAGGGAGAGAAGTAGAAGAGAGGGAGGGAGGAAGGGACAGAAGTAGAAGAGAGGGAGGGAGGAAGGGTGAAGTAGAAGAGAGGGAGAGAAGGAGGGAGGAAGGAAGGGAGAAGTAGAAGAGAGGGAGAGAAGGAGGAAGGGAGAAGTAGAAGAGAGGGAGAACTAGAAGGAAGAAGAAGGAGAAAGAGAAGAAGAGGGAGAAGGAAGAGAGAAACAGACAGACAGACACAGAGAATCGCCCGCCATCCTTTTTAGAGAGAGAACCGCTTCGCATTCCCGGCGCTGCAACAAGACAAAAACTTCCTCATCTATTGTTGCAAGGGACACTGCAACACCATCCCTCCTTCTTTCTCAAAGAGGAAAGGAAGGAATTCTTTTATATTTGTTTGTCTTCCGTCTCTATCTATATGCTTTTTTGCCTGTCTTTCTTTCTTTCTTTTTCTCTTTCTCTCCTTCTCTCTTTCTTTCTTTCTTTCTTTCTTTCTTTCTTTCTTTCTTTCTTTTCTTTCTCTCTTCTCTCCTCTTCTCTTCTCTCTCTCTCTCTCTCTCTCTCTCTCTCTCTCTCTCTCTCTCTCTCTCTCTCTCTCTCTCTCTCTCTCTCTCATTCTCTCTTGAACTGTTTATTAAAGGTGAAGGTAGAAATTTTCGTTTTTCTCGTCTCATTTTAAAAAATTTATCGTTATTTATCTATTCATATATCTATTTATTTATCTCTTCCCTTTCTTCCCTTGCGATCCAACTTTATATATATGCACACACACACACACACACACACACACACACACACCACACACACACACACACACACACACACACACACACACACACACACACACACACACACACAACACGACACACACACACACATATATATATATATATATATATATATATATATATATATATATATATATATATATATATATATTATATTAACCTTTATCTATTTTTCGTATTTATTTATCTATTTATCACTCCCTCGTTCGACTCACAAGGGGAGAGAGAAACTTCCTGTGTGCTAATGGTTCTTTTTTCCGCTCGGAGAGGCGAGTGGCCCACGCGAGTAACCTTTGTGTAGTGGGCGGCGGGACGAGGGCGGGGCGGAGGGTCGGTGGGCGTGGCGGAGGGTGGGTGGGCGCCGCCAAGCAGGGAGGGGTGGGCGTGATGGATGGCGTAGGCCAGGTGAGCGCGCCCTCTCTCTCTCTCTCGTCTCCTCTTCCCCTTCGCTCTCCGCGCCCACGCTCCTTGCAGCCTCCGCCCTTGCTCACCTTGTTTATTTTTTTTCTTATTGAAGTTTCTTTTTTCTTCGTCTTCTTATTTTTATCATTATTATTATAATCATTATCATCATCATCATCGTCGTCGTCGTCGTCATTATTGTTATTGCTATTATTATTATTGTTGTTGTGTTAGTATTTTATTGTTGTTTTGTTGTTGTTATTGTTGTTATTATCATTATCATCATCATCATCACCATCATCATCACCAATATAATTACTCTCACTATTACCATAATCATATTCTTCACATTATTTTTTTCTCACGAAGCCATTGCGTTCCGCGCGGGTTTATTTAGCGCAGGTGTTGTTCCGCGCATGATTCTGCATGAATGATTCCGTCTCCGTTCTTCCGCGTTCGCTCCTCGCCGTTCTTCCTCTCTTCCCTTTCGCTTTCCCCTCGCCGCGCCCTAGGCCTGCTCGCGCGACCCTTCCCAGCGAGGGCGAGTGGGACCTTCCGGTGAGAGGGCGGTCGGCTGTGGTTCCTCGCCGGGGAAGGATGTTTCAGCATCTCATCCATAAAGGAGCACCATTACACACGCACTGTACAGGCACGCGTATGTAGATATACATATGCGTGTACACATACGCATACACAAACACGCATACAAAAACACACACATACAATAACACATCAATAACACTCATACATATAGAGAGACGACAGACGACAGACAGAAATAGAAGCAGAGACACAGAGACAGAGAGGGAGAGAGAGAAAAAAGGGCATAAAGACGAAAACAAACGAAAGAAAACTAGAAAATCAAAAACAAAAAAGCTATTGAGTGGATAAAAGTAGTGCACGAGCATCCAGTTTTGCGAGTGCCCAAACTGCAAGAGTGATTCCCACCCCATTATCCAACACAAGACGAATGTGGCGGCAGCATCCAGGGGCACAAACATGAGGGATGTGTTCGCCTCCCATTGTACAGGGGCTCCCTACTATGTGTTCAGCGCCGACCTCATTAAATGGTCTGTAATTAATAAGAAGTGCCTTGTAGACCGCCGCCCCGCCCCCCCAGATGCCGCTCTATGGTGTGTTGCTGGCTTCCTCGCGTGTCTGTTTATCTGTATGTCTATCTGTTACGTCTGTCTGTCTGGTTATCTATCTGGCTTTCCGTCTTTCCTTGCTTCTTTCCTTCTTTTGTTCTATCTACCCGTGCATTTATTCATTTTATTAATTTATTCATCTTCCATTATCTCCTATCCATCCATCTATCTATCTACCTATCCATCCATCCATCTATCCATCAGTCCATCCTCCATTATCACCCACCCATCCATCTATCCATCATCTATCTATTTACCTATCCATCCTTCCATCATCCATCCAATCTACCATCCTCCCTCCCACCTCTCATCTATCTATCTACCTATCCATCCATCCATCCACCCACTCATCCACCCATCCACCTACCAACCCGCCCCTTCCTCTCCCTCTCCCCTCCCCCCATACTGCCCCCCACCCCCCGAACTCCCCAGGTGTCCCCCATTACCCCCCCTTCCCCCCCTTACCCGGGGCTAATGGTAGGAAGTTAGGAGAGGAAATGGGGAGTTTAGCCATAGGCCTACGCCACCCACCGGTCACCCGTCGCTGTGAGAAACTGTCAGGGCCTATTTTGCTTGCTCGTTATCTCTGCTTTTGGTTGTTTGGGTCGAATCGGATGCTGGGGATGTCTCTGTACGGGGGAGTTTTTTTATCGTTTGTTTGTTTTTTTGTTATCATGTTTTGTTATCGTTGTTTTGTTTTTTGTTATCAGGGTTTTTTGTTATCGTTTTTTTTTGTTTTAGTTATCATGTTTTTTATTGTTTCCTTGTTTTAGTTATCATGTTTTTGTTTTTTGTTATCATTTGTTTGTGTTTAGTTATGCTTTTTGTTTTGTTATCATTTGTTTGTTTTTAGTTGTTTTTGAGAGGTTAATATTTGTTTTAGTTATCATGTTTTTTTCTGTTTTTGTTATCATTTGTTTGTTTTTAGTTAATGTTTTTGTTTTTGTTATCATTTGTTTGTTTTTAATTTGCATATTTCTTGTTTGTTATCATTTGTTTGCTTGTATTTGTGTGTTTTATATGTCGTGTGAGTTTAGACTTAAAAAAACAAACAATTTCGTTGATTTGTTTTTTTGTTTTTTTTTTTTACTTATTGTCTTGTTTTTGCTTTCAGGTGAGTGGGAACGTTTAGAAGGATATCTAGTCTCGCTAAAGGTAAGTGCTAAGTGAATTTGCATACACATAGTTATATAACACTTAAATTTACATTTACACTTCCAGGCACTTGTAGTTGCACCTGTACTTACACGTACACTTGCACTTACATTTGTATTTACACTTATGTTTATATTTACACTTACACCCGCCCATCCTCTCTCTCTCTCTCTGTCCTCAGTCACTCTCACTCTCTCATCTACCCGCCCATACTCTCTCTCTCTCTCTCTCTCTCTCTCTCTCTCTCTCTCTCTCTCTCTCTCTCTCTCTCTCTCTCTCTCTCTCTCTCTCTCTCTCTCTCTCTCTCTCTCTCTCTCTCTCTCTCTCTCTCTCTCTCTCTCTCTCTCTCTCTCTCCTCTCTCTCTCACTTCTCTCTCTCTCTCTCTCTCTCTTCTCTCTCTCTCCCTCTCTCCCTCTCTCCCTCTTCCCCTCCCTCTCCCTCTATCTCCATCTCCCTCTTCTCTAAAATCTCTCTCTCTCTCTCTCTCCCTCTCTTCCCTCTGTTCTTCTCGTCTCTCTCTTTTTCTTTCTCTCTCTCTCTCTGTCCCTCCTCTCTTCTTTCTCTCTCTTCCCTCTTCCTCCCTCCCTCCCTCCCTCCCTCTCTCCTCTCTATCTTCTACTCCATCTCCTTCTCGGAAACCTCTCCTCTACATCTCACTTCACAAAGACCGCCCCCCCTCCGTCTCCTCTCACTCTTCTCCTATCTCTCTCTCTCCCTCTCATACTCCTCTCTCTCCTCGCATCCTCCCTCTCGTCGGTCCTTGGACTCTCCTTCCGTCTCGCTCTCTCTCTCTCTCCCCCTCTCCTCCTCCGTCGCCCCTCCTCTCGTCCCTCTCCCCCTCTCTCTCCGCTCCTTTCCCCGCCCCCGCCCGCCCCGGCCTGGGCCGCTTCGGGGGCCGCGTTGGCGGGCCGCCGCCGCTCGCGCTGTTCCCGGTTTGTTCTCTTGCTCGGCCATCCGGGCGTCTGCCCTGGCCCCTCGGCCCCCGGACCCTCTCCCCCTTGTCTCTCCCTCCCCCCGTCTCGTCTCTTCTCTCTTTCGTCCTTCTTTCTGTTTTGGTTTGCCCACTTTGTGTTCCTTCTTTTCTTCTTTCCTTATTCCGTTTTCTTGGTCCACTCTTCGCTCTGGTGCGTCCCTCGCCTCTGTCCGTTTCTCCCGTTCCCGGTTCCTCTTGGTTCTCCCAGTCTTCTTCGCCGTCCGTCCTCATTCTCTGCTTCTTCCCTCCGCTCTCTCTCTCTCTCTCCCTCCTCACTCCTCCTGTATCCTTTTGCCTTCCGCCTCTCCCTCTTCTCTCTCTCTCTCCCCATGCCTTTGTCCTCACCTCTGCTCCCCTGTCATCTCCCTCCCCTCTCCCTCTCCCCCGCCTCTCCTCTTCCCTTTTTTCTCCCCTTCCCCCCTTACCCTCCTCTCGCCCTTGCCCTCTCTCCCCCCGAGCCGCCCTTCGCCGGCGGCCGGCCTTTTTCCCGTCTCCTTGTTCCCCGCCGCGCGTTTTTCTCGCCCCTTCTGCCTCTTCTTTCTCTCGTCCCCTGTCTCCTCCCTCTCTTCTGTCCCTTCCGTCCCGGCGTCGGGCACGGCGCCGGTTTTTTTCCCCCGTCCTCCCCCTTCGCGGGTTGTCCCCTTGTCCCGCCCTCTCCTGTCTCTCCCTCTTCGGCCTTTCCCCCCCCCCTTTGCCTTTCTCCCTCTCTCCTTCTCTCCTTCTCTCTTTCCCGTCTTCGCCCCGGTCTTTCCTTCCCCCTCGCTCCCCCCCGTCGGGTCCCGGCCGTGCCTGTGGGTTCCGCTGCTTCTCCCCGTGTTCCTTCCTGATCCCCCTGGTGCCCGCGTGGGTGTCTCCCACTCGCGGCTCTCGCTCGGCCCTGCCCCGCGCTGCGCGCCCGCGCCAGCGCCCGCGCCCGCGCCCGCGCCCGCGCCCCGCGCCCGCGCCTCGGCGCCCGCGCCAGGCGCCCGCGCCCACGCGCCCGCGCCCGCGCGCGCGCGCGGCGCGCGCGCGCGCGAGCGCGCGCGCCGCGCGCGCGGCGCGCCGCGCGGGCGCGCGAGCGCGGCGTCGGGCGCGCCGCGCGAGCGCGAGGAGAAGGAAGGAAGGGAGGGAGAGAAGGAGAGAGAGAGAGAAGAGAGAGAGAGAGGAGAGAGAGAGAGAAGAGAGAGAGAGAGAGAGAGAGAAGAGAGGAGAGAGAAGGGGAAGGAGGGGGAGGAGAGAGGGGAGAAGAAGGGGGAGAGAGGAAGAAGAGAAAGAGGAGAAGAGAGAGAGAGAGAGAGAGAGAGAGAGAGAGAGGAGAGAGAGAGGAGAGAAGAGAGGAGGAGAAGGAGAAGGAGAGAGAGTAGGGAGCGTGGGGGTGGTGGTTGGGGGGGGGGGGGGGGGTCAAAAAAGATTGGATGCGTCCAGTGCCGGTGGGTTATGCAAACGGAGGGGTATGCAAGATCATTTAACGAGTACCACCTTGCAACTTCTTGGCTTGCAAAATTTGATGTGCGAATGGAAATAAAAAGGCTAAATTATTTTTTTTTTTTTTTTCAAGGCGAAATAGAATAAACATCGGGGAAGTGTTTAATTGAGATGTTTTAAAAAGGGTTTGGATTGAGGACAGAGGGTTAAAAACGAGTTTAAAAGGGAAGATAAAAGATATAAATAAAAATTCGAAACACAACACGAAATTCGAAATTAGATTACGAAAATTTCATTAATCTTGTGATTTTTGAGGTATGGAAAGGATCTGAAATTACAAAAAAAAAAAAAATCAATAAAAGAGTAATATGTAAAAACTACAAGAACGATCTGGATCTGGGTGATAGTGAATAGGATTGAAGGATTAGCAAAAGATTGGCGAATAGGTTCTCGCTCTGCAAGGATTAGCGGAATAGGATCCCCATCGCGTCGGACAGAGTTTAGCGAATTAGGCTCTCATATTAATTTTTGGCGAATAGGACTTCAGAGTTAGTGAAATCAGGATGTTCCAAAAGTTAGCGGAATCAGGATTCTCGGAGTTAACGCAATTAGGATGTCTTCAGACGTCAACATCTATCTGATCTCGAGTCAGCGAATTTTAAAGGATCTCTACTCCCAAGGTCATGCGAAATAGGATCTCCTAACTAGCTCTGTTAACAGAAATCAGTTAAAGTTAACAAATAGTTAAAGTTAAAGTTAACAAATAGGATCTCCAGAGTTGCGAATAGGAATCTCCTAACCTCTCAGATCCTATTTAGTGAATAGGATCTCTCTCCAGCGACGTTAAACGATATAGGATCTCAAATTAGCGTAATAGATCTCTCATCCATCACCCCGCTACATATGCTAATACGTCCCGTCCTTCCGCGGTGCCTCACTTCGCATATCTGCAGATTATGTTTAGACTACCCGGCGTATCAACTCGTAAATCCCCTACCAGACACGCTCTCAGAGTCAGCGAGAATAAAGGCAATCTCAGACGTTAGACGAATATGGAGCTTCTCCTCTTCAGAGTCAGCGAATAGGATCTCCTCGCTCTCAGACTCGGCGAAAAGGAATCTCAACTCCGGCGAAAAAATCTCGGAGTCGGCGTAATAGGATCCGAGAGGCAAGCAGGGCGAAGCCAGGCACGTGGCCAAAGCTATCTGAGAGGGCCTGCTCCGGTGCCTAGCTCGAGCTTACCCCGGACGATTTTAACGGTGGCAACAAGCGAAGACTGGTAATAGTTGGTCATGCAACACGTCACTCTTGCTTTCTTCCCCCCCCCTCTCAATCCCCTCTCCTCTCCGCTCTCTCTCTCGCCTCCTGATCTCCCTTCTCCCCTCCTTCCTTCATACTCCTGTCTCTCCCTTTCTCCCACCATGCCCTTACCTACTGATTTTTCTTCACTTTCTACGCCCGCCTTCCCTTATCTCCTGTTCTCCCCCTCTTCCTTTCAGCTCCCCTTACTCTCATCCTTCTTTCTCATGCTCGTTCTCCCCTTCACTCCAATTACACTCCTCTTCCGTTCCCTCTCCGCCCTCCCTCCACCTCCTGATCTCCCCTCTCCCCCCTCCAGCGCCCCCAACATGTGTTACAAGTATCATATTAACAAAATCTATAAGATCTATAAATGCACAACTCTACACGTACTTGTACCCCTCTTGAGTTATGCGACACACGATCCACATCCCCTTATTCTGCGCTGCCACGAAGGAGAGCAATTCGTGCACCTATTCAAAGGTCTGCCACTCAATTCATTTAACACAAGATCGTGACCCTCGTGTACATCCCTTCCTTCTCCCAGACACGCCCCCCTGTCCCGTCATACCCCACTCCCTCCTTACCCATCCTGTTCGCTCCCCGCTTCCGCCTTGGTTCCCCCATACCCTCTGCTAACATACTCGCTGTACAGTCCCCCAATACTTCCTTTCTGGCCCTACTCTCCCCTCCCCTTCCCCCAATACCCACCACTTCCTTACCCCGACCCCCCCCTCCCCTTCATCCTCATACCCTCTCTACCTTTGACCCCCTAGACCTGACCTATGTCGTGCTCGTGTGTCTGAGCGCTACAGGTGCTGTGTATGAGTAGTGCTGTGTCCTTCGAGTGACGCCACATGTAAACTCGTTGCCAAACACAATATCAACACCTCTTGGCCATAGTATCTGTCCTAATTAATCTGCGCCGACCTCCCATTCTGCCCATTGACGTTTTGTCTCTAATCTATCTACGCTTCCATAGGTGACAATCGCCAATCGTATGCTCTATATACTGCTCATCCTGTCTACCCCGCTCCTACTACCTCTACTCGCTGGCGGTACCACGTCGCGGTTCCACACGTCTCCCACCCTCACTCCATACTTACCTTGATGCACATAATAACCTTCGCCTCCGCACACACCTAAGCACCAGGACGGCGCACAAATCAACCAGAAGCTCCTTACACATTCGACCTCTTTCATACCCCCACCGATCCCACTCCTTATACTCCTATTAACTGCCTCCCCACACTGCCTCCCGATATATCCCCATCCCCCCCATAGCCCCACCCTCAAGCCCCTCCCTCCTCATAGCTGTTCCCCTTGCCTCCACTTCCGCTTGTTACAATGACTAATCCAGCTCGTCAACATTCAATACTCTTTTTACCGTTTGCCGCCTCGGTCGCTCCCTACCGTTTGACCCTCCCTGCGTGCGAGTCGCCTCTACCTGTGCGGCTTCCCACGCCCGCGCAGGCCAACACGACCCATCTCTAGAAGCTTCCTCTGCCGACATGTCCCAGGGACTTTTCCATAACTTTATTTCTCTTTATTTTTCGCATCGCTCGCAAGATCTTTTTCTATTTCTATCCGCTTTTCTCTCTCATGCGCTTCCTGTCTCATGAGCTGCACTTACTTCATCTTCATTCTGATTTGCTTTACCCGTTTCCCCTTTTTCTTCTCGCGTTCTTTCTTTCTTTATTTGTCTTAAAAACTTCCCCCGGACCTCTACCTCATTCTATCTCTTCTGTCTCCTGTCGCCTCTCCTCTATCTGATCCCCTTATCTCTCTCTCTCTCCTCTCTCTCCTCTCTCTCTCTCTCTTCTCTCTCTCTCCTTCCTCTGCTCTCTCTCCCCTTTTCTCTTCTCCTTTTTCGTGCCCATTATGTAAAAGTAAAGTTAATAAAGGGATTACGCGGAATTCAGTTATTGTTCAAAAACGTCAACTCAAAAGATCCACTTCTGTATTCATACTAGATAACAGCGTAAGAAGCATCCTTAGCACCATTCTCCCCATTACACTACGCCTCAAGGATCTCCTCCACGCCACTCACGGCTATAATACCTGACTGTCTAATTCCGATAAGAATCTCTATCTCGTATCACAGACGACTTGACAAAGTCTACGACATCGGCCCGCTCTTCATCCTGCAATAAATCATCCTCTCCATCCATCCCTGTCCTATGCTCATGACTTATGATCCTACTACTGCGACCGTTATCTACTGTCCCCTGCCCACAGTACTCAATCAACAGGCGTCTTACGTATCGCGAGCTTACACCTGACACTACACACTTCTCTACACGTATCTGTAATTACTTTGCGACCCATTTTCTGCTCTCTACTCCCCCTCGTTCTCCAGCTCCTCCACTTTCCCCTTCCATTTCTCGCTTGTTTCTTTCTCCGCTAAATTTTCTTTTCCTCTTTCTCTTTCGAGGTTCTTCCTTTCCCTTCCTACTTTTCCAGTCCTTTCTCCTAATCTTTCTTTTACTCCATCTCTATATATTTCTATTCTCTCCTCTCTCCTCTCTCTCTCTCTCTCCTCTCTCTCGCGTATCACTCTATCTCTCATCTCTACTCTCTCATTCCCTCTCTCTCCTACCCACCCGATAGCATGATAACATATTGCCACACTACTATACATATCGATTCATGTATACTATCACACATACTAACTAGAACGCCCATCATATCATCCACATATAAACAGCCACTGAACAATCTTGCTCGTCACGATGTGAGGCATATCACTACCTAATCCATACTCTCTCTCCTTCTCTCACTCTCTCTCTCATCCTATCTGTCTCCCTCCCTGCCTCCCCTATCGCCCACTTCTCCTCCTCCCTCTGCCATCTCTCCTCTCCTTCTTCTCTCTTCTCTCTCCCTTCCTACTGCTCTCCCTCGCACTTTCCCCCCTTCCATCCTCCCCCTTTTCCCCTCAGCCCCCTCCCCTTTTTTACCATAATACCCCGGTGTTACCTTTGTTCACCTTCGCTCGCCAGAGGCAGTCACTCCCCCCACTCGAGAGATTGCGACGAATTTCATTTAATTGGCGTCTCTCCTTTTCTCCTTTTTTCTCTTCGTTTTTCTTGTCTGTCCTTTTTTGTTTGTGTTTTGTGTGTCCTGGTCGTGGATTGGTTTTTTCTTTCTTGGTTGCTTTGTTTATTTGTCTGTTTCTATTTCTCTCTCGCTTCTGGTCTCAAATCTTCTACCCTCTTATATTCTTGCCTCTCTTTCTGTTCTCATTTCCTCTCGTCTCGTCTTGTCTCATATCCTTTCCCTTTCCTCTCTGCTCTCCTTTCCTCTTTCTCTCCTTGCCCTCCCCCCTCCTTCTCTTCCCTCCCCATCAACTCCTCTCTTCCTATCCTCGTCACCCTTTTCCCCTTTTCCATCTTTTCTTTTCCTCCTCTTTCTCCTCTCCCCTCACTCAACTCTTTCCCCATATAGCACCGCTGACATTCACCACAATCCCGTAGGATATATACAGCATCTACAAATTTCACAAATCTCACCACCTACAGAGAAAAATTCCCCCCCCCCCCAAAGAAAAAAGAACGATAATGAAAAAAAGTAGTGAATTAAGATAAATAAATAAAAAGAATAAAATAAATAGATAAAAATAAATAAAAAATAGATAATACACTTTCCTTCGCTTCCACCTCCCCTCTCCTTTCCCTTCCCTACCCCCTACTTCCCCTTTCCCTCCCCTCTCCTCTCCTAACATCCTCTCTTCACCATTTCTCTGCCCTCCCACCTCCTCCCTTCCTCTTCCCCAAGCCCCCTCCTCCCTTCTCCTCCCTTTCCTCCCCCCTCCCTCCCTCCTCTAACCAACCCCCTCCTCCCTTTCCCTCCCTTCCCCTCCTTTTCCTCTCCCCCTCTCTCCTTTTCCCTCCCCTTTCCCCTCCCTTCCCCCCCTTCTTCCCCCCAACCATAGAGAGACGTACGGCGAGTCGGCGTCGTAAACACATCCGGACGTCTATAAAAACTCGGGAGTATCGGCGGGATCTGCGTTTGGGTGCCTTAGGGGCCCGAAGGAGGGAAGGAGGAAGGGAGGAGGGAGGCAGAAGAGAGGGAGGGAGAGGGAGGGAGGGGGGAGATTGGAGGGATGACAGAGGGGAGGGAGAGGGAGAGGCGAGGAGATGGAGGGTGAGAGGAAGAGGGGAAAAGAAGGAAGTCGAGCGGAGGTGGAGGGAGAGAGGAGGGAAGGAGGGCGAGAGGGAGGAGGGGAGAAGGAGAGAGAGAAGGGGAGGGAGGAGAAGAGGGAGGGAGGGGTGAGAAGTGAAGAGGGGAAGGAGAGGGAGAAGGGAAGGAAGAAAGGAGAGGAGGGACGGAGGTGAGGGAAGAAGAGGGAGGAGGGAGAAGAAAGGAAAGGGAGCGGAGAGAGGGAAAGAGAAATAAGGGAGAGAAAAAAAGTAAGAGGAAAAGGAAAATAGAACAAACGAGAAAGAAAATAACGAAAGACTATAATTGACTAAAAGAAAGGTCACCGGAAGAACAGAAAATGATGCCTTGCGGATCCAGGGAGAAGGAGAGACAGACAGACAGACAGAGAGAAAGAGACAGACAGACAGACAGAGAAAGAGAGAGAGAGAGAGAGAGACTGAGACCGAGATAGACAGAGAGAGAGAGAGAGAGTT
This sequence comes from Penaeus vannamei, assembly GCF_003789085.1. NCBI lineage: Eukaryota > Metazoa > Arthropoda > Malacostraca > Decapoda > Penaeidae > Penaeus > Penaeus vannamei. The sequence continues at coordinate 418,925 of NW_020870966.1, forward strand.
GAGAGACGGATAGACAGAAGAGAGGAAAAGCTTATTGCATCTATCATTGCACTCATTTGTCACTACGCAACCAGAAAAAGAAGTAAAGGAAGGAAAAAAAATGAGCGACCTTAAAAAAGAAGAAAAAAAGAAAATGATGATGTTTATAAGCATGATTTAAATAAGAAAGACGAGAGAGGGAAATAATGGAGAACTAAATCGCAAACCAATAAAGGGAAATGAAAGACACAACAAGAGACAAGCGCACAAAAAAAAAAAAGGAAAAACGAAATGCGAGGACCAATAAAGAGAAAGGAAAGACACAGCAAGAGACAAGCGCACAAAAAAAAAAAAAGAAAAAACGAAATGCGAGACCAATAAAGGGAAAGGAAAGACACAGCAAGAGACAAACGCACAAAATGAAAAAAAAAAAAAAAAAATGCGTAGAGGGTTTCATTTAGCCCATGTAGTCCCAAGAATGAAATACACACAAGAAACGGCAAGAAGGTGAAGCACGCGGGACCATCGCATCAAGAAACCTTGTTACACTTCCTCTTTTTTTCTTTTCTTTTTAAGGGGGGCGGAGGGATGGGGAAGGGACGGAGAGGGGGAGAGGTGGGGAGGGGATGGGGAAGGGGGAGGAATGAGGGTGGAGGGAGGGAGAGGGTGGAGGAGGGAGGGAAGGGGTGGGGTTGGGGCGGTGGGAAGGGTGGTGGGAAGGGGGGAGGATGGGAGTGAAGCGGGTGGGGATGGGGGGGAAGGGGAGGGGTAGGGAGGGAGGGGAGCAGGGTGGAAGGGGGAAGGGGGAGTGAATCCGAGGTGGAGAGGGGAGGGTGAGGGGTGGGAGGGGTGGGAGAGGAGGAGGGAGGTGGAGAGGGTGGCGGGGGAGATAGGGAGAAGATTGCAGTTAGTCATACATCTGGAAGATTGAGGGGCTGGCTATGATAAGGCGGCGGGCTATCAGCATAATGTTCAGAGGAAGAAGAAAAAAGAAATTGATTTTTTTTTTTTCATTTTTATTCACTAAGAGGTCCTGGAAGAGAAGAGAAGAAGAAATATGATTTTTTTTTCGATTTTTATTTCAACGGCGAGGGTCTGGGAAGAAGAAAGAAGAAGAAGAAGAAGAAAAAAAGAATATGATTTTTTTTTCATTTTTATTTCACAACTAAGAGGTCCTGGAAGAAGGAGAAGAAGAAGAAATATGATTTTTTTTTTCATTTTTATTTCACGGCGAAGTCCTGGAAGAAGAAGAAGAAAAAAAGAAAAATGATTTTTTTTTCATTTTTATTTCACTAAGAGGTCCTGGAAGAAGAAGAAGAAGAAGAAAAAGAAATATGATTATTTTTTTCATTTTTATTTCACGGCGAAGTCCTGGAAGAAGAAAGAAGAAAAAGAATTATGATTTTTTTCATTTTTATTTCACGGCGAAGTCCTGGAAGAAGAAGAAGAAAAAAAAAGAAAAATGATTTTTTTTTTCATTTTTATTCCACGGCGAAGTCCTGGAAGAAAGAGAAGAAGAAGAAGAGATTTTTTTTCATTTTTATTTCACGCGAAGTCCTGGAAGAAGAAGAGAAGAAGAAGAAAAAAGAAAAATTGATTTTTTTTTTTTCATTTTTATTTCACGGCGAGGTTCTGCGGAGAGATTCCTCGAGGCAGAGGTCAACGAGGGAAACACCCTTTCCTCTGGATGGTCTTTCCCGCCTCTCTCTGCGTGCCTTGAACCTGCTCCCTCAACCCCTTCGCCATCCCGTTTTTCATTTTCTTAGTCCTGTCTTTATTTGTCTGTCTGTTTGTCTGTCTCTATCTCTCTTTCTCTCTCTCCTTCCTCTCTGTCCTGTCCTGTCCTGTCCTCCTGTCCTCCTGTCCTGTCCTCTCCTCTCTCTCTCTCTCTCTCTCTTCTCCTCTCTCTCTCTCTCTCCTCTCTCTCTCTCTCTCTTCTCTCTCTCTCTCTCTCTCTCTCTCTCTCTCTCTCTCTCTTTCACTTCTTCCGCTCCTTCTTTTCACTTTTTTTTCATTCTTTTTCACTTTTCTTCTTTATCACCTCTCCCGCCTCCTTCTGCGTCGCTTGGCTCGCTCCCTCGCCCCTTCGTCTTCCCTATTTAATTTTCTTAGTCGTCTTCTTCCTCCTCTTCCCCTCCTTCTACCCATTTTTTTCTCTTTTCTTCATCAACTCCTTTCCTGCCTTCGTCAGCGTCCCTTGACTCGCTTCCTCGCCTCTTCTTCCTTTATTTCTTTTCCTCAGTCGTCCTCCTCCTCTCCCCTCTCTCCTTGTTTAGCCACATTTCCTCCTACCTTTTTCCATTTTTTTTCCTCTTCCTCTCTTTTTCTTTTTTTCTCCCATTTCTTCCCCGTCTTTCGTTTGCGTCTTATTTACTTTCCTCAGTCGTCCTCCTCCTCTCCCCTCTTTCCTTGTTTAGCCACATTTCCTCCTACCTTTTTCCATTTTTTCCCCTCTTCCTCTTCGTTTTATCTTCGTTTGCGTCTTATGACCCCTTTCCTCGCCCTGTTCTATCTCTGTTCCATTTTTCAGTCACCTTTCCCTCTATTTTTACTTCTTCTGACACCCTCTCCCCTATTTCCCCCTTTCCTCCATTTTTATCCTTATTCCCTCTTTCCCCATTTCAATCTCTATTTATCCTTTCCCCTATATTGTATCTGTGTTTCTTATTTCCCCCATTTTTATCCTTATTCCCTCTTTCCCCCATTTCAATCTCTATTTCTCCTTTCCACTTTTATCCCTATTCCCCCTTTCCCCCATTTTTATCCCTATTTCCCCATCCCCCCACTTTTTATCCCTATTTCCCCTTTCCCCCATTTCAATGCCTCTATCTCCTTTTCCACATTTTTATCCCTATTCCCTCTTTCCCCCATTTCAATCCCTATTCCTTCTCCCCCCCCCCATTTTTTCCCCATTTCCCCTTTCCTCCTTTTTCCCCCACTCCTTCTCTCCCTTTATTAACCCCATCTCCCTCCCATCCCCTCCCTCTCCCTTCGCCACCCCCCGGCCCGCATTCACATCCGTGGGTGGCGCGGGCGCTTATCGTGGGCGGGGATAACACACGGGACGAGGTCAAAGGTCATCTGAAGTGGAGGATAGGAAGGTGATCCGAAGGGTGGATTTTGGAAGGTTGCGTGGAGGATGCGTGGGAGGGAGAAGGGGGGGAGGGGAAAAGGTGGAGGAGGGGGGAGGAGGTGAGAGGAAGGGGAGAGAAGGAAGGGGGAGAGGTGGGAAGAGAAGGTGGGAGAAGGGAGGAGGAGGAGAAGGGGAGGGGAAGGGAGAGAAGAAGGAGGGGAAGGGGAGGAAGGAGGAGGAGGAGGAGTGGGGAGAGGGAAAGTGAGAGAAGAAAAGGAGTGTGGGGGAGGGGGGGAGGTCTCGATATTCGACCCCGCTCCATTTTGCCTCATCACGCTCTGCTTTCTTACGTCCCTCAGCGTCACGTGTTGTAATTTTCTTCCCGCCCTCCCCCCTCCCTCTCACTATCTCCCTTCCCCCCTCCTCCTCTTCCTACCCCCTACTTTCCCTCTCTTCCTCTTTTCTTTTCCTTACACTTACACCCCCACCCCTCTTCCTAACCCTACTTTCCCTCTCTTCCACTATTCCTCTGTCACTTATTCCCCTTCCCCCACCCCTCTCCTTACCCCTGCTTCCCTCTCTTCTTTTCCTTACACTTGCACCCCCTTTCCTCCCCTCCACCTCTTTCTACCCCCTACTTCCATCTCTTCCTCTTTTCCTCACGTTACTTACACGTTACTTCCTCCCCACCCCTATTCCTACCCCCTTTCCTCATGTCACTTACACCCCTCCCCCCACCTTTCTTCCTCTTTTCCTCACGTTACTTACTCCCCCTCCCTCCCCCCTCTCCCCACCTCTCTTCCTCTTTCCTCACGTTACTTACACCCCCTCCCTCCCCCCACCTCTCTTCCTCTTTTCCACACGTTACTTACACCCCCCTCCCTCCCCCACCTCTCTTCCTCTTTTCCACACGTTACTTACACCCCCTCCCTCCCCCACCTCTCTTCCTCTTTGCACACGTTACTTACACCCCCCTCCCTCCCCCACCTCTCTTCCTCTTTTCCTCACGTACTTACACCCTCCCTCCCCCACCTCCTTCCTCTTTTCCACGTTACTTACACCCCCTCCCTCCCCCCACCTCTCTCCTCTTTGCCACACTTTACTTACACCCCCCTCCCCCACCTCTCTTCCTCTTTTCCTCACGTTACTTACACCCCTCCCTCCCCTTCCCCTCCCCTTTCCTCCTCCCCCCACCACCCTCAGCACCAGTCATCAATCCCGGACTTTGCAACAGACTCCTTCGGGGACGAAATTGATAGCTTGTGCAATACCCCCCGTCGACCCCTTCATCTCCCGCGGCCGCCCTTACCCACGTTCCCACGAGGCGCCAGGCCCTTCCGAAGTCCACGCAACCCGGACAGGTTTGGAATGCAGGCGTTCGGCGAAGGTCCTGCGTGAGGAGGAGGGGGAGAGGAGGGAGGTGAGGGGGGGAGAAGGGCGTAGAGAGGGGGGGGTTGGAGAGGGTGGAGAGGGCTGTGGGGTAGGTGAGGGGGTGAGAGGGTGTGGGGGTGGAGAGTGTGGGGTAGGTGGAGGGGGTGGAGAGGGCTGTGGAGGGAGGGGGGTGGAGAGGGCTGTTGGGAGGGAGGTGAGGTGGGGGGACAGAGGGGTTGGGAGGATGGAGGAGGGCAGAGGGGGCGAGAGAGTGGGTAGAGGGGGAGGGGGGGGGTACGGGGCAGGCCAAGGACCTCAGAACCGAACCAGATCCTCGGCGAGATTACAAGTATGTCCTGATTGTCCTCGGCGATTTCCTTGGAGTCTGAGGTTGTTGTCACCCCGGCCGCCGTTCGAGGAGACGCGGAGGACGAGAACGCATTCCTGGGTGTCCGCTGTCCCGCCCAGACTTGAAACCCGGAGTGGATGTCCGGTCTCGCTCTCCTGCGATCCTGCCGATGCCCTTTGGTGATCCTGACGAGCTCCCGCCCCCTGTGAGCCACGTCCGAAGGGCTCTTCCCCGGCGGAGGAGTCCCGGCGGAGGAGTGCAGGTGGCGGAGGTTGTCTCCACCCAACATAAAACCACAGATGACCCGCAGGTCACGTCTGTAGACAAGGTGGGAGGAAGAGCGGGGAGGAAAGGGCGAGGGGAAGAATAGGGGAAGGGGTGAGAGGGGCGGGACGAGGAGGAGGCAGGGGAAGGATCAGGGGAGGGGATAGATAGGGAATGAAAGGAGTGGAGGAAGAGGAAAGAGGAGAGGGATAGGAAAAGGAAAGATTAGAAGGGAGGGTTATAGGGGAAGACGAGGGTAGGGGGGATAGGGGAAGAGAGCAGATGGATAGAGGAGAGGATAGGGGAGGGGATCAGAGGGCTAGGGTTAAGGCACGGGACCTGTTAGCAGGACTGGCTCATAGGTTAGAGCTGTTAACATCCTAGGCTTGTTTGTTAGAATTATTATCGCCTTTCGCGTCAGCTGGCCTCGCTTGTTCCCTGAAGTGTTTATGAAGGCTGTTAACATATTTCACTTCCTCATTACCGTAGCATGAGTTTCTGATGGTAATTGCCGGCTGTGTTAAGAGTCATTAGCGTCTTCGTTGATTAAGCGCCCAGTCCTTCCTCTGCAGGTCCACGGGTCATTTTCGCGGGGGACAGGAATCCAGCCCCTCGTATGTAAATATTCGCGCAAAAAAGCCAGTCGCAGAAAGTCCCCTCCGAGATGTGTTCATCAGCCCCGGACTTGGCCGCTGAAGGAGGCTCTCGGGACGCCATTTTTCCTTGACGTCCGAGGGCGAGGGAAGAAGAAGAAGAGGCCGGGGAGGTCGTGATCGTCCGCCGCTTGCCCTCACGTGCCCGCTTGCCCGACGAACTTTACGCTGCGGCTAAGTAAAAAAATAATAATAGCAAAAAAAGAGAGAGGGAGGGGGAGAGAGAGAGAGAGATGGGGGAGGGAGGAGAGGAGAGGAGGGAGGGAGAGGGAGAGTGAGAGAGGAGAGAGAGGGAGAGAGAGAGAGAGATTGAGACAGAAACACGTTAAGGTTCTCGTAACCCGACCGACTCTGATTCTACTACGTCCTTTTTATCGGTTTTGCAGCGGTCCGCATTCTAGGGCATCCGCTTTAACATAAAAGACGTCTGCATTTACTGGACTTTCCTACACACTCATCAACACTCTTTGATGCCGGATCCTCAACATTTTTTCCTCCAGTTGTCCTTGTCGCCGCCTACCCTCGCGTTGGCGGCCAAGGGCGGGGCGCTACTGAGGCCCCGTCGGTGTCTCCGCCTTCGGGTTGGCCCTTGCCGTTGCTGCAGTGGGTTTGGGCGCTCCTGGGTGACGAATGGGCGGTCGATAACAGGTGAGATCAGGTGGTGCTCGGCGAAATTAATGTGCTGCTCTGTTTGGCGTGTACATTTTGTTCGTCCTGCGTTTGGCGTTGGGGACAGCATTGCTTGATAAATCGCCTTGCTTTATGAGGCTATAATTCCTATGATTTAGTGAGCGCGTTTAGTTTCAATATATTTAATTCGTCCCGTTGCTCGGTGCTTTGGGTGATTTGTCAGATACTTCGAGCTCAAACACGGGGTCGTAATGAGCGGCATCAGGCCACCGGCTGCCACTTCTCGCTCGCCCGCCGGAGGGGAGACCGACGGCGCTGTCGCTGTCTGGACGCTAATGCGCGCCCTTTCCTCGTGACAGAGTGGGCGCTGGTGGCCCTTCTGTCCAGGTTCTTATCGCTGTCACCTGCTGGCTTAATTATAGCCGCATGATTTACGAGCCGCGTCTCAAGCGCGTTTGATCGTTGCTTAGATTTCGTGGTCTTTGTCTTAATTATTTTTTTCCTTTTTTTCTTCCTTTTTTTTTCTTTCTTTTACTTCGCGACGGGATCTCGGCCGCTTTTTTTTCCACGGGCGGGATCGCAAGCACTTAGCTAAATGGCGCTTTGGACGCGAATGCAAGGAGTCGGTCCTCGCTAATCAGCGCTCTCTCTCAGGTGCTTGTGTAAATCCCTCCGCCCCTCCCCCCCCCTCCCCCCCCTCGCACTCTCCTTCTACCCTCGGGAGCCTTATGCCCTTATGCCAACGCGCTATTAATCTGATCGTTGGGGCAGCCCGGGCCTTTGGGAGCATCCGTCGGCTCGAGATAAATAAGCTGCTGTCTCGGACGCTCCAGACTGCGTGGCCCCGAGAAAGCAGCGCCATGCCAGTCGCTCCCACTCCCTGTGCTTGGGTCCTGCTCGGGAACGCGCTGCTGTCTTCCTCCTCACCTCGCTGGTCCTCGGCCATTCCTGCGTCGTCGCCTCCTTCGGCCCGGGGCGTTGAGGTTATAGACAGGAGCTGCTGAGGTTATGAGGGATCGCTGATTATGAGGTTATGAGACTGAGAGGTTATGAGACGTGAGACTGAGGTTATGAGGAGACTGTTATGAGGTTATGAGACTGAGTGAGATTATTATGAGACTGAGGCGCTGAGATTATGAGACTGAGCGCTGAGATTATGAGGTTATGATGAGCGCTGTGAGGCGCTGAGATTATGAGGCTGTGAGGCGCTGAGAGACATGAGGTTTGTGAGGGTGGCAGACGACGCAGCATCCCGAGACGGCGGGCGTGTCCTGTCTGTCGGGTGCGGCAGGATTCCCCGCGTGTCCCCCTGGGGATTAGGGATCCGCTGTCAAGAGCTGGCAGCCTCGAGTCGGGGGGGGATTTGGGAGTCTCGAAGGGCGTGCGGGCGTGCGGGCGTGCGGGCGGGGATTAGGCCGAATATTAATCAGACGCGAGTGTTAATGGGGCGGGCGGTGGGTGGGTGGAGGGAGGGGGGGGGGAGGGAGGGAGGCGGTGAAGTCCCTGGAGAGGAAATAATGGAACGGAGAGAGGGATTGAGGGATCTGTATGAGGGCCGTGGAAAATGGATGGTGTGGTTATGAATATCCGTAAAAATACACGCAATGGCACAAACGCACGGCGCACGCACACACACACACACACACACACACAACACACGCCACACCACACACACACACACACACACACACAACACACACACACACACACACACACACACCACACACCACCATCATCCCCCCACACACATACATACACATAACCCCCCCCCCACACACACACACACACACATCCACCTCCCCACACAAAATACACATATCCCCCACACACACACCACCCCACCATACATACACATACCCTCGCCCCCCCCTACCAATACACATAACCACCCCACACACACACCACTCACACGCACACACACACGACCCCTGACCCGTCGTGCCGAGCCGAACGCGCCGCAGCGAGGGTCGTCCACCGGCCGTCACGGAGGGTTTTTGCCGCAGCACCACAAGGCCCGCCCGCGAACCGCCCACGCCCGGGTGTAGTGTCCGGTCTACGGGGTGAGACAGTGGGATAGTTGTGCGAAAATCTGTGAGAGATGATTTATGGGAATAATTGTTTGAAAAGTGTGAGATTAGGTTGAGTTTTAGGTTGAGTTTTGTTTGGTTTGTTTGGTTTTTTTCTCTCTGCTTCGTCCTCCTCTTTTTCTCCTTATCTCTTCCTCTCCTCCTTATCCCCCTTCTCATTCCTTCTTTCTTTCCTCCTCTTCATTATTTTTTTTAGCTTTCTTCACTCCTTTCTCCCCCTTTTCCTTCTCTTTTTCTTCCTTATCCTCTTTTTCCACCTCTTCCTCTTTTTCCTTCTCCTCCTACTCCTTTTCCCCTTCCACCTCTTTTTTTCCTTATCTTCTCTCTCCCTCTTCCTCCTTTCTCGCCCCTCTCTTCCCATTTCCTCTTCGCTACCTCCTCTTCATTGTTTTTTTTTTTTAGCTTTCTTCACTCCTTTCTCCTCCTCCTTTTTTCCCTCCTCCTCTTTTTATTCTTATCTTCCCTCTCCTTCTTCCTCCTTTCTCGCCGCCTCTCTTCCCCCTTCTCATTCCGCTTCCTTAACCTCCTCTTCATCATTTTTTTAGCTTCCTTCACTCCTTGCTCGTCCTTCTTTCCCTTCTCCCCTTTTTATCATTATCTTCCCTCTCCCTCTTCCTCCTTTCTCGCCGCCTCTCTCTTTCCCCCTTCTCATTCCCTCGTCCTTACCTCCTCTTCATCTTTTTTTTTTAGCTTTCTTTATTCCTTTCTTCTCCTTTTTCCCTCCTCTTTTTGTCCTTATCTTCCCCTCTCCATCTTCCTCCTTTCTCGCCGCCTCTCATTCCCTTTCCTTATCTCCTCTTTATCATTTTTTTTTTTTAGCTTTCTTCACTCACTTTCCCCCTCCTCTTTTTGTCCTTATCTTCTCTCTCCCTCTTCCTCCTTTCTCGCCCCCTCTCCCCACCCCCTTCTCATTCCCTCGTCCTTACCTCCTCTTCAACATATTTTTTTAGCTTTCTTCATTCCTCTCTTCTCTTTTTCCCTTCTTTTTGTCCTTATCTTCCCCTCTCCAACTTCCTCCTTTCTCGCCCCCTCTCATTCCTTATCTTCTCTTCCCTCTTTCCTTCTCGTCCTTTCCTTATCTTCTCTCTCCCTCTCCTCCTCTCTCGCCCCTCTCCTCACCCCCCATCCCTTAAATTCTTCCTCTCTCCCTCTTCCTCCTTTCTCGCCCCCTCTCCCCACCCCCCAATTCCTTATCTTCTCTCTCCCCTCTTCCTCCTTTCTCGCCCCTTCTCCCCACCCCCAATTCCTTTCCCACGTCCCGCAACGTCTTCCAAGAAACGAGCTGAAACGAGCGACGTAACGAACCAGATTCCCCGTCAGGCGAGCGAGGGCTTCCAGTGGGACTTCTTCTTCTTCTCTTCTTCTTTTCTTCTTCTTCTCTGCTTTCTCTTTCTTTCTTCTTCTTCTTCTCTTTTCTTTTTCTTTCTTCTTGTTCTTTCTTCTTCTTCCTTTTTCTTCTTTTTCTTCTTCTTGTTCTTCTTCTTTATTCTTCTTCTTTCTTCTCTCTCTCTCTCTCTCTCTCCCTCTCTCCTCTCTCTCTCTCTCTCTTCTCTCTCTCTCTCTCTCCTCTCTCTTCTGTCTCTCTCTCTCTCTCTCTCTCTCTCTCTCTCTCTCTCTCTCTTCTCTTTTCTTCTCTTTTACTCTGAGTGAGGGCAGATCCTTGCTCCCATCGCCCACGCGTCTTGGTCGAGATTTATGAATTTAGAGTATGATGATGGTGATGGTGATTGTGGTGATGATGGTAATTGTGATTGTGATGCTGATGATTGTGATAGTGATGGTGATTGTGATAATGATGATGAGTGTGATAGTGATGATGATTGTAATGGTGATGTGACGACGACGACGACGGTGATATTAGAAATAATAAAAAATAACGCTGATAATAATAGTCTTGCTGATAGATGCCCTCCTCACTTACCTATATTACGATGACTCACACTCACACTTACACGCCACTTATACTTACACACCTAAACTACTTACAACCTCCCCTCCCTCCCCCTCCCCTCCCCTCCCCCACTCCTCCTTCACCCCATTCATCACACCCGCGCGCCCCCGCAGCACACCCACGCCCACGCAACATCAGCATTCCGATAGAGCATCACTTTAACGCCTCATCCGTCTCACTCAACCGGAAAAAAAAGAAAAAAGAAAAAAAAAAAGTAAAAAAAAAAAAAAAAAGTAATAAAAAAAAAAAAAAAAAAAAAGTTATGCAATGGATCCCCGGCAGTTGTCTACACGCGGGCTGAAGGGCAACGCATGCCTTGGGCGGCCGTCGCTCCGTCAGGCCGCCCACTTCAGCGTCACACTTCCTCCTACTCCTCCTCCATTTTGATTCGGTCGTTTTCGGGTTCTTTTGTCGGGTGAGGGTCGGGATTTTGTTGTTTTTTGTTTGTATGTATGTATGTATTTTTCTGTATGTTTGTTTAAAGTCTGTCTCTGATTCCTCTCTCTTCCTCTTTCTCTCTGTATGGCTTTCTATATCTCTCTTTCTCTTTTCTCTTTCTCTTTCTCCTCTTTCTCTCTCTCTCTCTCTCTCTCTCTCTCTCTCTCTCTCTCTCTCTCTCTCTCTCTCTCTCTCTCTCTTCTCTCTCTCCTCTCTCTCTCTCTCTCTCTCTCTCTCCCCCTCTATCTATTTATCTATCTATCTCTCGCTCTCTCTCCCGTCCCTCCCTCTACACTAACTTCATCTTCTCGCATTCCTTTATCTTTCTTACCCATTTTACATCATTCTTTACTCCTCCTTTACTCTTGTTCTACCCTTCCCTCATTTTTGCCTCATTACGCTGGCTCTTCCTTCCGTCATCACCTGTCATCCTTTCACACTGAATTCGTCTCCTGTTACACTTGGTCGTCTCGTGTTTTCGCTTGGCACTGTGATCTCTCTCTGGGTTAAGCTGTACGTGCATTGAGGGTCTTGTACGTGACTGTTCTTTTAATTATTTTTTTTTGTATTTTTTTTTTTTATTAATTTGCTTGTGCTTATTCTTTTATTTGTTCGTGTATATAGTGTAAACGAAGGTATGTTTGTATACATGCATGCAAGCACGTACGGAAGCACGCACGCAAGCACACGTACACGCACACACGCACACGGACGAGCACACACAAACACACAAAACACACACAACAACACACACACACACACACACACACACACACACACACACACACACACACACACACACACACACACACACACACACACACACACACACATACACACACACACACACACACACACACATACACACACACACACATACACACACACTTTCCCTCCCACACATACCCAATCCCCTTCCCTTTCCGCACCCTCCCCCTGCCCTCCTCCTCCCTCCTCCTCCCGCCCCTCCTTCCTCCTCCTCCTCCTCCCCCCTCCCCTCCTCCTCTCCTCCCCCCCCTTCCTCCCTCGCCTCTCCTCCTCCCCTCCTCTCCACGTCAAGTACAAGGCGTTGAAGCAGAAGACGATCCATAACTCACTCGACGACTAGGCTGAACAAGGAGCAGGTCGTCCAGGTCGTTCATCCTCGAGTCGTTCCTCGAGTTGTACCTTCACCCGACCGCCCTTAAGGAGACTGAAATTAGACGGATGGCTTGAAGGATGGGGTGGGAGGTGGTCTTATTTTTCTCTCTCTCCTCTTTTTCTTTTTTTTCTTTTTTTTTTTTGTTTGTTTGTTTCTTTTCTTTCTTTCTTTCTTTCTTCTTGCTACTTTACTTTTTCTTTTATTTCTTTTCTTTACTTTCATTCTTTCTTTTCTTTTCTTTTTTTCTTTTTTTTTGTTTCTTTTCTTCTCTCTGTCTTTCTATTTTCTTTGTTTCTCTTTTTTATTTCTTTCTTTATTTATTTCTCGGTATTTTTGCGCGTTGATCTTTTTGTTTTTCTTATGTGTCTCGGTATTTCTCAAGTTCTATATTTCTCTTTCTCTAACCTCTCTCTCTCTCTCTCTCTCTCTCTCTCTCTCTCCTCTCTCTCTCTCTCTCTCTCTCTCTCTCTCTCTCTCTCTCTCTCTCTCTCTCTCTCTCTCTCTCTCTATCAACTAGCTATCTATATATCTATCTGTTTAACTTTCTTTCTATATGTTTCTCTCTTTCCCCTGCTTTGCTGATCACTTTCTCTTTTTTCTCGGCATCTCTGTCCTCTCTCTCTTCCTCTCTCCCTCTTCTCCCCTCCCTCTCTCTCTTTTCTCGCTCTCTCCCTCTCCCTCCTCCCTCTCTCTCTCCTCTCTCTCTCTCTCTCTCTCTCTCTCTCTCTCTCTCTCCTCTCTCTCTCCTCTCTCTCTCTCTCTCTCTCTCCTCTCTCTCTCTCTCTCTCTCTCTTCTCTCTCTCTCTCTCCTCTCCCTCTCCCTCACCATGCCCTTATGTAAGTGCCAGTGTCTGTGTACCCATGCGGCTGCACCCCATCCTCTCCCCCTATCCTTTTGGACTTCTCCCCCCCTCTTCCTATCTTCCCTCCTCTTCCTCCCTTCCCTCCTCTTCCTCCCTTCCTCCCTCCATCCCCATCTTCCCCCTTCTTCCTCTCATCCTCCCTTCCCCCCCTCTTCCTACCTTCCCTCCTCTTCATCTTCCTCCTATCCCCCATCTCCCTCTCTTCCTCCTCATTCTCCGTCCCCCCCTCTCCCCCCCTTCCTCCCTATCCCCTTCTCCGTCTTCCACTTCTCCCCTTTAAGCCTCTATGGAAATCGTGCTTCGGAATCCTCGCTTATCCGGCCGGGCTAAGAATCCGCTGACGTGTGGGCGCAGCAACCCGCAATTTCCCGCAGCGGATTCCCCCCCCCCCCCCCTCCTCTCTCTCTCTCTCCTCTCTCTCTCTCTCTGCGGTGCGTCTCGGGTCACGGATCTGGGCGGGGAGGGCGGGTGGTTGGGGGTGGGGGGGGGAAAGGGGAGGAGGGAGGGGGGGTATGTCTTCTTACTCTACTCTGGCTTTGATTTTTTGTTTATTTTTTCTTCTGTGGATTTTTAGGTCAGTTTCGTTGTTTTGCCTTCTCGTATTTTTTGTTGTTGTTGTTATTTGTTCTTTTGTCTCTCTCTTCTCTTTCTCTCTCTCTCTTCCTCCTCCTTCCTCTCCTCTCCTCTCCCTCTCCTCTCTCTCCTCTCCTCCCTCTCCTCTCCTCTCCTCTCCTCTCCTCTCCTCTCCTCTCCTCTCCTCTCCTCTCCTCTCCTCTCCTCTCTCTCTCCTCTCTCTCTCTCTCTCATATAAATATCATATAAAATATTGCATATCATATATGTGTATACATAAAACGCCGTTCAGCAGATAAGCGTTATCTCACATATGAGGCTGTTGTTCCGCGTTCACGTCCATGTTGCACTGTTGCTGAATGTTGAAGGAGGAGGAAGATCCTGTGACCCTGAATTCCCTCCTTCGCCTGTCACGTCAGCCTGAGAACCTGACGAAGACCTGCCATTTCTTCTCCGCGATAACCGGCATCTATTAGCGCGGCAATCAGCGGCCAATTAGCGCCCTAATCAACGCTGTTTCATTCACCCGACGAAGGGGTCTGACTCCGGGTTCGTCGCCGCCATTATTCTCGCTACGATTGTGTTTTTAAGGCGTTGTGTCTTTTTTTTCTTTTTTTTTCGTCTTTCTTGTTCCGTTCCTTCCTTTATCGTTTGTTTCTGGCTCTTGCTTGCTTTTTTTCTGGATTATCTTTATCATTATCTTGTATCTCTTGGTCGTTTTTTTTCTTTCTCCTTCTCTTCTCCCTTTCCTTTCCTCTCTCCTGTCTACTCATTTCCTTCCCATCTTTTCTTCATTGCCTCCTTAACTCCGTCTTTTCTTTCTTCTCTCTGGTTTACGTCTTCCCTTTCCCTCCTCCCTTATCTCCTCTCCTTACCATCTCCTTTACCACCTCCCATTTCCTCCCCCTTCCTCTCTCCCTCTTTACTCCTTCCCTTCCTCTTCCAGTCCTTTCCCTAATCCCTCTTCCTCCTCCCCTTTTCTTTATTTCCACCTCGATTCCCCTTTCTCTCTCTTCCTCTTCACTCCCCCTTTCCCTTATCTTTCCTGCCCCCTTCTTGCCCCTTCCTCCTCCTTCTCCTTTTTCTGCCCATCCCCTTTACTTGCCTCTCCCCATTCCTCCCCCCATCTTTACCCTCCCTTCCTCTCCTTCTCCTCTCCAACCTCTTCCCTCCTTTCCCAATCCGACTCCCTTCCCCTTCTTCTTCTCTCCTCCCCACCCCCTTCTCTACCTCCTCTCCCCATCCTTACCCCCATAACTCCCTCCAGCCCCTTCCTTCTTCCTCCCCATACTCCCTCTCCCTTCCTCTTTTCTCCTCCCCCACCCCCTCCTCCCCTTCTTTTCCTTCCCCCTTCCTCCCCCCCCCTTCCCCCCTCCCCATTCCTTCCTTTCATCCTTCCCCCTCCCTCTCTCCCTCCCCTCCTCCTCTTCTTCCCCCTCCCCCCTCTTCCTCTTCCCCTCCTCTCTTCCTTTCCCCTCCCCCTCCTTCCCTCTTCCCCCCTTCTTCCTCCCCATACTCCCCTCTCCCTCCCTCTTCCCCTCTCTCCCCCTCCTCCTCTTCCTTTCCCCCTCCCCTTCCTCTTCCCCCTTCCCCCCTTCTACCCCCCTCCCTCGTGCTTGTCTTCATGTCTTCGCCGCATAAGATAACAGCTCGTCAAAACGCCCGGTTCTGCAAACACGGTGTTAGCGTTTCGACGGTGCGTTGCCGCGGCAGACACCGTTAATTTAATGGCAGGTAGAGAAGTGGGTATTTTTTTTTGCCCGGTGGTTTCTGGTGTTTTATTTATTGTTCTTGTTTTTTTTTTTTTTTTTTTTTTGGGGGGGGGGGTAGCTGGTTTTTCTTGATTTTTTTTCGGTTATTTTTATGCCTGTTTCTTTTCGTTCTATTGTGATTTTGTTTTCTGTTTTTTTCTGGTGTTTTTAAGTTTGATTTGCCGGTTTTTGTCAGCTTTACTTTTTAGCGTTTTTTTCTTGTGTATGTATTCTTTGTAACCCTCTTGTCTTAACTTTTTTTTCTCATTTTTTTTTCAGTTTTCTCTGGTTTATATTTTTTCTTACCCGCTTTTTTCGTGTTTTTTTTTCTTTTCTTTTTTCATACCGTCTTTGAAGAACCTTCAGGAAACACGTATTTCTCGGACCGTCATTGTCTGGAAACTGAAAAAAGAAAAAGAGAATAAAATTGAAATTCTCTTTTTTATTTTTCTCAAGTCTCCGCTACAAAACGCGCGTCTTGGTGAGCTTTGGGTGGTGGGGATTGGGGGGTGGGGGAGGGTGGAGGTGAGGGTGGGGGAGGGGACTCGAACGCTTTCATCACTTCTCTTTAAGTTAAGTTTATGTGCGACTGTTTGCGTTGGTCATGGCGTGTCTTGGGTGGAATTGGTGGAGAGGGAGAGAGGAGGGAGAGAGAGAGGGAAGGTTGAGGAGGAGGGAGGAGGGAGGGAGGAGAGAGGAGAGAAGGTTGAGGAAAGGAGGGAGGGAGGGTGGGAGAGAGAGAGAGAGAGAAGAGAGAGGGAGAGAGAGAGAGAGAAAGAAGGTTGAGGGAGGGAGAGAGAGAGAGAGAGAGAGAGAGAAAGATAGAGAGAAGGTTGGAGGAGGGGAGAGGGAGGGAAGGGAGAGAGAAGTGAGGGAAGGAGGAGAGAGAGAGGGTGGGAGGAAGGGTGAAGGAGGGTAAGAGGGAGGAGAGGGAGGGAGGAGGAAAGGGAGGGAATAAAGGGAGAGGGGGGAAAGGAAGGTAAGGGAAGGAGAGGGAAGAGGAAGGGGGGACAAAAAGAGAAAGGACGAAAAGGGGGAAGCGAAAAGAAGAGAGAGAGAGAGAGAGAGAGAGAGAGAGAGAGAGAGAGAGAGAGAGAGAGAGAGAGAGAGAGAGAGAAACCAGAGAAGAGTAGGTAGGCACACAATACCCCCCCCCCCAAAAAAAAAGAAAAAAAAAAAAAAAAGTATATATATATACAACCACTATAATTTCCTCAAACAGTGTTACGAAAGCTGCAATATCGTTAACCTTCTTAAGGGACCACCCGAAGTACCTCCTACCACGCAACATTGCAACGACTGTATTTCCACCAAAGCGATCTGTGTCAAAACGGAGGAGTGGAGCAGGGTGGTGGAGTGTGGAGAATGAGGTGGATAAAGAAGGAGGAAGGGGTGTGGAGGTGGAGGTAAAGATGGAGGTGGAGTTGGAGGTAAAAGGAGGTGGAGGGTGAGGTAAAGGAGGTGGAGGTGGAGCTAAAAGAAGGAGATGGAGGTGGAGGTAAAGATGGAGGAGGTGGAGGTAAAAGGAAGGGGAGGTAGGTGGTGGAGGTGGAGCTAAAGAAAGGAGATGGAGGGTGGAGGTAAAGATGGAGGTGGAGGTAAAGAAGGAGGTGGTGGAAGTGGGGAATGTGGTGGAGAAGGAGGTGGAGATGCATTTGTGGAAGGGGTGGTGGAGTGGAAGTGGGGAGTGGGTGGAGGTAAAAAGGTAGGGAGATTCATAGACAGAGAGAGAAAAGGAAAAAAAGGGAGGAGGGAGGGAAGAGAGAGAGAGAGAGAGAGAAGAGAGAGACAGAGAGAGAGAGAGAGAGAGAGAGAGAGAGAGAGAGGAGAAGAGAGAGAGAGAGAGACAAAAGAAAAGAAAGAGAGAAAGAGCTAAAAGAAAGAAAGAAAGAAAGAACATGATAAGAAAAAGAAAGAAAGAAAGACAAGAAAGGATAAAGAAAAAGAAAAGAAGAAAGAACTAAAGAAAGAGAGCAAGAGAAATAAAAAGAGACAATGAGATAAAGGGCTAGCGAGCGGGCGTGCGTGCGTGCGGGCGGAGGGGCCGCGGAGCGCGAGCGTTCCTCGTGATCCCGGGAGATGATCCTCGAGGATTTAATTAGCCTCATCAAGTAGGGAGATTAAAAGGGCCTTGCGCGGACGGGAATGTAGCAGGTTCTCCTCCAGCGGGGGGGAGGTAGGGGAGCTTAAGCCGCAGAGCTTTACCACTCTCGTATATTATTATGACGTCACTCTTGTGTATTATTATGACGTAAGATTTGAAAAAATTTCGTGACATATTCCTCCTCTTCTTCCTTTGTGTATTACCCTTTTTCGTTAACGGAAAGAGGAGGGAGGTAGTGGAGGGGAAAGGAGAGAGAGAGAGAGAGAGAGAGAAGAGAAGAGAAGAAGAAATAGAGAGAGAGAGAGAAGAGGAAAAAAAATCATAGAGTTATTATCCAAGACCATTTCGATTCGGTCTCGGGTGCGCCACCGGCCGGAGCCTCATCAGGGCACCGGACCAAACGCCCAAAAGAAGCAGCGAGTATTTCCCGCCAAACCGGACCGCGCCGTGACTCAGCAGTTTGATCACGTTCCGCCCGGGAATATCTGCATAAGAGGTTAACGCATGGGCGCCGCTTGCCCCTCCGTGCCGTGTCGCGCCCCCCCTCTCCATCGCTCTCCCTCTCTCCCTCTCCCTCTCCCTCCCCTTTCTCCCTTTCCCTTTCATGCCCTTCTTTTTGCTCCCTTTCTTCTCTCCCCTCTCTCCTCCCCTTCTCTCATGCCCCTTCTCTTTTTTCTTCTCCCTTCGGCCCCTTCTTTTTGCTTGTCTTTCTTCTCCCTCTCCCTCTCCTCATGCCCCTTCTTTTTGCTTGTCTTTCTTCTCCCTCTCCCTCTCTCATGCCCTTCTTTTTGCTTGTCCTTCTTCTCCCTCTCCCTCTCTCATGCCCCTTCTTTTTTTGTTTGTCCCCTTCTTCCACCTTCTCCCCTCTCCTGTTCTATCCCTCTTCTTCTCCTTCCCATCACTTTTCTTCCCTCCTTTTCTTCCCCATTTCCTTTTTATCTCTCCCTATCTCCATCTCCTCTCCTTCCTCTTCTTTCCAAATTTCCTTTCCTGTCTCCCTCTCTCTCCTTTCCTCTCCCCCCTATCTCCCTTCCCCTTCCTCCTCCATCTCTTCCCCTCTCCTCCTCCCCTCCCCTTACTCTACATGATACACCCAACGAAAAACGACCAAAAAAAAACCACCATCTCCACCCCCCCTCGTTGCAATATCCCCCTCTTCGGACATTCGTTTTGCAAAATGCGGATCTCCCCATCAACATACACTCCCCCCCCTCCCCTTCCCTTCCCCTCCCTCCGCTCCCCCTAGCCCCCTTCCCCTCTGTAACCCTTCCCTCCGCTCCTCGTACCCTCTTCCGACCCTCGTACCCCTTCCCCACATCCTCCTCCCCTCCCCCTCCCCACACCCCTTCCCTCTTCCTAAACCCCTGTACCCCTCCCCCCTCATCCATCCCCCTTCCCTCTAACCCATTCCCCATCCCCCCTCCCACCCCCCACCCCGATCTCTCAAAGGGAATCAGAAGTCGGGGCGAAAACGAAGCGGAAGATCTGCATCGGTGATGTGGGTTCGAGCAGTGAGTGACCTTATGTGGGGGCGGAGCGGCCAGGTGGCTCGGCGAACCCGTGGGGAGAGAGAGAGAGAGAGAGAGAGAGAAGAGAGAGAGAGAGAGAGAGAGAGAGAGAGAGAGAGGAGAGAGAGAGAGAGAGAGAGAGAGAGAGAGAGAGAGAGAGAGAGAGAGAGAGAGAGAGAGAGAGAGAGAGAGAGAGAAGAGAGAGAGAGAGAGAGAGAGAGAAGAGAGAGAGAGAGGAGAGAGAGAGAAAGAGAGGTGGATTTGGGTGGAGGGGTGGAGGGAGGGAGTGTGGGAGAAACCCGTGGGGGAGAGAGAGAGAGAGAGGGAGAAGAGAGGTGGATTAGGGGGGGGAGGTGGGGAGAGGGGGGACTGGGACGAGGGGGACGAGGAAAGGGGAATTGGGGGGTGGTGGGATTGGGGCGAGAGGAGGGGGGAGAGGGAGAGGGAATGGGGGAGGAAGAGAAGAAAGAGGAAAAGGAGAAGTTGAAGGGGAAAGGATGAAGTGAAATAGTTGGAACATATAGAGGGGGGAGAAGGAGAAGAGAAAGAGAAGAGAGAGAGAAGAAGAGGAAAGAACGAGAGAAAGAAAAGACAAATAATAAAGCAAAGACAGAAAATCAGACATATAAAGAAACAAAAGAGATAAAGAGAAACAACAAAGACGGCGAACAGAGACGAACGAGAAACGAAGAGACATCGCCAAAGAAGGGACGAGACGAGAAAACCAAAATAACAAAGGAGAAGCCAAGAAGAAGAAGAAGAAGGAGAGAACGCAGAAGAAAGGATCGCATGCAAGAGAGAAGAGAGGAGAGAAGAGAATCGGGAATTAGCATAACAAAAGGGCAGCGGGTTGCAAGAACGATATCATTAACCGCGCCATTAGGATCGCGTGTGTGCGTCGGGGAGACCTGTGAAGGGGAGAGGAATCGGTCCTGCTCTGTCGCCCTCCTCCCTTGAACCCCCCCCACCACACCTTCTCTGTCGCGTTCTTCCATGCACCCCCCAACCTCACTATCCTCTGACGCCCTCCCTCCCTGCCTCCCCCTCCCCCCTGCCTCCTCCCTGCCTCCTCCCACCCCACCCTTCCTCTGTCGCCCTCCTCCCTGAACCCCCCCCACCACACCCTTCCTCTGTCGCTTCCTCCGCCACCCCTCCGTCGCCTCACTCCCCCCACCTCACATCCTCTTGACGCCTCCTCCTATCCTCCTCTGTCGCCCTCCTCCCCCCACCTCACCATCCTCCTGACGCCCTCCTCCCGTATCCTCCCTGTCGCCCTCCTATCCTCCTCTGTCAGCCCTCCTCCCTTCCTTTTGTCGCCCTCCTCCTGCACCCTTCTTCTGTCGCTTTCCTCCCTGCCACCCCTCCTCTGTCGCCCTCCTCTCCCCTCACCATCCTCTGACGCATCCTCCCTATTCCTCTGTCGCCCTCCTCCCTATCCTCCTCTGTCGCCTCCTCCCTGTCCTCCTTTGTCGCCCTCCTCCCTGCCTCTTCCCTGCCTCCTCCCACCCCACCCTTCTTCTGTCGCTTTCCTCCCTGCCACCCCTCCTCTGTCGCCCTCCTCCCCCACCTCACCATCCTCTGACGCCCTCCTCCCTATCCTCCTCTGTCGCCCTCCTCCGTCGCCCTCCTCCTGCCTCTTCCCTGCCTCCTCCCACCCCACCCTGTCGCGCCACCCCTCCTCTGTCCCCTCCTCCCCCACCTCACCATCCTGACGCCTCCTCCGACGTCTCCGTATCCTCCTCTGTCGCCCTCCTCCCTGAACTCCCCA
Organism: Penaeus vannamei; assembly: GCF_003789085.1. Classification (NCBI taxonomy): domain Eukaryota; kingdom Metazoa; phylum Arthropoda; class Malacostraca; order Decapoda; family Penaeidae; genus Penaeus; species Penaeus vannamei. The sequence goes on from NW_020870966.1 coordinate 439,428, forward strand.
CCCCACCCTCCTCTGTTCCCCTCCTTCCTATCCTCCTCTGTCGTCCTCCTCCTGTCTCCTTCCTGCCTCCTCCTTGCCTCCTCCCTGCCTCCTCCTCCCACCCTACCCTTCCTCTGTTGCCGTCTTCCCTGCTACCCCCATCCTCCTCTCTTCTGTCGCCCTCCTCCATGAACTCCCCACACACACCTCCTCTGTCGCCTTCCTCCCTGCCACCCCCCCCCACCACACCCTCCTTTACGCCGTCCTCCCTGAACCCCCACCCCACTCCTCTGTTCCCCTCCTTCCTATCCCCTCTGTCGCCCTCCTCCCTGAACCCCCCACCTCACCATCCTCTGTCCCCCCCCTCCTCCTGCCCCCTCCTCTGTCCCCCCTCTTTCCTGCCCCCCCCCTCCCTTCCTCTGTAGCCCTATTCCCTGCACCCCCCCCTCTCTCCCTTTGTTACTTTATACTCAAGCACCCTTTTCCGTTTTCCTTCCCTCTTCTTTCTATTCCACCTGTGTGCTCTCTTATCTGCTCCCTTATTCCCTTACCCTCTCCTCTTCCCTCCTTTGCACCTGTATCCTCCCTTTCTTCCCTTCGTTGCGCCCGTGTCGTCCTTTCTCTCCTTTACACCTGTATCCTTCACCCTCTCCCTTATAACCTTATTTTCTTCTCTCCCTCTCCCTTCCCCCTCCTCCTCTCTTCCCTTTTATGCTTCCCTTCTTCCTCTTCCCTTATCCTCTCCCCTTCTTTCCCCTCCCCCTCTCTCCTTAATACCCTCCCCTCTCCCCTTATACCCTCCCCCTCTCTCCCTTTATACCTTCCTCTTTCCCCTAATACACCTTACCCTCTCTCCCCTTATACCCTCCCTCTTTCTCCCTTAATTCCTCCCCCTTATACCCTCCCCCTCTCTCCCTTATACCCTATACCTTCCTCTTTCCCTTATATCCTCTTCTCTCCCCTTATACACCTTTACCCCCTTTTACCTTCCCCCTCTCCCCCTTATACCCTCCCCTCTCTCCCTTAATACCCTCCTCGCCTCTCCCCTTATACCCTCCTCTCTCCCTTCTCCTCTCCCCTCTCTCCTTCTTATACACCCTTCCCTTTTCTATTCCTTAATACCCTCCCCCTCTCCCCTAATACACCCTTACCCTCTCTCCCCTTATACACCTTTACCCCTTTTACCCTTTTACCCTCCCCTCTCTCTCTCTGAATACCCTCCCTCTCTCCCCTTGTACCCTCCCCCCTATCCCCTTATATACCCTCCCCCCTTCTCCCCTTATATCCTCCTCTCTCCTTATATACTTTACCCCCCTACCCTTTTACCCTCCCCCTCTCCCCCCTTATACCCTCACCTCTCTCGCTTTATACACCTTTACCCCCTTTACCCTTTTACCCTCCCCTTCTCTCTCCCCTGAATACCCTCCCCCATCTCTCCCCTAATACACCCTTCCCCGCTCCCTTTATACACCCTTACCCCCTCCCTTCCTCACGGATTTGCCAGACGGACCTGGCAGACGCGTGACAAATGTTGCAGCGACTGAGGGAGTGCAACATCCCATTTCGACCTTGATTGAAGATGATGCTCCCGATGAACTGACCGTCGAGGAGGAGGTGGAGATGGTGAGGCTGGGGCGCTGAGGGAAAGGGGAGAGGGAGAGAGAGGAGAGAAAGGGGCGAGGGGGAGGAGAAGAGAGGATAGGGAGGGAAAAGGGAAAGGGGGGATGGAATAGAGGAGGGGGGGAGGGGGAGGAGAGGGAGGAGAGAAAGGGGCGAGAGGGTGGAGAGAGAGAGGATAGGGAGAGGGAAAAGGGAAAGGGGAGGGAAGAGGGGGGATAGGAAGGAGGTGGTGATAGGGGAGGAGAGAGAGAGAGAAGAGAGGAGGAAAGGAAACGGGAGGGAGAGAGAGGACGGGAGGGAGAGGAGAAGGGAAAAAGAGAGAGAGAGAAGGGGTAAGAAGGGGGAGGGAGGGAGAGAGTGGAGAAGAAGGTAAAGAGAGAAAGAGGAAAAGAAAAACAGGAAAGAGGAAGAGGGAGGGGGGGAGATGGGGGAAGAGTAGAGAGAGGAGGGAGAGGGGGGAGAAGAGGAGAGTTGAGGAAAAGACGAGGAAAGAGTATGGGGAAGAAGAGAAGCGCAGAAAGAGGGAGAGAGAGCGGAGAAGGAGGGAGGAGGAGAGAGAGCGGAGCAGGAAGAGGAGGAGATAGGAAGAGGAGAAGAGGAGAATGGAGAGGGAGGGGAGAGGAGAGCAGAAAAAGAGGGAGAGGAGGATACTCGCTAAGCTATCACGGGGCGCCAATCACACTCCGCAGGGCAACTGGCATGCTCCTATTTGCTGCCTCCCGGAGCCGACGGACGGACGCTCGCTGAATACAGGACCGGCCGTGAAATGAAGCGGCCGGGGCAGGACTGGCGGCCCGGAACGGCAAACGGGGGGGGCGGGGCGGGGAGGGGTAGGGCATGGGAGAAGGGGAGAAGGGGCATGGGAGAGGGAGAAGGGGATGGGAAGGGGGGGGAAGGGGGCATGGAGGGGGGAGGGGGCTGGGAGGAGGGAGGAAGGGGCATGCATGGAGGGGGAGGGGGTGCATGGGGAGGGGTGCATGGGAGGAGGGGAGCATTGGGAGGGTGAAGGGGGAGGGGGGTAGAAAAAAATACATGGGTGAAGAATACGTGGGGTGGATGGTGTGTATGACGGGAGGGGGGGGGAGGATACATGGGTTAAGGAATAGTGGGTTGATGGTGAGTGCGGTGTGTATGAGGGGGGGGGGCACATGGTTAAGGAATACGTGGGATGGGTGAGTGCGTGGGTGGTGTGAATGAGAGAGAGGCGGGGGGGGGCAATATATGGGTGAAGGAATACGTGTGGTGGATAGGTGAGTGTGAGGGGGGGGGGCGGGGGGGGAGAAAAAACACCTGGATTAGGAATACGTGTGGGTGGATGGGTGAGTGCGTGTGGGTGTGAAGTGGAGCGGGGGGGGGGAGAAGAAACCCATGGTGAAGAAATACGTGGAGGTGGATAGGTGAGTACGTGGGTGTGTATGAGGGAGGGCGAAGAAGGGCAAGGGACGTGAAAGATGGAGGAAAAAGGAAGGGGAAATGATTGGGAAAGGAAGAGAGTAAGGCAAAAGGTGAGAGTAGAGTAAAACGGGGAAGGGGAGTCGAAAGGAGGAAGAAAAATGGCCTTGGGTAGAAAGCAAAGGGCAGGAGACGCAGGCAAAGGAAGGAGGGAGTGAAAGGCAGAGGAGGAAGGAAGGGGAAAAAAGGAAGGAATAGAGAAAGAGAACACAGAGAAAGGAGACAAATCAAGGCAGAGGCATGGGCAAAGGACAGAAGACGGGCAAAGGGCAGAAGGGAGGAAAGAAGGGGAAAAAAGGGAAGGAATAGAGAAAAGGGAGAGAGTAATGAAGGGCAGAAGGCATGGACGAAGGGCAGAAGACACGGGCAAAGGGAAGGAGTGTAAGGGAGGGCATGGCGTGAATTCCGAATTAAAAAAGGATAGATTTATTTGCTGTGGCGGAGGGAATTCTTTGTTTTATTCATCGAGGAAGCTGCGTTGCGGCTCCGGTGAATGGGCAGAGCAGGTGGGCATTGGGGAGGGGGTAAGGGTGGTAGGGGAAGGGAATGGGAGTAAGGAAGGAAGGGAGAAGGGAGTCGGAGGAGGGAGGGAGAAGGGGATGGAAGACGAAGAAGAAGGGAGAGGGGGGAAAGGGAATGGAAGAGTGGGAAGGAAGGGAGAAGGGAGTCGGAGGCAGGGGAAGGGAATGGAAAGGTAAGGTAGGAAGGAGAAAGTGAATGAAAGGGGGGGAAGGCGGAGGAGGGGAGGAAGGAAGGAAGGGAGAAGGGAGAGGGAGGGAGAGAGAATAGAAGGGTAAGAAGGAAGGAGAAGGGGAGGAGGGAGGTACTGAAGGGAGGAGAGATTATAGAAAGGGAGAAAAGGGTAAGGAAGGAATAGAGAAAGAGAACGCATAGAAAGGGAGAGTAATCAAAGCGAATAGCCAAAATCAAACAAAAAGGGAAAGATCAAAAGGAAAGAGGAATAAAAGCGAATGAAAGGCGAGAGAGAGAGAGAGAGAGAGAGAGAGAGAAGAGAAGGGTGGTAGTTATGTATATTACCTTAACAAGTCCAGACCACACGCAGCACGAGAGCCGGCCAGGTGGGTCACACAAGGCCGTGGATGAATAAGGTGGGTCGCGTGGTGAGTCGCGGCGGGGGGGTGAGGGCCCGCCCGTGGTTCAAGCATTGTGGGGTGACTCACGACCTGAGGACGGCGCGCGGCGCGCGGGTGTAATGAGGGCGGGAGTCGGAAGGGGGGATGAGTGAGTGGGTGAGCGGGTGAGTGAGAATGGTTTGCGAGCGGACGTGGGTTGAGGGATGAGTGGGTGAGATTGTAGGTACGGTAGGTGGGCGTCTGGTAGAATGAGGTAGATGGGTGAGTGACGGGTGAGTGGGTTGAGTGAGACTGAGCAAGGGTGAGTAATACTGACCAGTGGGTGAGTAAGACTGGCTGTGGTTGAGTAAGACTGATCAAGGGTGTGTAAGACTGGGCAATGGGTGAGTAAGACCGAGCAGGGGTGAGTGAGCCTGACCGTGGGTGAGTAAGACTGGCTGTGGTTGAGTAAGACTGATCAAGGGTGTGTAAGACTGGCCAATGGGTGAGTAAGACTGGCCATGGTTGAGTAAGACTGATCAAGGGTGTGTAAGACTGGCCATGTTGAGTAAGACTGAGCAGTGAGTAAAAACTGGGCATGGGTGAGACCACAAGATTTTTCCTGCCTTTGCTTTCGTCGTCGAAACGGGTTTATTTTTTGGCCAGTTATTACCGGCCATTTGCATGTATTATTAGCGGTAATTGGGCTGCGATTAACGTCTGATACGGAGAGAACGCGCATCTCCAATCCCGACGTTACGGAAAAAACCTCCGTATTTCGAATTCGAAGAGGATCGCGCACGTAAAACGGATTTAATTACGCTTCGCATTACGCTGATTAATTACAATGATTATTTTTAACGCTGATTAATTACATTGATTATTTATATTCCGACGTGATAGGCGAATTCGTCACTTAGTTAATCCTTTTGCAAGCGTTTATAATCCTTCTCCTCTCTCCTTCTCCCCCTCTCCCCTCCCACCCCACCCCCACCCATCCCGCCCATCCCGCCCGAGAGGAACGCGGCGGGCGAGAGAGAGAGAGAGAGAGAGAGAGAGAGAGAGAGAGAGAGAGAGAGAGAGAGAGAGAGAGAGAGAGAGAGAGAGAGAGAAGAGAGAGAGAGAGAGCGGTAAGTGGAGATTTTGGCGCGCGACCGCGGGCGTTATCATGAGATCGAGAAGTTCGGGAACGATCGTGATTGGGGGCGAAGAGGAGGAGAGGTGAGGGGAGAGAGGGGAGGAGGAGGAGGGTTAGGGGAGGAGGAGGAGGAGGAGGAGGAGGGACAGGAGGAGAGAGGAGGGGGTGGGAGGAGGCGGGAGAGGAGAGGGGGCGGAGAGGAGGAGAAGAGGGAGGGGTGAGGAGAATGAGAATGGCGCGTGGAGGAAAGGGAGGAGGAAGGGAGGGGGGAGGGAGGGGAGGGAGGAGAGAGAGGAGAGAGAGAGGAGAGAGGAGAGAGAGAGGAGAGAGAGAGAGAGAGAGAGAGAGAGAGAGAGAGAGAGAGAGAGAGAAGAGATAGGTGGGGAGGGAGCGAGGATAAGGGGGGAGGGAGAGACGAAAGGGGGGCGGGGGGGTGTATGCTAATGAAAAGAGCGAGCGAGCCAGTGTGAGGCGCGGGTCGTAAAGTGTTAGCTTGTGGGTGGAGGCGGCGAGACATGGGTGGGGAAGAGGGAGAGAAAGGGAGAGAGGAAGAAAAAGTGATAAAGTATGTGTTTGTGTATATCTGTCTATTTATCAGTCTACCTATCTCTCTATATATTTTTATCTATCAGTTTACCTATAATACATTTATATATATTATATATGTATGTATATACATAATATAATATAGACACACACACACACCACACACACACACACACACACACAACACACACACACACACACACACACACACACACACACACACACACACAACCACACACACACACACACACACACACACACACCACACACACACACACACACACAACACACACACACACACACACACACACACACACACACCACACACACACACACACACACACACACACACACACACACACACACACACACACACACACACACACACACACACACACACACACACACACACACATGTGTGTGTGTGTGTGTGTGTGTGTGTGTGTTGTGTGTGTTCAGGTATTATTTATGTATGCAGAAACTTGTATATATATATGCCTGCTCGCGCATTCTTCAAAAATTTATGACTTATACTTATTACAATTATTAATGTTGGTATTCCAAGCAGTAATGCATTGTTGTTTGTTTTTTTCAGGTATGTCGGATTGACTTTCGTGGAAGCCGCGTTCATGGTAAGTGTGTGTGTGTGTTATACTGTATATACATGTAGTTATGCGTTGTGTATTTATATATATACATATGTATATGCATACATATATATGTATATATATGTATGTGTATTTATATATTAATTTATACATCTATATTTATTTATATGTTTATTTATTCATCTATATTTATTTATTTGTTTATTTATTCATCTATATTTATTTGTTTATTTATTAATCTATATTTATTTTTGTTATTATTATTCATCTATATTTATTTTTTATTTATTCATCTATATTTATTTATTTATTTATTTATTTGTTTATTTTTCATCTATTTATTTATTTGTTTATTTATTCATCTATATTTATTTATTTGTTTATTTATTCATCTATATTTAAAAAGATAATAAATCAGGGGAAGGGTACGCATAGCGGGTGGCAAGAGAGAAAGGAAGAGAAAGAGAGCCAGAGAGAGCGGGCGAGGGCGTGGGCGTGGGCGTGGGCGATGGCGCAGGCAGATATCACGCCAATAAAAACACGATACCTCCGGGTCTTCTCCTTGCAGCGTTGCGGGCGCGCGCGCTCTCCCCCCCTCGCCGGACGATGGGCGCGTATCCGGTTACGACAAACAGCTCCATTATGTGTCCGGATAACAAAGGTTCGGTTAAGGCGTCTCGGGTTGCCGGTCACGACTTTTGACGACTGATTCGCACACAGGTGATAAAGTAGAGGAAGAGGGGGAGAGGGAGAGGAGGAGAGGAGAGATGGGCAAAGGGAGATAAAGGGGAAAAGAAGAGAGAAATAACGGAATTTATGTAGTAAATACTGTGGGTAGCATAGGCATACACACGCAGTCGCCCCCCCCACACAAAATTTTATCTATATTAATGTATACATATATATGTGTGTGTGTTTATATATTACATATAATATACGTATATATATATATATTTATTATATATATATATATATATATATATATATATATATATATATATATATACATGTTTGTGTGTGTTGTGCGCGCGCCGCGTGCGTGTGTAGGTACCTTTTTACATATATAGAGAGAAAGCTAACGAAGAAGCATTCACGAGCATTGGAAGAGGAAGGAAATCGAGATCTAGGCTCATCCCACCCACACCAACCCCTCCCTCCCTGCCTCACCAGTCCCTCCCTCCTTCCTCTTCCGCCGACGCGATGCCCAGTCCAAGCGATGCCCAGTCCAAACGATACCCGGTCCAAGCAATGCCCAGTCTAAACGATGCCCAGTCCAAGCCATGCCCTATCCAAGCGACGCCCGATCTAAGCATGTCCAGTCCAAACGTCCAACCCATCCCCGGTCCAAGCGATGCCCAGTCCAACCCATCCCCAGTCCAATCCCCGTCGATGCCCTTAACTCCACTTTACCGATCTCGCTGATGGGCCTCAGTCAACAGCGGAGGGCCACGCTCGACTGGTCAAGCTCAAAGCTGCGGCGCCGCACCTCAAACACGGCTGCGCTGGATATGGCGAGGCCGAGCGCCGTGTAGCAAGGGCAGTGGGGGAGGAATGCGGTGTTTTTTTGTTTTTTTTTGGGGGGGAGAGGAGGGGTGGAGGGTTTGTTTGTCTGTCTTTCGGTCTCTCGGTTTCTCGGTCTTTCTCGGTGTCTAAGTCTCTCTCTCTCTTGTTTTTTTTCTCTTCTCTCTCTCCTCTCTCTCTCTCTCTCTCTCTCTCTCTCTCTCTCTCTCTCTCTCTCTCTCTCTCCTCTCTCTCTCTCTCTCTCTCTCTCTCTCTCTCTCTCTCTCTCTCTCTCTCTCTCTCTCTCTCTCTCTCTCTCTCTCTTCTCTCTCTCTCTCTCTCTCTCTCTCTCTCTCTCTCTCTCTCTCTCTCTCTCTCTCTCTCTCTCTCTCTCTCTCTCTCTCTCTCTCTCTCTCTCTCACACGCTCTCCCTCCATTTCTCTCCATCTCATTCTCTCTCTTTCTTCTTTTTTTTTGCCGGTAATAAATGTCCGCTTAAAGAACTCACGCCAGGATCCCCCACGATGTCAAATAAACAAATATCTTGCGAGATTAGACGAAGAACTGTAAATTATGACTGAAAAAAAGGAAGCTGACAGAGAGAGAGAGAAGAGAGAGAGACTGCCAGAAGAGAGAGAGAGAGAGAAGAGAGAGAGGACAGAAGAGAGAGAAGAGAGAGAGAGAAGACAGACAGAGAAAGAGAGAGAATGCTGGCCTAGGGATAGAGCCGATAAACTAATTCTTTTCTTTTCTTTTCTTCCTCTTTGCGTATGACAAGGAAAACACTTTTTTTCTTTTATGTTGCATATGCTTCCCCTTTGTTGTTGTCATTATCTGTATTATTATCATTATTATTATTGTTAGCATTGTTATTATTAACCGTCATCATCGTTATCTTCCTCATCATCATCATCATTATTCTTATTATCAATATTATTATCATTGATATTATTATTACTATTGTTATTATTATTATTGTTGTTGTGTGTGGTCGTGGTAGTGGTATTACTATTGTTGTTATTACTATCATGAAGTAAAGTAAAATTAAGCGAAAAGAAAATAACTCTTTCCTAAATCTTTTGAAGTATTTATCTACACCTTTTTAGTGTCAGAAAAGAATATTCCGCCACAGGGTATCGTGATTGGCCCGCGATAACTAGACACCGGAGACATGCAAAGACACTGAACAGACACTCAGGCAGACATTTAGACGGACACTCAGATCCTCGTTAAATTCAGATGCCCAGACATCTATCTATATGGATACACCCGAATAGACACCTTGACTGATTCATAGACACACGCCAGACACCAGATAACCAGACACATACACCAGACTCCCGGACAGATACCCAGACAGACGCCCAGACAGACACCCATACAGACACCCAGACAGACGTCCAGACACAAACACCAGACAGACGCCCAGACACACACCAGACAGACACCATACAGACAGGCAGACTCTCAGACACAAACACCAGACAGACGCCCACACACCAGACACACGCACCAGACTTCCTGACAGATACCCAGACAGGCACACACACCAGACAGACTCCCAGACAAACACTAAACTGACTGACATCCAGAGACACCCATCTAGACACTGAGCCAGACAGCCATCTACACAGACACACGGGAGGTCACTTCTCCAGACGCCGTGACAGCATCTTTGACCGCTCCTCCCTTCTCCCGACGTCATCCTCTTTGACGGAGAGGACCTTGGCTGTTATGTCCGTGACGAGGCGGTATTCCGAGCTCTGATAACGTCGCGGTGAGGGTTTTCATACGTGTCGTTATGAAAAGATAATCACCGTGCTTTAGTATTTATTTACTTTTTTTATTTTATTTTGATAATCACGGTGCTTTTTTTCTTTTTTTTTTTATTTCTTTTTTATTTTTTCGTCTTTTATTTGTGTTGCTTCCTTTCTCCTTTTTCTCTCTCTTTGGCTAGACTTCTTTCTTTTCTTTATCTCTCCTTGATTCTATGCTTTCACTTTTTTCTTCCCTTCCCCGCGTGCCAATTTCCCCCGCGCCATCTTCGTTCTTCTCTCCTTCTTTCTCGCCTTTTCTTTCGATTTTCTTCTTATTCCCGAAGCGGTTGGGGTCTTCCCTGTAGCATCCTCTTACCCGATCGACCTGTCAGGCGCTGCTATCTCGCCGCCCGCACGCCCACACGCCCGCACGCCCACACGCCCACACGCCCGCACGCCCGCCACGAAACGTGGTTGAGTGAGGCCAGCGACGACGGTCGACACACCACGGTCATAATTCGAGACGTTTGGGTTTCGTCTTTGGGGGAAAAATGGGAGGAAATGTGTGTGGGTGGTGTGGGGCGGGCGGGGGAGGGGGTGGGGGGTTGTGTTGGGAAGGGAGAGGGGAGGGGAGGTTTATGTTGGGAGAGAGGAGAGAGGGGTGGGTTTATGGTGGGAGAGAGGAGAGGAGAAGGGGAGTTGTGTTGGGGAGAGAGAGAGGGAGAAGGAGAAAGAAGAGAAATGGAGAGAGAGTGGGAGAGGAGAAAAGGGAAACGGAGGTTTGTGTTGGAGAGGGAGAAGGGAGAAAGAGAATTGGGGTATGTGTTGGAGAGGAGAGAGGGAGACCTCCCTCCCTATCTCCCTCCCTCCCTTAAACCCCGGGCGAGAGGTAAGAGAAACCCTCACGCGCCAGTCCTTTAGAGGATTCCAAGGAAGTCCTCACGAGGCGAAGGCAGAAGAAGAAGAAGAAGAAGAAGAAAGAAGAAGAAAGAAGAAGAAGAAGAAGAAGAGAGAAGAAGGAGGAGGAGGAGGAGGAGGAGGAGGAGGAAGGAAGGGAGAGGAGATGAAGTTCAAGTAGAAGTAGAAGAAGGGAGAGGATGAGATGAAGTGGAAGAAGTAGAAGTAGAAGAAGAAGATGGAAGAAAAGATGAAGTGGAAGAAGAAGAAGAAAAAAAAGGAGGAGGAGGAAGAGGCACGCGATCGGGGCGATGATATGGTAATGGCCGCCGCACGAGGGTGGTCCCTATAGGAGGGGTTTTTGCCTAATGTACTGCTTAAATATTCATAGGCTCGAGTCCCACAAATATGGAGGAATAAATGAAATTAGACTCAAATTGGGGTTAAAAGGATCAGGGCGGGGGGAGGGGGGAAAGGGTAGGGAGAGGGGGGGGAGAAGAGGATGGGTTGGTGAAGGATGCTAAATGGATCTCCCTTTTTTGTTGCTTTGTTTTTTTATGTTGTTTTTTGTTGGTTATTTTGTCAGCGAGGTGTATGTATGTGTGTGTGCGTTTGTGTGTGTGTGTGTATGTATGTGTACGTGTGCGTGTGTCCGTGTATGCGAATGCGTGCGTGTATATATACGTTCGTAAGAGGGAAGTTGCGGCCTCCTGGAAGCCCTCCAAGGTCCCCCTCGACATCCGGCCGAAGGGAGAGGAGGCGAAGGGACAGGACTGCGATCCCAACGCGACCATAGTTCACTATCATCATCACTATTCACACCATCACCATAAAATATGTTTCATCATTATCATAAAGTATATTTTATCCTAATCACTATTCACACCATCACCAAAAACATATTTCACCATTATCATAAAGTATATTTGACCATATCACTATTCACACCATCACCATAATGTCAATTTCACCATTATCATAAAGTATATTTGAAAATCATCACTATTCACACCATACATATATGTTTCATCATTATCATAAAGTATATTTGACCATTATCACTATTCACACCATCACCATAATGTCAATTTCACCATTATCATAAAGTATATTTGACCATTATCACTGTTCACACCATCACCATAATGTATATTTCACTCTTATCATAAAGTATATTTTATCCTAATCACTGTTCACACCATCACCATAAGATATGTTTCATCATTATCATAAAGTATATTTGACCATTATCACTGTTCACGCTATCATCATAAAGCATATTTTATCATTATCATAAAGTATATTTTATCCTAATCACTGTTCACATCATCACTATAAAATGTTTCACCATTATCATAAGTATATTTGACCATTATCACTGTTTACGCTATCATCATAAAGCATATTTTATCATTATCATAAAGTATATTTTATCCTAATCACTATTCACACCATCAGCATAAAACATGTTACACCATTATCATAAAGTATATTTGACTATCATCACTATTCACACGATCGTCGTAAGCATATTTCACTCTTATCATAAAGTATAATTTATCATCATCACTATGCACGCCATCGTCTTACAGTATACTTCACCATCTTTATGAAGTAAATTTCATCAGCACATTTCACTCCATCACCGTGAAGTATATTTCACCATCATCAAATATTTTTCATCATCGTCATAAAGCATATTTCGCCATCATAACTACTCACACCATCATCATTAACTATATTTCGTCATCATGAAATATTTTTCACCAACATCATAAAGTATATTTCACCATCATCATTAAATATTTTCACCATTATAAAGCATATTTCGCCATCATGACTATTCACACCCATCATCATCAAGTATATTCCACCATCATAGAATATTTTTCACCATCATCATAAACCACATTTCACAAATCATAAAATATTTCTTCACCATCACCACAAAGCACATTTCGCCCTCATCACTCTTCACACCATCATCCTAAAGTATATTTCACCATCTTCACTAATCGCATCACCATAAGAGAGTGCCAGAGATAGACTAATTCCGCTAACGATGGGCGTGGATAAAAAGGAAAATAAAACCCATTGCGTCGGAAAGGTGCAATAACATGGCTTTTTCTATCGCCGTAGGTTTGCATAGTTTATTGGGCTTTGCTGATCCTTATCTCGAGGCGAAGAGAGAGTGAGTGAGTGAGTGGGTGAGAGAGAGAGAGAGAGGAGAGGGGGGGAGAGGGAGGAGGGGGAAGGAGGGAGAGAGAGAGGGGGAGGGGGAGGAGAGGGAGAGAGAGAGTGAGGGAGTGAAGGAGTGAGTGAATGAATGAATGAATGGATGAGAGAGAGAGAAGGGGGGGGGGAGGGAGAAGGAGTGAGAGAGAGAGAGATAGAGAACACGAGAGAGAGGAGAGAGAGAATAAGAACACGAGAGAGAAAGAGAGAGAGACAGACAGGCAGACAGAGACAGAGAGATAAAGAAAGATAACGAAAGAGAAAGAGAGAGAAGAAAGCGTGTGATAAAACGTAAAAGCATAGAGCCGTGAGAAAAAAGAAAGCGCTTAGAGAAAATAGAAAAAAAGAGAAAAAGGAGAAACCGGTAAGGAAAGTAAAAAAAAAAGAGAGAGAGAGAGAAAAGAAAAAATGAAAGTGGAGGTAAAGAAGAAATGAAAAAAAAAGAAAAAAATGAAAGACTAGAAATTTTAAAAAGGAAGAGAATGAAAGCGAATTGGAGAAAAAGTTAAAAAGACAAACACGAATAGAAAAAAACATATTAGAGAAAGAGAAAAAAATGTATAGATAAGAAAAATAAAGAAAACGAATAAGGGATAGAGACACACAGATAATGAAAAGAAAACGAAACCGACCAAAAAAGAGAAAAACGAACAGAAATCACAACGAAGAAAAAAGAAACAAGCAATAAATAAATTGATAAATAAATAAATAAAACAAGACAAAAAAAGAGATAGAAAACAGGAGACACAAAATAAATAGATAAATGAATAAAACAAGACAAAAAAGAGAGATAGAAAATAAGAGACAAAGCGGACGGTCGTGCAGTGAATCGGAGGCGGTGGGAAGGGAGGAGGGGGGAGGGGGAGGGGGAGACCGACTAGCGCATAATGGCGGACAATTTTCGAGAAGGAAGAGCGAGTCTCCTCGTCTTATCTCCCGCCTGGCCTCGAGGGTTGGAGGTGTCTTCCAGTGGGCGTTTTGCCGGGATCGAGTGGGCGGGGGTTGGGGTTTGCGTGGGCGGGGTGTGAGGGTGGGATGGGCGGGGTGGGAGGTGGGAGGGGTGTGGAGGGTGGGATGGGCGGGGTGTGAGGGTGGGATGGGCGGGGTGTGAGGGTGGGATGGGCGGGGTGTGAGGGTGGGATGGGCGGGGTGTGAGGGTGGGGGATGGGCGGGGGTGTGAGGGTGGGATGGGCGGGTGTGAGGGTGGGATGGGCGGGGTGTGGAGGTTGGGATGGGCGGGTGTGAGGGTGGGATGGGCGGGATGAAGGGTGGGAGGAGGGAGGTTATGGGAAGGGGAGGGGTTTGGGAAGAGGGGAGGAGGTGGGAGGGGATAGGAAGGGAAGGGGGGGGAGGATGAGCAAGTAAAGGAGGGGGAAGGGGGGGAGGGGGAAAGGGAGGAAGGGAGGGGAGAAAGGGGATAGGGAAATAGAAGGAGGGTGGGAGGGAAGATAAAGGAAGGAAAGAGTAAGGAGGAAGTAAAAAGAGGAAGGAGGAAGGCGAGGATGATGGAAGGGAGAGAGTGGCCGTAAGAAACGGGGAAGAGGAAGAAGGAAATAAAGTATCTTTCTTGAAAGCAAACCATAAAAAGGCAGAGAGAAAAAAATTAATTTGTCAGGTGAAACCGATAGGATCTCTTGAGTGGATGAAACACGAAATGGAAAATGACTGGCAGGACGAAGGAAGAAAAAAATGGAAGTGTATGTCTATATATATATATATATATATATATATATATATATATAATATATATATATATATATATATTATATATACATACACACACAACACACACACACACACACACACACACACACATATATATATAATATATATATATATATATATAATATATATATATATATATATTATATATATATTGTATATATGTATATATGTATGTATATATGTGTTATATATATGTGTGTGTGTGTGTGTGTGTGTGTGTGTGTGTGTGTGTGTGTGTGTGTGTGTGTGTGTGTGTGTGTGTGCCTACGTGCATGCGTGCCTGCGTGTGCGTGCGTAGGGCGAATGTGTCTGTGTATTATACGTGTCTATTCATATGTCATATATGTCAATGCATATATATATATATATATGCGTGTGATTTTGTATGTCCACGTACAGAAAAGAAGAAATGGTAAATACGTAAAAAGAAAACAAAGAGATTTTCGTGTCCGTAAAAAAGAAGGAGAGAAAAGTGATGATAAAGGGTTGAGATGTAACATGTGATGCTGAGTAATGTCTTAACACGAGGCGCCCACTGAGAGAAGTGTCATCAGAGAGAGAGAGAGAGAGAGAGAGAGAGAGAGAGAGAGAGAGAGAGAGAATTAGAAAGGAATTAAAGAGAGAGAGAGAGAGTTGGAGAGGAATTAAAGAAAGAGAGAGTTAGAGAGGAATTAAAGAGAGAGAGAGAGTTAGAGAGAAATTAAAGTGACAGAGAGAAATTAAAGAAAATTAAAAGTGATAGAGAAATTAAAGGAAGAGAGAGAATTAGAGAATTAAATACAGAATAAGAAGAGAAATTAAAGAGAGAGAGATTTAGTAAATTAGAGACATAGAA
The DNA here is from genome assembly GCF_003789085.1 of Penaeus vannamei. Classification (NCBI taxonomy): domain Eukaryota; kingdom Metazoa; phylum Arthropoda; class Malacostraca; order Decapoda; family Penaeidae; genus Penaeus; species Penaeus vannamei. The sequence goes on from NW_020870966.1 coordinate 454,793, forward strand.
TAAGAGAGAATTAGAATAAGAATAAGAGAGAAAGCAGATATTAAAGATACAGAATAAGAGAGAAAAGCAGATAATTAAAGATACAGAATAAGAGAGAAAAGCAGAGAATTAGAGAACTAAAGGCATAGAATCAGAGATAAAAGCAGAGAATGAGAGAGAGCCAGAATTGGAATCCCTCTCCCACCCTGCAGCGCTTCGAGTGTGTGTATTCGGCCATTCCGAAGTCCGCCGGGCCGAAGCCACCGCAGTTATTCAGATGTTCATTATTCTACCAGATTTAACACACGGAAAGTTTACATTCTTACACCCCGACGCGCGCTCTACACACGCACACGCCACACGCCATCAGCGGCGCCGGCCATCGGAGGAATTAATCAGCTGGGCAGGAGCGGCCTCGCGCACCTCCAGCTGGGGGTGTATAAGCGAGAGAAACCCGGCGAGGGGGGGAAAAAAGGGGTTCCAATCCCGCTCGCTGTAGGATCCCGCCGCCTTCGCCCGTTCCTCTTAATGGAGTTCTTAAGCGCCTCCAACCCGTTTTGTAGGTTCGGATTCTGGCTTTCACTTGCTGTTATGTTTTGGTGGGTTTGATTTACGGTACACGGCGTTTGTTGTCGGCGGGAAGGAGAGATCCGGCGGGGGGGGGGGGGGGAGTTGGATGGGGGGGTGGGAGGAGGGGAGGGGCGGGGAGTAGCTGGGAGGGGATGGGGGGGGGGGAGGGGTTGAGGTGAAGGAGATGGAATGGGAAAGGCTGGAAGGAAGGAGGAGGGAGTAAGGGAGGGGTGGAGGAGAGAAATAGGAGAGGCAGAGAGGGAAGGAGCTTGAAGGGGGAGAAGGAGGGAGGGGTAGGAGCTGGGAGAGGAAGAAGGCTAGAGGGAAGGAATGGGAAAGGAGGCAATAAGTGATAGAAAGCGAGGGACGGCGAAGGGAGAGGATGAGGCCGTTAGGGAAGAGCATAGGGGAGAAGAAGGGAAGAAATAGGGAGAGAGAAGGATAGAGGAATGAGAAGGGAAGAAGAAGGATAAAAAGGAAGGGGGTGGAAGAGTAAACAGAAGGAAAGGGTAGAGTGAAATGAAGTTCCAAAGGAAAGAGAAGGGAAACGGACCCAGGAGGGAATTATCAGAAGGGAAAGGAAGGGATAGAAGGGAAGGAGCCAAAGGGAATTATCAGAAGGGAAGGGAAGGGAAGAGAAGGGAAGGGGCCAGGAGGGAATTATCAGAAGGGAAGGGAAGAGAAAGGAAGGAAAGGAAAGGGAAGAGAAGAGAATTATCAGAAGGGGGGGGGGAAGGGACCAGAAAGGAAGGAAGGGAGGAGACAAGAGGGAGGGAGCAGAGGGCGGCTGGGGGTACAGACGCGGGAGAAGGGGGGAGGGGGGACAGAGCTCGGCTGGCTAAGTGCCGCTGATTTAAATACAACGCAAGCATGAATGGTAATCAGATACATACATATGCATGGCGAGTAGCTTATGCACGGCTCCGGGCTTCGGGCTTTCCACCTTTATTATGCTATTCTAATTCTCGCTAATAATTTGGGGAATTATTTTTATTTTTTCTTGATATTTTTTTTTTTTTTCTTTTAATTATTATTATTATTATTATTCGTCCCAATACATGTTGTATTTTGAAGATTCTCGGTGAATGGAGAAAGTTTCCACCTTTATTATGCTATTCTAATTCTCGCTAATAATTTAGGGAATTATTTTTATTTTTTCTTGATATCTTTTTTTTTCTTTTCTTTTCTTTTCTTTTTTCTTTCTTTTTTTTCCTTCTTTTCTTTTCTTATTCGTCCCAATACATGTTGTATTTTGAAGATTCTCGGTGAATGGAGAAAGTTTCACTTTATTAATGCTATTCTAATTTGTTGCTAATAATTTGGGGAATTATTTTTATTTTTTTTGATATCTTTTTTTTTTCCTTTTCTTTCTTTTCTATTACTTCTATTCATCCCAATACGTCTTTCGAAATATGATCTGTAGTGAATGGAGAAAGTTTTCCACCTTAATTATGCTATTCTAATTCGCTAATAATTTGGGGATTTTTTTTTTCTTATATCTTTTTCTTTCCTTCTTTTCTTCTTTATTCGTCCAATACATGTTGTATTTGAAGATATGAAGATTTTGTAGGTGATTGGAGAAAGTTTTTACCTTTATTATGCTATTCTAGTTCTCGCTAATAATTTGGGGAATTATTTTTATTTGTTTTTTCTTTTCTTCTTATTCGTCCCAATACATGTATTTCGAAGACTATGAAGATCTGTAGGTTAAGAGAGAAAGTTTTCACCATTTGGTAAGTTGGTTATAATGAAGTTGTGGATGACAGTGATAAAAACAACAGCAACAACAACGATGATCATGATAATCAATAATAATAATATTAATAATAGAATAACATGTATGTAATATAACCCCGCGTCGATGGGTGGCTGGCACTCCTTGCTATTACTTTTAGGAGCTTGAACGTGCGCAGGTCACTCGTACATTCGAGGTCTTGTGTGAATCCCAGCTGGTCTGAAAACGATTCGAAAACACGTCTTGAACGAGTCGAGAACATGGCGAGAACGTGTCGAAAACATGTCGAGACCTAAACCACTTCTAGAGATGTTATGTTTCCTCGAGTACAAGCTATTTTATGAATCCCCACAAAAATGATAAAAAGATAGATAAGAGAAATTAGATAAATGGTAGGAATAGTTAGGGATAGATGAATAATTCAGCTGAATAATCTGAGTGGATAATCATTATGATGAATGATAATTATGTTAATGGTAATGAATAGAATGAGTCTTGTATCTTTAATGTCCTGTCAGCTGATTGTGCTTAGAATACGATTGCCAAAGAATGATGATAATAAAGATGAAAGTAATAAAATGATAGTAATGATAATAACATGATAATAATATCACTTTTAATAGTAATAATAATAATAATAACAGTAACAATGAAGATTAGAATAATAGAAATAATGGTAATGATGATAATACTGATGATAATATCAGTTAATAGTAATAATAATAATAACAGTGACAGTAAATAGTAATACTGATAATGATAATTACAATGATATTGATGATACTGATATTAATAATAGTTGTGATAATGATAATATTGATATTGATATTATTAATCTTTATGATAAGGGGAACAATCATGATAATGATAATAATGATAAGAATAAATGATAATGACTAGAAAGAAATTAAAATTACGTAAGGTGCGATTTTGCAAATTGAATATATTTCTTAAGGCATTGATATATGATTTTTGTTGATATAAATAAGAGAATAGAACGGGAGAGGGGGTAGGGAGGAAGGAGAGGGAGGGGATGGATGGAAAGGGTGGGCGGGGAATGGAGTGGGAGTATATAGGAAGAGGGAGTAGGTGGGGGTCAAAGGGAGGGGTTGAAAGGAAAGGGGAGGGGAAAAGTGGAGAAGGGGAAGGGAGTAGAAAAGGCTATTGATAAAGAGGGAGGGAGAAGGGGGTAGGGGAAATAGGATAGAGGAGGGGTTGAAGGGAGAGGACAGGTGAGTATGGAGAGGGGAGAGGTGGAGTAATGTGAATGGGGAGTGGAGTATGGAGAAGGGGGAGTGGGAGAATATAGAGGGGGTTAGTGAAGTATGAAAAGGGGGGAGTGGAGTATAGAGAGGGGATTAGAAGTGGAGTATGTAGATTGGAGAAGTGGAGTAATTGAGGGGGAGTGGAGTATGGAGAGGGAGTAGGAGAGGGGAAGTGGAGATATTGTGTAGGGGGGGAGGGGGGAGGAGAAGGGCTAGGGAAAGTTGATTATATATTTTATAATAAACTTGTCCATCAGCCAAAGCATACTGGTTGAAGAGAATTAAAAAAAAAAGTTTAGCGAGAAGTTAATGGAGAAATGTGGTGAGGGAGGGGAAATGAGGGACGATGAGGAGGAGGAAAGAAAGAAGAAGTAGAAGAAGAAAGAAAAAGAAAAATGATAAGAGAAAAAAAGAAAAAAGGAAGAGAAAGAAAAAAACGGAAAAAAGAAGGGAATAATGGAGAGGAAAAGAAAAAGATGAAAAAAAGGAAAAGGAAAAGAAAAGAGAAGAGAAGGAGAGAGGAGGAGAGTGATGTGAGTAAAGAGGGGGGGGAGGGGTAGAGATGTCAGCCAGATCATCGAAATCATACTTATTACTCGGGTATATTATAGAAACGTCAGTCTTACTTGAAATCTGTCAGCCAATTCATATTCTGTCGTCAAGTATAAACCGAGATAATAGATTTTTTTTTTTTTTGTCTCTCTTGTTGTGTCTTCTGTGTTTTTTTTTTTCGGTAATTACTGCATTTATTTTTATTATTGGCAGCTTGAGGGACTTAACCTATCTTTGCGAAAGTTATCGTTCATCACTTCATTCGTGTTTTTTATATAAATATCGTATTATTATCATCACCAACACCACCGTAATTGTCACTGTTACAACCATCACCACAATCACAACCACACTACCGCCATCACTATTATGATCATCACCACAACCACAGACAGAACAATCACTATTACAATCATCCCCACAATCACAACCCACCATAATTTTTACAACCATAACCACAGTCACAACCACAGGCACCACAATCACTATTACAACCATCACCACAACCACACCACCACCATCACTTTTACAATCATCACTACAATCACAACCACACCACCAGCATCACTTTTTACAACCATCACTACAATCACAACCACAACTGCCACATCACTTTTACAACCATCACTACAATCACAAACCACACTGCCACCATCACTATTACAACCATCACCACAACCACCGCCATCCTCACCTGTCACCGTTACTGTCATAACTGCCATATCACAATACCATCATCATCATCATCACGGCATCATCATCACCAGAAAAGCTATCTTGAATATCACTTTGATATCACTGACATCAATCATCATCATTAGGTTTCTTTTCATTGATTCCCTCCTTTTCCTTCCTTCCTTTCTCCCTCCTCTCTCCCTTATTCCCTCTCCATTCATTCATTTCATGCATCCTCCTTCTTCGATTCATCCATCCTTCCCTTCCTTCCCTTTCTCCGCCCCTCCTCTCTCGCTTCCTCTCTTTCCCTTCATCTTCTTCCCTCCCTCCCTCCCTTCCCGCCTTCCTTCCCATCCCCCTTCCTTCCTCCCTCCCTCTTTCCCTTTTTCCGTCCTCTCTTCGCTCCCTTCTTCCTTCGCCTCCTTCCCTCACAATCCCATCCCTTACCGTCTCATTTCATCCAGCATTCCTTATCATCCCTCCACCTGTCACTCAATTCCTCCATATTTCAAGCATCACTCATCTCCTTTCACTCATCATTCACCCTCAGCCTCATCGCGATTCGATCTGTGTGGCTTGATATGCAGCTATATTATTTTTCTCTCTCCTCTCTTTCTTTCTCTCTCTCTCTTCTCTCTCTCTCTCTCTCTCTCTCTCCTCTCTCCTCTCTTCTCTCTCTCTCTCCTCTCTCTCTCTCTCTTCTCTCTCTCTCTCTCTTCTCTTCTCTCTCTCTCTCTCTCCTCTCTCCTCTCTCTCTCTTCCTCTCTCTCTCTCTCCTCTCTCCTCTCTCCTCTCTCTCCTCCCTCCCTCGCCCCTTTACCTTCTCTCCTTCCCCAACCCTTTCTACTCTCCTTCCCCCTAGGCCCGAAAATGATCACTTCCCCTTCCCCTCTCCCCCCCAAGGATCCTCCCCCTCCCAAAGGAATTCCTCCCCCATCCTCTCCCCCTCTCTCCTTCCCTGCCTAACCCCCCTCTCTCTCTCTCTCTCTCTCTCTCTCTCATCTCTCTCTTCTTCTCTCCTCTCTCTCCTCTCTCTCTCTCTCTCTCGCTCCTCTCTACCCTCCCCTCTCCGCCCCAAAGGAACCCTCGGATCCCTCCCCCAAAGGATCCCTCACTCTGGCGGATCAAAAGGATCTCTCCGCGAGAGAAAAGACCTTTCGGGCGACGGACCCTGGCGCACGACAAAGCGCAGCGCCGGACATTCTTGCGAAGTGTCCCCATCTTGATTTTTTTTTTTTTTTTTTTTTTTTTTTGTGTGTGTGTGCTTTTATTAGCCTGTTTTTTTATGTGCGTGCGTGGTTGTTATATTTTTTTTTCTTATTTTTTGTTTTCTCTTTTTTTCTTGCTTTTGTTATCTTTTTTCTTTAGTTTATTTTGCGTTTCTTGTCTTATTTTTGGTTGGATAATTTGCATTCTCGTCTTATGAATAGTAAGATGAACCTTATCATTTTAGCACCACTATTATCATCATTTATTTTGATTATGATCCTCACTATCACATTTCATCACCATTTTTATTCTTTTATTTTTTTCTCTCCCGTTTTTTCCTTCTTTTCTCCTCTTCCCCCACGTCTTCCTCCCCTCCTCCTCCACCTCCTCTTCCCCCCTCTATTACCTACTACCTCCTCCGCCTCTTTTTCCTCCTCCTCCCTCCTACCTTTCCCTCCACCACACGGCCCCCCCTACCCCTCCACCCCCCACCCCGTCCCGCCCACTACCTCCTCCACCTCTTTTCCTCCCCCACCTCCCCCTCCCCCCCTCACTCCCACGCCCCTCTCCCCTATCCGCCCCCACCCCCGTCCCGCCCACTACCTCCTCCACCTCTTTTTCCTCCCCACCTCCTCTCCACCACACGCCCCTCCCCCAATCCCTCCGCCCCACCCCCGTCCCGCCCACTACCTCCTCCACCTCTTTTTCCTCCCCCACCTCTTCCTCCACCATCACGGCCCTCCCCTATCCCTCCGCCCCCACCCCCGTCCCGCCCACTACCTCCTCTACCTCTTTTTCCTCCCCCTCCTCCATCTCCACCACCACGTCCCCCTCCCCCCCTCCCCCCGCCCCACCCGTCCTACGTCCTCACCTCCCTCCCCCACCTCTTCCTCCACCACGGCCCTCCCCTATCCCTCCGCCCCACCCCGTCCGCCACTACCTCAACCTCCTCCCCCTCCTCCATCTCCTCCCCCTCCCCCCATCCCTCCGCCCACCCCCGTCCCGCCCACTACTCCTCCACCTCACCACGTCCCGCCCCCACTCCCGCCCACTACCTCCTCCACCTCTTTCCTCCCCCTCCTCCACCTCTTTTTCCTCCCCTCCTCGGTGTATCTCGCCCTCCCTCCGCCCCCCCCGTCTCTTCCTCCATCCGCCCCTCCCCCCACCCCCGTCCCGCCACAGGTATGCGTCCTCGTGATCCTACGGGCCAGCGATTTTTTTGTGCGCCGTCGAGCTTCGGGTCAAAGGTTCTCCCGACGGCTTTTCTCTACGGGGGACGTCAATGAACTAACAAATAGCTTAATGCCAGCCGGGGGAAGGCGATTCTTCCGTGGGCGTGCGGGCGTTGTGGAGGTCTCGGGCGGGGGGCTTGAATGGAGGTGTTGGGGACTTGGTTGAGGGGTTGCGGGGGTGTGGAGTCTCGGGGGCGTCGGGGACTTGGCTGAGGGCGTGCGGGCGTGTGGAGTCTAGGGGTGTTGGGGACTAGGCTGAGGGCGTGCGGGCGTGTGGAGTCTCGTGCGGCTTGAATGAAGGCGTCCGGGACTTGGCTGAGGGCGTGCGGGCGTGTGGAGTCTCGGGGGCGTCGGGGACATGACTGACTCAAAACGCAGCTGATCATGCCCTGCGCGATTTCCTTGAGGCTCCGTCGATGCCCGCGAGTCGAAGGGCATCGCGGACGAAGGTTCCTCTCCGTGGGCTTCGATTTCAAAGATGGCCGACCTCTTTTCTTCCGAAATTGCGGATAGTTTTAACTGGTAATGGTAATGATGTTGGTATCGGTGATGTCTATACACACTTAATGGTAAGACATATATTTGTTCGCGCTATTATAGGGAAACTAAATGTAAAGGGTAACAGAAATGTTCTTCAGTCGCGATGCTGCATTTCGTCTTCCAAGATCAGGAGGGGGAAATTCAGCCTTCAGGACGATCTTGCCTCTCAGAAGGTATAGAGAAAGAGAGAGAGGAGAGAGGAAGAGAGAAAATGAGTGATTGGGGATGTCCTTTCCGCGCGGACTGTAGCTGGCCCTCCCGAAGAGCAACGATATTCCAGGGGATGGTTGAGTAGCCACCTGGCTGCCAGGGTCGGGAGGGCGTTTGGGTAGAGAATTGATGTTATCCTTCCAGCGAGTGTAGCGTATGGTCGAAATTCCTGGTGAAAAACGCGGTGGAAGCGACTGCAAGCGCCTCCACGAGGACTCCTGCGGGAGAGACACTCCGCCCGAAGGGGACGCCGCTTGCAACAGGTGAGCACGCCTCCGAGGGTGAATATTTTGTTATGATTGAACACACGTGACGGCTGGGGCGAGGAGGACCACAGGGCCTTCTGGGAAGCCATCGCCTCCTCCTCCTCTCCTCCTCCTCTTCCTCCCCTCCTCCCCTCCTCCTCCTCCTACTCCTTCACCATCCCTCTCCTCCTCACTCCTCCTCCTCCTTCCCTCCTCTTCCTCTCCTCCCTTCTTCCTCCCCCTCCTCCCCTCCTCCTCCTCCCCCTCCTTCTTCCTCCTCCTTCCTCCCCCCCTCCTTCATTTCCTCCTCTTCCTCCTCCCTTCCCTCCCCCTCCACCCCCTCACCCTCACCCTCCTCCCGCGGCGAGGGCTGTAACGCTAAGTGTAGGAGGCGGAACACAATGCCAGCGATCGTAAACCGAATCATTTTCTATTCATATTCAAAAATGTTCTCCTTCGCAAGCGCCGCTGCTCATCGGGGACGTGAATAAGGCAGGGGTTATTATCGCTGTGGCTGCAAAGGGACGCTGTCGGGACGTTGGTGGGTCGTTGTCGGGATGCTGTCGGGTCGTTGGTGGGATGCTGTCGGGACGTTGGTGGGATGTTGTCGGGTCGCTGTCGGAGTATCGGAGTGATAGAGAACGCGGTTGAGAGGGATACTGTGATACCATCACGATGCTGCTGATGACTGTGGTACGGAGACTGCAGGAAGGATGGAGAAGGTTGTGGCGTGGTTGTGGTATGGTTGGGAGTGGTTGTTGCATGATTGGTAGTGATTGCGGTATGGTTATGGTATGGTTGGGAGTCGTTGTGGTATAGTGATTGTGGCATGGCTGTGGTATGTTGGGTATGATTGTGGTATGGTTGGGTGTGTGATTGTGGTATGGTTGGGTGTGTGATTGTGGTATGGCTGTGGTATGTTTGAGAGTGATTGTGGTATGGTTAGAAGTAGTTGTGGTGGGTAAGTGCCTTAAGCTTCGTGATGGTCGTAATAGAGACAACTTACACCCCCGGACATGTTGCAAAACAAACGATGGCAGAAAATGAGGTTGTCACTATCGAACTGTCATGCAAGTGTCATGCAGTGGCAGGGAGATGACACCCAAGAGCGTGCTAACGAGCAGGAAGCTTCGAAAAAAAACAGGTGTAATTAGTTAATGACAGCCTTCCTGGGGAGCATCTCGGCATAATTGTGGTTGAATGACATCGCGTGCCTTTGCGTGCGAGTGTGTGCTTGAGGTGACTGGTCTGGAATGGTTAATGGAAAGCAAGACAGATTCGGGCCGGCAAAGGGGTCTGCGTTTCCGGCAAAGAACCGCTGGAAAAGCTGGTTCGTCCGGTTTCCTTGGCGTTTTACGATTGCCCCGCGTAAAGGATGTTAATATATATATGTGTGTGTGTGTCACCCACACATGTATAGATGTATGTATATATTTATAGACATATTTGTGTGTGTATATATGCATGTATGTATGTATAGATACATGTATAAACACGCAGAGAGAGAGATAGCGACAGAGACAGAGAGACAGTGAGACAGACAAAGAAGACAGAGACAGACAGGCAGAGACAAAGAGAGACAGACGCACAGACAGAGATATAGAGAATTAAAAAAAACGAAAGAAACACAGCGTACGCAAACAGTGTAATGAAGTGTACATCTTACGCGAGCGAGCCGACAGACCCGCCAGGCAGCCAGCGAGTCACGACCTGACGCAATCTGGAAAGTCTTTGAGGGGCGTCTCGAAAGGCCTTCCTTCGGCTGCCGTGACCTCGGTTCTCGGGACGGTTCGTGGGGGGGGTGAGTAGGAAGGGGAGAGGGAGAAGAAGGTGGAGGAATGGTAATGATGATGATGATAATGATAGCAATATTAATAATGTTGATAATAATGGTAGCAATGATGATACTGATGATAATGATGGTAAGATGATGATAAAGAGACATGATAATAATAAGAAGGAGGAGAAGAATAAGGCAGAAAGCAGGACGGAAGAAAAGGAAGAGAAGGGGAGTAGGTAAAGAAGACAGATGTTGAAAACGAAAATAATGAGGAGGAAAAAGAGGAAGAAGAAACAGAAATAAAGAGGAAAAGAATAGAAGGCGAAAAAGAGGAGGCGGCGATGTCGAAGAAGAGAAGCGGGCGCGGAGCGAGGAAGACGGCGTTAAAGCGAATCGGGACGGGGTCAGGGGTCAAGTCAAGAGGTCAGAGGTGGGCGTACTTAGAGGAATTTTATTTGGCAATTAGAGATCCATCGAGGGGCCTAATCCCTCCAATCTGGAAAGCCAGACGATCCCCGTCAGAGTGTGATTCTCCACATCAGCCTTAAAAACAAAATAAATGAATTGATAAACTAGTCATTATATTCATAAGAATGATAGATAGGAAGAATAGATAAATAAACCGGGCATCACATTCTTAAAGGATAATAAATGAACTGGGAATCACATTCGTAAAAATAGATAGATAAACCGGCGATCACATTCATGAGAATAGATAGATAAACCGGGCATCAGAATAAATAAGAATTGGTAAATAAACCTGGCATCACTTTCATAAAGATAGATAAATAAACTGGGCATCACATTCATAAGAATAAAATAGGTAAACCGGGCATCAGAATAAATAAGAATAGATAAATAAACTGGGCATCACATTCATAAAAAATAAACAGATAAACCGGACATCACATTAAAAAAAATAGATAAATAATACCGGGCACCACATTCATATCAATAGATAGATAAACCGAGAATTCCACGATAAACATAAATAGATAAACCGGGCATCACATTCACGAAAATAAACAAATAAACCGAAAATCACAATCACAAAGGAAGACAATTAAATCGATTATACTGCCATCAAACCAGTGAAAGAGCGAGAAAGTGGACTCGTCCCGCACGCAGAATTCACAGCGGCCGGAATGTTATCGTCGAACCGTCACTGGAGTCGAGGCGCCGCCGATAACACATACGCGTGTCGCCTCGTCCTGATTCGCTTGACAGGCCTCGCTTGACAGGCCTCGCTTGACAGGTCGTCACACGCGGGGGAGGCGGCCGCCGTCGCACCCGTTAGGCGGGGTTGTATTGTCTTCTTTGCTATTTTTGTGTGATTGTTGTTGTTGTTGTTATTGTCGCCTTCATCTTCATGATTGTTGTTGTTATTATTATTATTATTATTATTATTATTATTATTATTATTATTATTATTATTATTATTATTATTACATTACTGTTATCATTATTATTATTTTATTGTTATTATTATTAATATTATTATTATTATTATTATTATTATTGTTTATTATTATTACTGTTATCATATTATTATTTTATTATTATTATTATTATTATTATATTATTATGATCAATATCATCATCATTTTCATTATTATTGTTATTATATATCACACTATTGTTTTGTTATTATTAATTTTACTATTATTTATTATTATTATTTTTCAGCTTTACCACAGAATACACGAAGTGAGACACGAATATTCATTTTAGAAGTACATATTGAAGAATTACCCCCCCCCCCTTCCCAGATTTCCGAACATCTCGTTTTCTTTTTCGAATTTCATGGAAAAAAAGGCGAGGCATGTCCTAGAATAATAATAAAAAAGAATTGATCACTTTATCAATTCTGCAAATCTGAATCGTGTTGTGCCAAGCGGTTCGAACACGCGAGAGAGAAGGCTTTGGAAGGGAAGGGAAAGATCAGTTCTTGCTGTGGCGTTGTAGTCTCCCCGTGTGTTTAAAGGTCTTTTTTCGAAATCGTCTTAAATGTAGTTGCTTTTTTTTTCTTTCTTTTCTTTCTTGTGGGTTAGGTGTTATGAAGATTTTTTTTTTTGTAGGATCGTCTATTACTGGTTGTCCAAGTTACCCAGACGTTTATTCTGGAATATTTTCTTTTTTGAATATATTTCATAATGTCGATTTTTTTCACGGTTTAATCATCCATTCATTCATTTTTTTTTATTTTGATTGACGATAGACTATTACCATATACTGAAATTTGCCGTCTCACAATAAACCGTTTGAAAATACCCAGCAGTGCGTTTCCATGACCTCCGAAACGAAAATAAAATTAATAGAATTACTATAGACAACACTTAAGACGTAATAGAGTAATAAAGAACGCAGAGAGAATACAAATTGTAATTGGCAATCGCATTTACGAGCATGTTTCATTTTTAGCGAATCCTCGTGACAGGTAATTGGCATACGTGTTAACATATCCGTCATCAAGGACAGAAACGAACTCGTGTCACGGCGAGGCATCCATGCACGGTCATGAAGGTGTGCATGACTGTTCTCTCATTCTGCCTTTCATGTTGCAACGGTTGGCGGTAGTTGTAGAGCCCTTTCAATTTTGTTCGTTTATTTTTTTTATATTATTATTATTATATTTTTTTTTATTATTTTTTTTTTTGTATAAGAATGGGAGTGGCTTTCAAGAATGTCTTCTTTATAAAATGTAATTGATTTGTGTGGCGATAGTTATAAAGCGCTTTAATTTTTTTTTTTTTTTTGCGTTTTTTTATTGTTATCGTTTTGTATGAGAATGGGAGTGGCTTTCAAGAATGAATGTTCTTTAAAAAAAAAAAAAACGTAATTAATTTGAGTGGTGTTAGTTGTCAAACCCTTTCATTTTTTTTTTTTTTTTTTTCTTTTTCTTTTTATTTGTTATGTTTTGTATAAGAACGGGAGTGGCTTTCAAGAATTGCTGGTAAGTGTTCTTTATAAACGTAATTGATTTGAGTGGTGGTAATTGCAAAGCTTCAATTTTGTTTGTTTTTTGTGTTTTTTAATTTGTTATTGTTTTGTATAAGAATGGGAGTGGCTTTCAAGAATGAGTGTTCTTTATAAAACGTAATTAATTTGAGTGGCGATAATTGTAAAGCGCTTTCATTTTTGTTAGTCTTTTGTTTTCTTTTTATTTGTTACCGTTTTGTATAAGACTGGGCGTGGCTTTCAAGAATTGTGGGTGAGTGTTCTTTATAAAACATAATTAATTTGACTTATTGTTTAGTTTTTGGTGTTAAAGAGATATTCCTGTGTCATGCTTTTTGTTGCGTATTTTATATGTGTTACTTGTGCAATTTTCTCTGTCACCATTGCAGATGTTAATATAGAAACGATTATCATTAATTACTCTCGTCATTAGTTCTCGCATGATCTTAATTGATCATTGTTATATTTTGGATACTTATAGTAGCAATCAGTTATATGATCACATACCGCAATTTCAGGTACTGTTGTTTTTACCGTTGTCATTATGTCTACACTAATTATCGAGGCTAATGTTCGTCTTGTAATTATCTCTGATGACGATTCAGAATCCTCGCCTCTCGCTATGACGTCACTATCTTTTTTACGCAAAGGATTATCTATTTTTTTTGTAGTCGAGTTTTCGCAGATTGACCCGTCGTCTCCCTAGAACAAAAAAGAATTATGATAGATAAATGTGGAAATATTAGTAATAGATAAATAATAATGGTGATAGATAAATGAAAATAATCGTAATAGATAAATATTAATGGTGATAGATAAATTAAAATAATGATAATAGATAAAGAATTATCAGAACAAAAAGAATTGTAATAGATAAATGTGAAAATAATAGTAATAGGTAAATATTGATAAATGATAGATAAATGAAAATAATGATAATAGATAAAGAATGATAAGAACAAAAAAGAATTATAATAGATAAATGTAAAGATAATAATAATAGATAAATGTGAAAATGTTATTAATAGATAAATACTATTGATGTTATATAAATGAAAATAATGATAGATAAATGTGAAAAAAAAATATTTACAAATAATTAGAAATAGGGAATAGGTAAAGAATGATAATAGAGAAATAAAAAAAAAATAAATACAAATGAATTAAAAAGTAGGGAATTTTGAGTCACGCGAGAAAATCGCCTTAAGACTCAAGACCGACAATTAAGACTTAAAGACTCAAGACTCAAGCCCCGCGGTCACTTCCTCCTTCCATGCCGGAAAGTACGAGAATTCCCCCGCTGTAATTGCGCCCTGATGAATCGCCCTGCCCGAGTTGCGGCGAAGGATTAGGGCGAAGGCTTAGTGGATTGCAAGGAGGGGCTTCTGCAACGGCAAGCGCAATGGGGGAATGAACGGCTTTTTTTTTTTTTTTTTTTTTTTTTTTTTTTTTTGTTTGTGTGTGTGTGTGTGTGTGTGTGTGTGTGTGTGTGGTGTGTGTGTGTGTGTGTGTTGTGTGTGTGTGTGTGTGTGTGTGTGTGTGTGTGTGTGTTGTGTGTGTTGTGTGTGTGTGTGTTGTGTGTGTGTGTGTGTGTGTGTGTGTGTGTGTGTGTTGTGTGTGTGTGTGTGTGTGTGTGTGTGTGGCTGAACTGGATCGATCTCTTTTGTTTACGCGTCTGGGTCTTTTACTGAACTTTTTTTTTTTTCTTTCTTTTTTTGAATTGTCTTCCCGCTTGACTTGAGTGCAGTCAGGTGCAGTGAAGAGGAAGAACAAGAAAAGAAAGAAAGAAGACAAAAAGCTAAAAGAAGAAAAACACTTGAAAATTCTTGCTTTCCCACGAAACCCTCGAGGCTTGAATACCCCTTCCCCCCACCTCTATCCCCCTCCTCCCCCCACCCCTACTAGCCCCTCCCCACGCCCCCTCCCCCCCTCATTCCCACCCCCCGCCCCCACCCCTCCCCCCCACCCACCCTAGCCCCCTAGCCCCCTCCCCCTCCTCCTTCCCCCCACCCCCCCCCTCCTAGCCCTCCTCCTCCTCCTTCCCCCACCCCACCGCTCCTAGCCCTCCTCCTCCTCCTTCCCACCCACCCCAGCCCCTCCCCCCTCCTCCTACCCTCCTTCAGCGCCCTCTTTCATCTCGGCGCCGAAGAAACCCCGCCGGAAGCCCCGTGTCGCAAGAGGAGGAGAGAGAGAGCCCCGACGGCGAAGGAGGAGGTGGGGCGTGAGGAAACCTTGGCTGAGGAAACGGTCTTTGATCGAGGCGAGGGAAGACAGGAGGCGGGGACGAAGGCGAAGGGAAGGCGAAGACGAGGATGAGGAGGAAAACGATGAAGACGAGGAGGGGAGGAAGACAGTGACGAGGAGGAGGAAGACGAAGACGACGACGAAGACGATGATGACGACGAGGAAGACAATGAGGAGAGGAAAACAATGAAGACGAGGAGGAGAAAGACAGTGAAGACGACGACGGACGGACGAAGACAACGAGGAGGAGACAATGATGACGACGAAAGACGATGATGACGACGACGAGGAAGACGAAGACGACGAAAAGGAAGACAGCGCGACGACGATGAAAACGACGACGACGGCGAGGAAGTGACTCATGTCCTGCAGGTAGTCATTTCGGGTCGTCCTTCCCATGGCGGGCTTAATTGCATTTCTTGGCCTTCGTGCGGGTGTAGTTAATTAGCCTTGATCTGGCCTGGCTGAATTAATTCTTGGTTAGCCGCTTCTTGGCTGAATTAATTGTCTCTCGAGTTACTGAATCACTAATTGTCCGCTGAAGAACGACTGGGCTCTCACGGAAAGAAATATTTTTGTGATGATTATGATTAAGATGAAATATTTTTTGCGATGATTGTGAGTGTAAGACTTACAAGCAGATTTCGACCTTGTTGTTTTCATCTTTATTCCGACTCTTGTTCGTATGCATTCGTCTTGCTGTTGGTTGTCCTTTTTTCTTCTTCTCTTCCCGTTTCTTCGTTTATCTCTCTGTTATTTACTCCTTGTTGTTCTGTTTCTTTCATTGTCCCCTCCTACTCTTTTTTCCCTTTTCTTCTAACCTTCCTCCTCTTTCTCCTCGTTTTCCCCTTCTTCTTGTCTCTCGTCTTCCTTACCTCACCCCTTCCTTCTCTCCAAGACCACCACCCACTCCATCTCTTTCCCTAAGACCCCTCCATCTCCCCCTCCAGGACACCCCTCTCCCTTCCTCTCTCCTCCAGGACACCTCACCCTTCCCCTCCCCTTCTGCGACACCCTCCCTCTCCCCTTCCACGACACCCCTTCCCCTCCCCTCCATTTACGACCACCACCCCTCCCTCTCCACTCCCTCCAAGACCACCGCCCCCTCCCGCTTCCCCCCTCTCTCTCCTTCCCCCCCCCTCCCCCCCAGCACCCGGCGATTCAAAGGGCCTTTAACGACCCTCCGGCGTGACCCAAGAAACGGAAAGGCGTCGCGGCGGCTCTTCACAGGACCCTCGTCAGTCACGGCGAGACGCGGGAAGGGGGAAGACGCGCGCTTTCGGATCTCTTAAGAAGAAGGAGAAAAAATGGAAAAGGGAAAGAAACAAAGATGGGAAAAAGCGCTTTCGATCTCTTAGAAGAAGGAGAAGAAAAGGAAAAGGGAAAGAAATAAAGATGGGAATAAAGAAGGGAACGAAAAAAGATGGAACAAACAAAGATGGAAAAAAATAAAGGGAACGGAAGAAGATGGAACAAGTGGGAAAATTAAAGAGAAAAAGATGGAGGAAAGGAATAGAAAAGGAAAAAAAGGATGAATAAGAAATTTAAGGAATTAGAGGAAAGAAGTAGAAAAGGAAGAAGATTAAGAAGAAAAATAAAATAAGGAAATGGAACAAAGGAAAATAAGATGGAGATGAAAAATAAGGAGCAAAGGAAAATAAAATAATAAAAAATATGAAGAAAAAAGACAGAGCAAGGGGAAATGAAGAAAATAAAAGAAAAAAGAAAGGAAAAAAAACACGAAGAAAATCAAAGGAAAACAAATATGAAGAAAAATAAAAAAATAAATTTTAGAAGACAAAGAATAAAAGATGGAGTACCTGAAAAAGAAAAGGTTAAAAAAAAGGATAAGAAGAAAAATAAAGGAACAAGAAGAAGAAATTGATCGATTCCAGCGCTATTCCAGGTGAAGGTAGGGGTAGGGGGCAGAAGAGGGTTACTGAGGTTAGAAGGCAGAGGGAGGTGGTAGGGGAAGGGAGGGGAGGGGAGGGTAAGTGGTAGGAGGCAGAGGGAGGTGATACGGGTAGGGGAAGGGAAGGAGTAGGGGAAGAGGGCGGTAGGGGAGGGGGAGGGAAGTGGTGGGGGAAGAGGGAGTTGGAGGGGAAGGGGAAGAGAGGGGGAGGGGGAAGTAAGCGGTAGGGGGAGAGGGAGTTGGAAGGGGGGGAAGGGGGGAGTAAGTGGTAGAGGGAAGGGGGAGGGGGAGAGTAAGGTAGGGGGAAGAGGGAGGCCGTAGGGGAAGGAGAGGGCAAGTGATAGGGGTAGGAGACGAAGAAGGCAAAGACAGAGTTGTCAGAAAGGGCTTCGTAGGGGGAGGGTGTAGGGGTCGAAAGGAACAGGTAGGGGTAGGGGGCACGGGGGGAGGGGAGGGAGGTTGCTGCTTTTGTCGCCTTGGGAAGGATTGACAAGAGGGAGGGGAGGGGGGGGCGGGGCGGGGTGGGAGGGGGAGGGGGAAGAGAGAGGTCATAGCGGTGTCTCGTTCTCTGAAGAGGTTACGAGAGTTCAAGAAAAGAGATTGATTAAGACGTTTGTATGTATGAAGGGTTTTTTTTTTTCTTTTTTTCCTTCTCTTATTTTTTCGAAAAAGGAAAAGAAAATTGAAAATGGAGGAAGAGCTGGGACTGTGACGCTTTTTTTTTTATTTACACTTCGAAGCGGCACCGACTGGGAAGGTTGTTATTTTCTGCTGATTTTAAATGGACCTTTTTTCATGTTTCTCTCTCTCTTCATCTCTTTCTCTCTTTAGCATGAACTTTCTCTCTCTCTCTCTCTTCTCTCTCTCTCTCTCTCTCTCTCTCTCTCTCTCTCTCTCTCTCTCTCTCTCTATATATATATATATATATATATATATATATATATATATATATATATATGTTGTTGTGTGTGTGTGTGTGTGTGTGTGTGTGTGTGTGTGTGTGTGTGTGTGTGTGTGTGTGGTGTGCGTGCGTGTGCGTGTGCGTGCGTGCGTGCGTGTGTGCGTGTTTGCGCGCGTGCGTTGTGCGTGGGGGGTGGGGTATATATATATATATATATATATATATATATATATATATATATATATATATATATATATATATATATATGCACGCATGATTGATAGATCTAGAAACTGTAAATGTGTTATAATTCTTCATACACAACGCGCGCTCATACAGTACACTTTCTCCCCATTTCCCCATCCCATCCGTCCTTCTCCTCTCTCTCTCTCTCTCCACCGCATTCGTCATGAAGGAATAACTTTAAAACCTTGAAAAAACATAATAGTTTCATGGCGACATCGCGCAGGCAGCCATCTCTGAGCGGCGGTCACGCGCGCTGCCTTGGCGGGACAAAGACACACAAGACTTTCTCCTGATTTTGCTTACAATTCGGAAAAGCATTCTCTTTTGACCTCTCGCCTAATTCATCAGTTTTTTTGTTTTTTTTTTTTTTTTTTTTTTGCCTCTCTGTGGCTCTTTCTTTTTGTCTATGGCTTTGTCGTCTCTTTTTTTTCTTCTTTTCCTTTTTTTTTTGTCTTTCTCTTCTCTCTCTGTCTGTCTCTCTCTCTCTCTGTCTCTCTCTCTCTCTCTCTCTCTCTCTCTCTCTCTCTCTCTCTCTCTCCTCTCTCTCTCTCTCTCTCTCTCTCTCTCTCTCTCTCTCCTCTTCTCTCTCTCTCTCTCTCTCTCTCTTCTCTCTTCTCTCTTTCTCCTCTCTCTCTCTCTCTTTCTCTCCCTCCTCTCTCTCTCTCCCTCTCTCCCTCTCTCTCTCTCTCTCTCTCTCCTCTCTCTCCTCCTCTCTCCCTCTCTCTCTCTCTCTCTCCTCCCCTCTTCCTCCCCTCCCTCCCTCCCCTCTTTCCCTCCCCCTTCCCCCTCTCCCTCTCTTCCTCCCCCCGTCCTCTCTCCTTCATCCTTGCGCTTAATAACCACAGAGGAATGCAAATAGAGCTTCTATTGCACCAACGAAAGGAAAATGGGGGTGGAATTTTTTCTTTCTTTTTTTAGTAAGTATTTTTAAGCGCCATGAGGGGAAAGTAAGCTTTGTCTGGCGCCATAGGGGCATAATCAGCATTTTCTGGCGGCATGATGCGACTTTTTTCTTTTTTCTTCCTTTTATTTATTTATTTTTGACTCTTCTTCATTTTTTTCTTCTTCCTCCACCTACTCCTCCTCCTCTACTTCTTTCTCCTCTTCTTTTTCCTGCTCTTCTTCTCCTTCTCTTCCTTCTCCTCTCCTTCTTCATTTTTTTCTCCTCCTCTTCCTCTTTTTCTTTTTCCTGTTCCTGTCCTCCTTCTTCCTCCTCCTCCTCCTTCTCTTCCTCCTCCTCCTCCTCCTTCTTCTTTCTTCTCTTCTCTTCTTCTTCTTCTTCCTCCTCCTCTCTTCTTCTCTTCCACAAGATCTTACTCCAATTTCAACCAGCCCGCGGCAGTCCAGGCGTTGTGCTTGACCATCTGACATAAAGACCCGGATGACGCAAGAGGGAAATGTCTTCCGATGTCATAAGATTTTTATATTTGCCTTTTATGACAGTTACAAAATACAGGAGCCATATTTGGAAAAGCGCGGAACGTCACGGTTGGCACACGTCCGTTTTTAAAAGATTGTGAGATGACATACTTTTGTCTAAATAGAGAGGGAGGGAGTGAGAGTGGGAGAGGGTGAGGAGAGAGAGAAGGATAGAGAGAGGAGAAGAGAGAGGAGAAAGAAAGAAAAGAGAGAGAGGGAGAGAGAGAGAGAAGAGAAATAGAGAGGAGGAGAGAGAGAGAGAGATTGTTTGTGTGTTTGCGCGCGTGCGTGTGTACATAATGGGGGTGATTTGTCTCCCCGAGAGGCCGGAATCTTATGACGAGACAATTGGGGCCGTGACAGCGAAATTGGGCGGCAGGCGCCTTGTGTCAGCATCTGCTCCGAACACGCGTCGTCAGCCCCTTCGTCAGCTGCTGTTGGCGACGGGCGATCGCAGCCTTATTCGGCCACCTGATGCGCCGCCGCTGTCAGGTGATGCAGCGACGACCTCATTCGGTTTTTTATTAAGGCCATATTTTGTCTCCGTGGGCTCCTCCGCCGCGTCCGGCGCGCCTTTCAAGGGGCCAGATCGGAGGCCGGATTTAGTGTATCATCTTGGGTAATTGAAAGTTGGGAATGTGTATATGCGTGTGTATGTATGCATGTATATGTGTGTGTGTATATATATATATATATATATATATATATATATATATATATATATATATATATATATATATTACAATATATATATATATATATATATATATATATATATATATATATATATATATATATATATATATATTATATATATAATATATCACAGCACACATCCACCACCACCACCACGAAGCTTCCGCGCTCATCAACCCGCCTCCCCCTCCCCCCCCCCTGCACCCCTCCCCGCCCGGAGCATTGCCCAAGCCCCGCCGCGCCGTGCAACACCGGAGCGCAACGGGAACGGGAAGAGGCCTGGCATCCGGGCGCGCGGAGGAGCGAAAGGTTCCTGCGACACGCGAGCGAAGGGCGAGGCGCAGCGGCCGCAACTGGAGCACGGATGGCCGACCGCGCTGCCGTGTGTCCCTGCAGAAGTGATCGCGGAGGTGGCGCAAGGGCGGGAATCGTCTTAGGCGCTTCTCTGATCCGGTTTTTTTCTTCCGCTTCTTCTTTTTTCTTTGCTTCTCTCTGGTCCGTTTTTCTTTCACTTCTTTTCTTTCTTTCTTTTTTCTCTTTTACTTTTTTGTTTTCTTTTTCTTTTCTTTCTTTTTGTATCTTTTTTTTTTCTTTCTTTGTCTTCTTTTCTTTCTTTTTGTTTCCTTATCTTTTGCTTTCTTTTTTCTTTTTTTTTCTTTTTCTCGTCTTCATTTTTATTTCATTTTCTTTCTCTTTCTTTTTCTGTTTCATTTATTGATCTGTTTATTTGTCTTCTTTTTTTGACTTAGGAGGTTTCATTTTCCTTCGTTTTTTATTAGCTTTTATTTGTTGATTTTGGGATTTATTTTTATAATTGTTATTACTCTTCTTATTCGTAAGTTGTTTTGGTTTTAAAATCATTAAGTTTTTTGTTACGTTGCCGTTATTAGATCCTCACCTGCTTCGTAAAAGTATGAAAGGTATGAACGAGAATGAATATCTTCACAGTACAAGAGACATATTTGACCGGTTTCGAATATATCTCCGTCAGAAATACATGTATTTCTGACGAAGACATATTCGAAACCGGTCAGATAATCTCTTGTATTGTGAAGATATTCGTTCTCATCATACTTCTACATTTGTTAACATGAATATAATTCTGCTTCGTTTTATTTACCGTCGCTCAGCATCCTGGATTTGTCCCAAATATTAGTCACTAAATGAAAACCAAATGAAATGCCACAATGATCATTAAAGGAGGGAGGGGAAGGAGATGGGGGATTGGGGGGAGGGGAAGGGAGAGGGGGGGAAAGGGAGATGGGGGGAAGGGGAAGGGATAGGGGAAGGGAGAGGGATGGAGGGGGAAGGGTTTCTGGTTTCTGTGGATGGATTAGGGAGAAGGAGAGAGGGAGATACAGACAGAAAGAATGAGGAAGAAAGAGAGAGTGGAGTCAGGTAGGAGGAAGTGAGAGAGAGAGAGAAAGAGTGAGAGGAAAGAAACAAGTTGTATGAATGAAGTGTAAAAAAAAAAAAAAAAAAAAACAAGTATGAATGAACTGAAAAAAGAAAAAAAAGAGACAGAAGAAATGAATCGGAGAGATTACACACATTAAAATAACGGAAACCCGGGGCACCATCCCACGGGGGAGGAAAGAGTTTAGAGCGAAGCGAGAGGCGGAAGGGTGATCCTTGGGGCGGGGGTGGGGGGGGGGAGACTCCCTGGGGCAGCGGAACAGGTGACTCAGGACTGCGGACCGGAGGTGAAGACTTAGGGCTTGGGGACTTAAGGTCATGGGCTTGGACTGGATTTAAGATTTAAGACTTGAGGAGTTAAGCCCTAAGATTGGGGACTGGATTTTTTAGGCCTAGGAATGAGAACTTTTGGGGGGGCTTAGAACTGAAAACATGATACCAAGGACAGAAGATTCGAGCCGCCAGTTTGTTAAGTGTGAGGCCCGACCCAATGAATATTCACATATACGGACGTGCATATCCACAGAAATATATGGATCTCTGTCTATAATCTGATAGATACATTTATCTATCTGTCCGGTCTAGAAGTGATAGACAAGCATTTATTTTTTGTGTATGTTCGTTGGGTCGGGCCTCGCACAATTTTAACAAACCGGCCGTAGGACTCTAGGACTTTTGGTACCTAGGACTAAGGACTTTAGCCTTTGAACTCTGAACTTTGAACTGGGATTTGTTTCGACTTGGGCCTGGGACGTCAGACTTGAGACAGAACAGAGAAATTACGACTGAAGACTTGGAGACTTTCCTGAGATAAATTAATACTTGAAAAGGTATGGATTTGAATGAATATCTTCACAATACAAGAGATATATTTGACCGGTTTCGAATATATCATGTATTTCTGGCGAAGATATATTCGAATCCGGTCAAATACATCTCTTGTATCGTGAAGATATTCGTTCTCATCCATACCTTTTCTACATTTGTCAACATTTTCTACATTTGCGAATACGGTTCACAAATAAACGCGCCGGAGCCATACGTCACGAAGAGGCGCTAATTGCACGTTTCCGCCGAGTGTTAAAACCCCGTGCAGTTCCTCGCGAGTCGCCGCCATCGCCACTCTCGCTCTGCCGAAGCCTCCTGAAGCCTCGTTTTCTCGTCTCGAACCGCCTCGGAGGAAAGGAAAAGGGCTGCGGTGGGAGGGGAGGCACAGCTGACCCGGGGGACTTTGGGGAGAGAGGGGTGGAGGGAGGGAGGGGTGGAGGGGAGAAGGGTGGAGGGAGGGAGGGGGGGGAGGAAGGGGAAAAGGGGATGGTGGGAGGGAGAAGGGGGTGGGTGGCAGGGGGCGGCAGAGATGGGAAGGGGGAAAGGGAAAAGGTGATGGAGGTGGGATGGGCAGGGGAAATGGGGAGGGAGGGTGAAGGAGGAGAGGAAGGGGAGAGGGAAAGGAAGAAGGGGTGGAGAGAGGACAGGAGGGGATGAGGGAAATGAGGAAGGGAGGAGAAATGGGAGAAGAGATAGAGAGAGGAGAGGGAAAGGAGATGGAAGAGGACGCGAAAAGGTAGAGAAGGGGGAGAGGATAGAACTAGCACTCGGAAAGGAGATGAGAGAAGAGGGGTGAATGGGAGAGGGAGGATGTAAGAGGAGGGGGGGAAGGGGGCGGGGAAGGGGAAGGGGGGGAGGGGAGAGGAAGAGGGGGAAGGAGGCGGAGGGAGAGGAGGAGAGGGGGAGGAGGAGGCAGGGACGTCACGAAGGAAGATTTACGCTAAAGACGCTTCACCGCGAAACCCAAGATGGAAGGGCCTGGGAGAGGGCGGCCGTCCGTCCAGCTGATGGCCACATTACGTCACTCGGGCCTCACGCTCCGCCCATCACGCCCGCGCGCCGCCCGCTCCGAAATGCCGCCCAACGAGTGCACTCAATCCGGGAGTTCGTCATCCAGTTTGTTGTCACGTATGTTTTAGATTCATTGGCGTATTGTGGCGTCAGAAAGCTGCTTGCTGGTGGTGTTTCTTTGGTTTCGTGTCTGGTTCTTTCTGCTTTGAGGGGCAGAGCTAGGCATTCTGGGACTCTATCTCTTCTCTTTTTTTCTCTTCTCTTCTCTCTCTCTCTCTCTCTCCTCGTCTGTCTGTCTGTCTCTCCTCTCTCCTTCTCCTCTCTCTCTCTCTCCTTTCCCTTTTCCTCTATCATCCATCCATCCATCTCGCCTTCCCGCCGCGTTCAGCGAAAGGTCGCAGGTCATCCTTTCGCCCCCCCCCCACCACCACCCCCCTTGCCACTCTTCAACCACAGGCATCCGTCACCCCGTTCAACCGCGCTGTTGGTGTCTCTGCTCAAGCCGGTGTCTGTTGTTTTTTTTTTTAGTTTTTTTTTTCTTTTTGTTTTCGTTTTGTTTTCGTTAATTTGTTATCGATGGCGATCTCCTCCTTCGGTTCCTTGTTGTACTTGGTGATTCATTTCGGTCGCTGTCAGTCGATCGTCAGGCCCCTTCGTCTCGTTGTCAGTTTTTCGTCAGGTCCCTTCGTCTCGCTGTCAGTTTCTCGTCAGCCCCTTCGTCTGGCTGTCAGTCTATCGTCAGCCCCTTCGTCGCAGTCAGTTTTTTTTTTGTCAGCCCCTTTCGTCTCGCTGTTTCTAATCAGCTGTCAGTCACTCGTCAGCCCCTTCATCGCTGTCAGTCTCTCTTTAGCCACTTCGTTTCGCTGCCGGTCTCTCGTCAGCGACTTCGTCTCGCTGTCAGTCTCCCGCAGTCTCCACGTCAGCCCCTTCGTCGGCTTGTCAGTCACTTTCAGCCATCTTCGTCTCGCTGTCAGTCTCCCGTTCAGCCCCTTCGTTTCGCCTGTCAGTCACCTTCAGCCATTTCGTCTCGCTTCAGTCTTTTCTCTCTCTAATTTCGTCTAGCTTGTCGTAGTCTCCATTATCAGCCATTTCGTCTTCGTAACTGTCAGCCCCCAGTTCAGCCCCTTCTGTCGCTGTCAGTCTCTCTTTAGCCACTTTCGTTTTCGCTTGCCAGTCTCTCGTCAGCCATTTCGTTCCTCGCTGTCAGTCTCCCGTTCATCCTCCTTCGTTCTACGCTGCTCAGTCCCTTTATATCCATTTCGGTCTCGCTGTCAGCCACCCGTCAGGCCCTCTTCGCCTTCGCCGCGGCAGGCCGGCCTGCTTCGTCCCACCGAGTCGAGAGGGACGCGAGGTTGACCCCCGCGGCGCTTGCGAGTCTTAAATCATCTCCTCAAAAGGCCATTCTTGGGGGAGATGGGACGACAAGAGTGAAAGGCGACACAGGAACAGACAGATAAATAGATACGATAATTAGGCAGACAGATCAACCCGACTGACAGATTAGATAGATTAAGAAGGACAGGCAGACACACAAACGAAAAAGCATAGACACGATAATAACACAAACTCTTGGCACATAGACAGCTCAGATGACATCACAGTCAGGCAGACAGATAGAATAGTCTAGTACATCCAGACACACCACAGACAGAAAGACAGACAATACCAACAAGAACTCTCGCGTCCTTCCATTCTTAAGGCGTTCGGAGCCAGAGAGTGCCCGACCCCTCTANGCTACTTGCAAAAGAAATATTATCATGTCACATGCATAAATGTTGAGTTACATTTTAGTAGGTAGTTGTAAAATAATGTTGTATTAACATTAAATTTATTAAATATTATTGGTTATTTTATTATTTAGATAGATAGCGATTAGATTAAGGATAGATTATGTGAGTATCGAAGAATTTCATTGTCGATTGATGTGAGCTTGATATCTCGTACCTCAAGATAGAGTAACGCTCGATTATCGATCGGGACTTACAGTAGAGCATATGATAGAATCTCACACACTGCAGATAGTATTAGAATATTCATGAAGATAAAAAAAGGATACGCATAACACTATTATACATCTATGTAGAAATAACTTTTATAACATATCAAGATAATAGAGTTTGTAAGGAATTATAGATCAATAATGTGATAAAGTCATAACTGAAGAGAATTACTGATATATCTTCTTAATTATCTACAGTATCATCTAGATTTTGTTAGTTCGTTGATGATGATTTATAAGCTATTATAACTTGCAAAATTATGTATATATGCAATCATTTAACATATATATATACTCTAATATATATTCTACTCAGTTATATCACTATGCTGAAAAACAATAAGAGCACTGAGTAGCCTTTCATTAATAGTGAATTATTTGTATTTAAATGTCAAAGTATGTAGGTTTACACCTCTATTTGTCCCTACATATGGATTATACCTATATCAGTGATGAGTGATGATATGTATACTCAATTCATCATATATTTAACATATTTTATATCTTCCTACTATGAGATGAAAAGTTGCATAGTAAGAAATTCTTTATATAGCGTATCAGGATTGCTACATATATATATAACCTATATAATATATACGTATCAATATCATATTAACCCTTATTTACTCTACATCAATGGTTTATAGTAACCTCGAGAAGATATCCTGATAGAGGGATTCAGCTATACTATAAGTTATATATCTACCTCTCCTTAAACAATTTAATATATAATATATTATATATATTTTATATATATATATATAAAATAAAAAAATTATATATAATTATATTATATATATATATATATATATATATATATTATATATATATATATAATATATATATATATATATATGTATGTATATATATATATATATATATATATATATATTATATTATATATATATAGTATATATATATATATATATATATTATATATATTATATATATATTTATATATATATATATATATATATATATTATATATATATATATATATATTATATTATATATTAATATATATATATACTGTATATATATTATATATATTATATATATATATATATATATATATATATATATAATATATATATATATGTATTATATATAT
>NW_020870966.1:489025-491525 GCF_003789085.1 Penaeus vannamei
ACATAGGTTCAGTTCAGTTCAGTTAGATTTTCTTCGCCTGGGCCTTTTCTCTGGAGTGGCCCGGCCTATACATAGGTCCGCACACTGCGCAGCTCAGGCTGTCTCTGTGTGATCTGACGGGGTCGTCCTGGAGGTGAACCCTCAGCACAGGAAATGTCAGGTCAACGGAGCTGCATGTCCCGGACGCGTTGCCGGAAGGAGGAGGGAGTGAGGTGTGCTTCCCATTCTATAATGACTGCCAGATTGGAACAGCATGGAGCTTGCATGATGCAATATGCTATGCAGTATGTTATTACTGCTCGGAAACCTTCTCATGCCTTGTCCTTGCCCTCGAGGCGTATTTTGATTTGCCTCAAGGGTGACCCATCATCGGACACGATCTGCTGGTCATCTCGTCCTCGTGTTCTTGTCCTTGATCATTCTCGTGTTGCTCATTCTTATCGGCCTCTTCTTGATCTTCGGTGAATCCATCTGTCCTTGGCGTCCACATGTCCTCGAAGGTCTCGCATAGGTCCTCCGCGACTTCGGATCGTCCAGACTTCCTCGTAGTCCTCGTCCAGTGTTACTCGGGGGCGTATTCGTCCACAGGTCCTCGCAGATCTCGTCCAGGTCCTTCTCGGCTCCCTGCTCATCCAGCCGTCCTAAGACCTGTGTCTTGGTCTACGGGCGTCCTGGCAGGCGGCGCCCTTCCACTCCATCCTGGGATGGCTTAATACCTGCACCAGCAACTCCTGTTCCTCAGGCCTGCGGGGATCATCCGGCGACGTCCGTCTCATGGTATTCCAAGGCAACTCTGAATGCAACCGGACCTCCTTCAGTGTCGTGTCGGATATCCATGTATAAACGAACTAGATCATACATGTGAGGGCTACAGTAAGAGAAAAAGAAAGCAACAGAGAGGGAGGGATGTTAAGTGCTACCAGCCGGTGTTTTTTATATTAATTTGCAGTTTTTAATGTTTGTTATTTAATTTATTTCCGTTTTTTTCAAGAAAATTGTTAGGGAGATGGGAGTAGCGATCCTCACGGATCTTCTCGAGGTACAAACCATTGATGTTAGAGTAAATAAGGGTAATGACGGTGGCAATCCGCAAGAATCTACTTGAAACTATTGTCATCTCATAGAGGAAGATAAAATATGTAAATGAGAATTGTACATCATCACTCATCACGATTGGTATAACCGTGGGCAAAAGAGGTGAACCTACAACTTTGACATAACAAATCCTATTAATGAAGGTCTCAGTGTCTTTTGTTCTGCGTGAATGAGTGTGTAATGATTGCGGGTAATGTAACTCATCACGACGGACAAAATCGAGGGGATAAGAGATACGTAATCTCTCGTTATGCTTACATTTACGATATCTACAAACTCTATTTATGAAAAGTTTCAGTGTCTTTTGTTCTGCATGAATAATTGAGTGTGTGAGTGTAAGTATGAGGGTGAAGAGCGTGAGGAGAGAGCAAGCTCACACAAAGAATGAATCTTGAACACAAACTAATGCTCATTTAAAAAAAAATAACAAATTATTAATTATGTTAATACAACATTATTTCAACTACCACAATGAACTCAACATTATGCATGGTGACATGAAATTTCTTTGCAGGCTTCCTCAGTGTACAGTTTCTCAGTTCAGAAATATTTTCACACTATCCCCGATTGTATTTAATCATAATAACGGATTTGCTACAAAGTCTGACAGACTGAGGTAATTATACCCTGCTTAGGCATGTTCAGAGTATGTTAGACTTCATCGACGTGTGGGGTCTCTCTTTCTATTCTAAATACCGAAAGAAATTAAGTGAACTGAACGAGATTAAAAGTTCCATTGTTACTGTCTCTACTCTTACAATCTGTGATGGGTGCTTGCGACTATCTAGCTTACGAATCACACGACTGTCGGAATTTTCCGAACGTACAAGTGATGTAAGTATAGTGAGAAGAGCGTGATTAAGAAGTGAATCATTATTCTAGCTTAAAACACTTCCTACAATTATAATTAGATGTCAATACGGGCTCACACTGACTTGAATTTGCCTATTGAATGAGTTACTTTAGTTTCACTATCTATCTACTCTCAGACGTCAGTGCATAGACCTATTAGACTATTCACGAAACTCCGTGCATTCTTGTGCACTATGAAAGGGGAATATTCTAACGGTATATTCATATAATGAATTTATACATATTTGTGGTTAAAGCTTTGTTCTCGCTCCAAGAGAACAGTCACTATTTAGCAATGACAGCCTAAACAACAAAGGAGATAGTTTCCTCCCAGCCCGCGAACAGATGAAAGGAAAATTGAGATCGGTCGAAAATATGTATTGTTCGTGAATGCGAATAATGAAATTAGTGAGAGAATAAACAAACCGCAACAGTCCAAAAATGAAAGAATTTCAACAATAAATCATTGAAACTCGTACAAGAATAGGATGTAGTACTTATAATTCCAAAAGTAATTGCAAATCACAAGGAAAAATCTCAGTTTGAGAGAAAT
>NW_020870966.1:499025-501996 GCF_003789085.1 Penaeus vannamei
GTGGTAGCAAAAAAAGGGTATATATATATATATACTCAGTGTAAGGAATAAAGTATGAATTGTTAGCACACCCTACACACATCCAACAGCAACTATAAGCGAATCAATCTAAACAAGAGCAACAATCAATCCAAACAATTGCACAGCACGCATCTATATGCATAAACAACAGGCTATTTGCACTATAATATATATTATAATTAACTCAAAAGTATGAAATATAATAATAAATATCTGAATAAGACAATACAATAGTCGATACTAATAAATCTATATTATGCGACACCATCACTAGCTATTATCTATATTATGAGTGCTCGTATGGCGTGAATATAACATAATAGTGTAAACAATTAATTACTCTCTCTTGTCAGATAAATAAAACTAATAATATTATATATATTATAGTTAAATAATAAAATATACTTAGCACTACCGAATGAGGTTTTAGTAATAGTAAGGATAGAGTTACTCAATATAATAACGTATATCATGACGAAATAGGGGATCAATAGACCATCAGTTATATGTTCTCTCAGTATAATAGGTTCTAAGTGCCTGAGATAATGTCTCGTGAGCTTGGTGATGCATGTCGAGTGAATGTGTCACAGATAAGTGTAAACCTCATGGTGTAATAGTAGTGTGCCGCTCGCCAAACCTGTGCGTGATCTGATTCTTCATCCCCCGGTGCTGTGCTGGCTGTGTGTTGTTTGAGCCTTTGTAGTGGCAGGAGGGCAGGAATATAAATGCAGTGTGAGTAGTGTTACGTGTGTGAGTCCGTTGCTGCACCACACACGCACGCACACACACATACAGCAACATATAAAATCCATCACACACATACACACACACACACACACTATCGATATCACACGCCAGACACACTGTCACTATCCACACACAGTGAGCACACAGCAACGCATAGCAACATACACACACATACATCGCATCACACACTTACTACTTCCTATGTATGCGAGCAATATCGATGCAGATAGATAGATCAAAGTAGATAGGCAATAATAGATAGAGTGCAGGAGACATACCACCAGCAACTAGATAGGCTGGCGCTACGTACGCAGATATGCTGGTAAGAGTAAGTATGTCAGGCATGGTAGACAGACAAGTCGAACATATGGACACAATCGAGACAGACAGATAATTCAATCACAAAATGAAAATAGACACTCTGGTACATGCATTAAGACAGTGATATTTAGATCTCAATGATTTTCTACTTCATACTCATGATATTGTTTTCCATAGTATACACATAGGGAATTCATGTAATGAGAATTATTATTATGTTGTGCCGTGGTGGATGTGTGTGTGTGTGATTCTCAAAAAGAAAGTAGAGATAAGAGAAAAATTTTACTAACCTAATTTCAGCCCCTTTTTATTAATAAAATAATACCTATGGATATATATTCATTGCTTACTCAGTTATTAATTTTCAATAGATATTGATGATACTGACTTTTGTTTATCAATTTGAGTTACTGATAACTGTTTCCTTTCTTTTAAATCGCTTTTAAAGTAGCGCTTATCACTTTTATTTTCTAAATGGATTGTTTTATCCTGTGTGTGTGTGGTTTGTTCTAGACTGACTGTGTGTGATGTTCGCTGTGCTGCTAGCACCTCGTGCCTAAGACTTTCGTCCGATCGTGTGAGTAGGTACGCCTGACTGCCTTATTTCGCCGTCCGCAAGTGCTCGCTTGTTCCCTGCCTTCTCCCCGTGTAGTGTCGTCGTATGATACCCCCGGTATCAGATGATAATTGAAATCAACATCACGCACGTCAATCATAAATGGAAATAAGGCAACATATGCATGATATCAAAACTACAAGATATTCCTACTCTTGTATGTTTCGTGTTATGATAAGATATCATAGAGAAATATCTTTACATTCAAATATGCATATATCTATATCACTAAGTGATGAGGTAAATATCAAACTAAAATCTCATAACTTAGAAACATGATTAGTCATGTCATGATATCTTAATAACATTATATCAAAAAACTACTACTTATCTACTCAGGTCAAAGAAAGAGAAAAAATATAGATCTCCATTACATTACAGTAATACATCGGCCTAAATTACTCACTGTGGAAGTGGATGAGCATACGGGGGTAAGTGGTCAGTAGTGCAATGATTGCAAGTGCGAAGATTGTAGTCATGTAATCGATGAGAGATGATGAACGTCATTAGGAGAACTCGCTTTTGAATATGATGGTACTCGTTTCAAGATGCAGAGAGGGAGAAATGAAGCACATTGAGTGAGAGAGGCTTCGAAATAGAATGGGGAGAAGTACATGACAATTATGAGGCGAATGATATTGATAGACGGCACCAGCTCTTCGCAGTCGACAGAGATTGTGAGCGAACTTGCGAGAAAGATGATTAGTCAGATTGACGAAGTAGCCGGAAGATTTCTTGTTTGCTAGTGGTTTCATGATTACATTCAAGAGGTGGGTTCATATGAAGAGAGAGAGAGAGTGGAGTAGTGTGCTATGTAATTATTGGCTTTTATCGGCTGTATAATGCATGCATAGCGCAGATAGCGTTCCTGTTGCGAACCTGATACAACTCTATAATTCCAATGATCGATCAATTATTGTTACTTGTTTTTAGTGCTCTGAAATATATAATTTCAGTAATCTTATGTCTTTTACATCAAGAAGTATTTGATACGATTCGTAATAAATAAGAAAATAAATCGTTTATCCGAGACGTAAGTTAAATGCAAAACTCGATAGAGGGCAAAATGTTGAGAAACGATCCAAAAGTGCGTCATTGTCATAGGGTTCACAGACATGTATTTTTAAAAAGACCCTAAGCCACCAGACGAGATGGATACAATGCTTAATGATTCACTCTGTCAGACGATCAATGGTAGTAGCAGTCGATCGCTTGAATAGCTTGGAGGACCCGACGATTTCGGCTCGCATAGTGACTCTCAGTGTA
>NW_020870967.1:0-12500 GCF_003789085.1 Penaeus vannamei
CCCCTCCTGCCCCTTAATCTGTGAGCCCACCCCCTCCTGCCCCTTAGCCTGTGAGCCCACCCCCTCCTGCCCCTTAGCCTGGGGGCCCACCCCCTCCTGCCCTTAGCCTGGGGCCCACCCCCTCCTGCCCCTTAATGTGTGAGCTCACCCCTCCTGCCCTTAATCTGTGAGCTCACCCCTCCTGACCCTTTAATCTGTGAGCCCACCCCCTCCTGACCCTTAATCTGTGTGAGCCCACCCCCTCCTGACCCTTAGCCTGGTGGGGCCCACCCCCTCCTGCCCCTTAATCTGTGAGCTCACCCTCCTGCCCCTTAGCCTGGGGGCCCACCCCCTCCTGCCCCTTAGTCTGTGAGCCCACCCCCTCCTCCTTAGCCTGGGGCCACCCCCTCCTGCCCCTTAATCTGTGAGCCCACCCCCTCCTGCCCCTTAATCTGTGAGCCCACCCCCTCCTGCCCCTTAGCCTGTGAGCCCACCCCCTCCTGACCCTTAACCCGTCCCGAGTAGGAAGAGCGGCGAAGCCATATTAAGCGGACTGTAATAAACTTTCCGTCGGTCGTTTATCTGCCACTCATCCGGATTCGCTGAGGCTTATTACATTCCATATCCGAAGTCCAAGCCACGACATTCTATAATCGGACACATGGCGGTGCAATATGACCATCGTGCAAGACCATCATGTATATTCCGGTCGGCGATTGCCAATCACGCCTTGCTATCAACCCCGACGAATAAAAGGCTGAATGAATGAATGAATGACTGGCAGCGAAGGCATGAATATGGAGGGAATTACTGTCGCGCTTGCAACAAAACGCCACGGTCTCACTTTGCAATTCATTAGGTATACGCTCTCGACATAAATTGTCCCGTTTCTGTGTGTGTCCGTGTGTCCGTGTGTCTGTCTCCTGTCTTTCTTTCTTTCTCTCTCTATCGGTCTTCTCTATCTATCTATCTATCTCTCTATCTATCTATCTTTATATCTAGCTCTCTCTCTCTCTCTCTATCTCTCTCTCTCTCTCTCTCTCTCTCTCTCTCTCTCTCTCTCTCTCTCTCTCTCTCTCTCTCTCTCTCTCTCTCTCTCTCTCTCTCTCTCTCTCCTCTCTCTCTCCTCTCTCTCTCCCTCTCCCTCTCCCTCTCCCTCTCTTTAATGCTGCTTGTCAGGTAATCATGCTCACGTGTTGCACGCTTATCAAAGCCCCGGTGTCTTGCTGGGCGTATAGATAGTTCGTTGATTGGGTCGCAAATTCTCAATAAATCATGCTCATTTGCTTGCGCGGCCTTTTTCCCTCAGGACGTTATTAGAGCATACTTCGCCATTTCTGAATATTAATTTCCGTTGATATCATCCGTATTAATTATGATTCCCCGTGGATATTCTGAATAAGTAGAATATTAATCACCATCCATCTAGCTTGCTAATTAGTGTACATCGCATTGCTGTTGTTGCAGGTATTTTTTCCTCGAACGCAACTCGAAAGTACGGTTGAGTATAATGAATCGGCGATGCGTACCAGAGGATGTGTGCGTGCCTGTGTTGTGCGTGTGGTTTTATGTTCATCTGTGTGTGTGTGCTTGTGGATTTATGTTCATCAGTGTGTGTGTGCTTGTGGATTTATGTTCATTTGTGTGTGTGTGTGTTTTATGTTCATGTGTGTATGTGTGTGTGTGGTTTTATGTTCATGTGTGTGTGTGTGTGTGGTTTTATGTTCATGTGTGTGTGTGTGTTTTGTGTGTGTGTGTGTTGTGTTTTGTGTGTGTGTGTGTGAGAAAGAGAGAAAGAGAGAGAGCTTATGTGTATATGCTTCCAGGTACAACATCCTGATAAAGAATTTAGAAGAAGGATATTTCTCATCTCTGGTAAAAAAAAAAAAAAAAAAAAAAAAAAAAACGTGGTTCAGGTACGCCGTATCTGGCCTCAAGATATGTTTACCTCTACTCTTACCTTTTTGCAATATTGATAGGGATTTATCTCGAAGCATTACCTGGATGCCTGGAGTGGTTGCTGGACGGCATTTCCCCCTTTTTAATCCCCTTCCTTCCTCTCCACGCCGGAATAAACGTTGATGCGTGGAAATGCGCCGATGTCACACGCACAAATAAATCTCAGGTTGTGATTTAGAAGGGAACGAATAAATCATGGCGGCCACGACTCCTCCTTCCTTCCTCGCATCCCCTTCTCTCCTGCCCCTCCTCCGTCTCTCTTCCCTCCTCCTCTTCCTCTTCTCCTCTCTCCTCCTTCCCATCCTACTACCACTACCACCACCACCTCCTCCTTCTCCTTCTCCTCCTCCTCCTCCTCCTCTCCTCCTCCTCCTCCTCCTCTCTCCTCTCCTCCTCCTCCTCCTCCTCCTCCTCTCCTCCTCCTCCTTCCTCCCTACACTCCCTTCTTCTTGCTCCTCCTCCATTTTCCTCCTCGTTCTCCTTCCTCCTCCTTTTCCTCCTCCTCCACCTCATCCTTCCTCCTCCCCAGGGCCACCCATCCAACGGCTGGGATCCAGAGATGCTGCAAAAACATTTTTATGATTCACGAGTAGAAACTGATTAGCCGAGTGTTGGTAGGGGAGGGGTAGGGGGTTGGTATGTAAAGGTGGAGGGAGGAGGGAGAAGGGAGGGAGGGGGGGGCTGTGAGATACGAGAAAGCGGAGGTGAAGGAGAGGACGATAATATAATTGGGAAAGTGAAGTGAGGAGAGTGAAAAGGGAAAGGAGAGAGTAGTGAGGGAGAATGTTGGAAAGATTTGTAGATTGGTAGATGTAGAGACATATGATATATATTTTTCCTTCTTTCTTAATCATACTAGAATTAATGTAAAAAGAAAAAAAAAAACTTGCTAATTAGTAGGAGTAGGAAATCAAAATTGAAGTTCATTACACCATGCGTGCCACATCACACATGTCAAGACAACATAAAATTCCCTCATAAACGACCAATTTTAGACTTTATTAACACGAAATAAAATAATCGCGAAATTAATAAACAAACATAAACAAAAATATGTATACACTTGGCGTCTTGAAGGAGGGGAAAAAATGCGAGATGGAATTTTGACTCACACATGAGTAATAAAAGTTTATGAGGCAGAAGTATAAAGTTGAAAGCTAAAGTAATGTGTTGAAAATGTGTTGAAAACTTGCATCACGCAACGAGATATAAATTGGAAAACTTGTCGCTCTTGGATTTCCATTTTTTCTTTAAGAATTTGTCTTAATAATAAAGTTATTAGAAGAAGGTGCATAATTAACGAAGTGCTGTAAACAGGTGCTTATTACTTGAAGTTGTATCACATTCTCATTTATTTATCACGAGAAGAATATCATTAAACAGAGCAGTTAGAAATATTCTTGACAGGAAGGAAACAAAGAGCCACATTATGCACGCGCAAGTATATAAATGATATTAATATAAACGCTATAATTCTTTTTGTCGGTCTGTTTGCTTCTTTGTTTGTTTGTTTAACTCTCTCCTATCTTATGAATAAATAGATAAAAAATTTCGAAAATATCCACAACCGTCTTTCATCAACATACGATTGGCGCAAAGATAAAAGGCAAAGAAAGATAAAAGTTGTCTTATCGGGACCCCTTCAGAGCGCCAATATAGGGAGCACAAGCACCTATACAGCCCAACCTGCCTCGGCGGAAACATCAATAATGGCTGAGAATGTGGGGTCTGTGTCAATCTATGTCAGCGGTGTGCGTGTGTGTGTGTGATTGTTTTGTGTGCGGAAATAAACACACGCCAAAGAAACACGCGTAGAGGTATTCACGCACGCGCGCGCCTAACACAGACATACATACATACAGAGAGAGAGAGAGAGAGAGATTGAGTGAGCAAGAAAGAGAGTGAGAGAGATACAGTGAGCAAGAGAAAGAGAAAGAGAGAGATTGAATGAGTAAGAAAGAGAGAGAGAGACACTGAGTGAGCAAGAAAGAGAGAGTAAAAACGATGAGTAAAAAACGATCGAGATTGAGGAAGAGAACAAGAAAGCAAGAGACAGAGAGAGAAACGGGAGCGCTCCACGAGAAAATAAAACCGAAAAGCCTAGTTGAAGACCATAAAGCGGCGCTGGAAGAGGCCTACGCTCATTGGCCGAGATGGGAAGGTTTTCTTCGTTAGAGGTGGACGCGGCTCTGTACCCTGAGTCATTGCTTACGTTTCTGATGTTGTTATTTGATGGTATTGTTGTTAGTGGTTCGTTGTGGGATGGTCTTCTCTCGGTTTTACGATTATTTTATTGTTATACATCTCTCTCTCTCTCTCGCATTTTCTCTCTCTCTCTCTCTCTCTCTCTCTCTCTCTCTCTCTCTCTCTCTCTCTCTCTCTCTCTCTCTCTCTCTCTCTCTCTCTCTCTCTCTAATCTATCCATTTTCAATCACCGCAGAAGTTTACCAACTCTTTTTGTTTTCAAAGAGAAGTTAACAGTTAAAAACACATGTCGTTTTTTTCTCTATCTGATTCCTTTGTGAATAAGACCCGTCGTAATCCCAATGACTTTGAAAATGCTTATTACGTTTCCTTTCAAACTTTGACAATCATTATGTCATTACCAATACAAAACAGGACGAGCAAGTTAAAAGTGTTTTGTCTAACTGTATTTTTCTTCCTTTTTGGGTCTGCATTTTCGAGATCAAAGCATCTATTCTTGTGCTGTCTAGGTTATTTTATTTTTAATTTGTACACTCGTTGGCTTAATTCAGCATTCAATAATATCTGTTGTTTTTTTGCAATTGATCGATTTGTCTTAGGCAACAGCTTATGGATTTTTTTCGTCACAAGTGTTAATTTTTTCTCCTCCTTCTCCATCTTTCTTTTCCTACGTGTTTCTCGCGCTAATTTGTTCCTAACTCCTAGCCTGTATTAATTACAACTTCGTAGATCTAATATGGCAAGCTGGGGAGCAGTTGCAAGTAAGTTTCGTTGCTCCCAGCGGTACAATGGAGTTCGTGCAATCGCCATGTTTTCACCCATATAAGGGTCGACAACTTCCGAGGGACTGGAGGACTGGTTACTTTATCTTGTCACTTATATATATATATATATATAATATATAATATATATATATATATATTATATATATATATATATATATATATATAGAGAGAGAGAGAGAGAGAGAGAGAGAGAGAGAGAGAGAGAGAGAGAGAGAAAGAAGAAAGAAAGAAAGAGAGATAGATAGACAGATAGGTATAGATATAGATATTTGTACATTCACTGTTTATTAGAGGGATTTTTTAAGTTGTTGGCTGTGGGGTCGGGTATTAGTCTGTTAATCTTGGGTTCTATTTCTTTGTGGTTCTCTTGCTGTTAAGACTGAATCAAATTAGTCATCTTCAACATCCCGGTCTCCCCCCTCCTCCCTCCCCTTCCCAGCACCCATCATCGCAGACACGCACACAAAGTGGCAGCAGTTCGCGTTTTCTTTCTCGTCTGTAACAAGCTTTACAAGTTGATGACGTCCATTTTCTTTATGTGTCAAGATGGCGACCGCGCGCCTTTGCTGAGCGTCGCCGAAGCCATTAGCTGCTGGTTATTTGCTCTACTCGCGTGAAGTGTTCCTGCCACGTGATATTCTCTCTGTTTGCCCGGCTTGCAAAGCTCTCTTGAGAAATCGGAACCATAAACTTTGACAAGGTCAGTTGGATATTTAGGGTTGTTGGAAAATGGCGTGTTCCTGCGTTTGGAAAGCCATGTTGGCCATTTCGGTTTTCCCCGCTTTCATTTTTCTTTTTTTTTTTTTGTGATATTCACGAAGAGTAGGAACCGGAAGGTCAGAAATCATTCAAAAAGCTGATTTATATTTGCGAATAGAGGAATGCTGATTTTGCCAACCTTTCCAGCGGAAAAGTTGTTTACGTTAGCTTGGAGGAAGGTTATGCGTTATGGTCGTTTTCTACCTCGTTTCCATTCCTTGCCTAACTTTTTACGTGCACTGGAGTGTAGGGATGCGCGAGGGTTAGAATTTATCCGTTGTCACTTTTCTTTTTCGTGTGGAACCCTCCCCCCCCTCCCCCCTCCCCTTTGCACCCCCTTCAATATTGACTTTTTTCCTTTTTTTTTTAGTAATTGGCCATTATTGGCTTTTCCCTTTCTGTGTCTCTGTTGACACGAATTGTATTTGTTTTGGGGCCGAGCAAGAAGTGTCACATGACTTTTCGTGCCCCTCTCGATTTATGTTTTCACACACGAAGGAGCTTTGTCTGTTGCTGCTTAGTTCCGAAATAGTAACAGTTTATGGCAGGTGAAAGATGACCATATTTTCCAGTTTTGCTACGAGAATATATGTGCACAAACGCTCGCACACGAACACACACACACACACACACACACACACACACACACACATACACATACACATACCTACGCATACGCATACGCATACGCATACGCACACCACACACACACACACACCACACACACACACACACACACACCACACACACACACACACACACACACAACAACAAACAAACACACACACACACACACATTCAAACAAAGACAACCACGCGCGTAGATATACAGCCAATTAACTTTCCACCAACTGCAATTGCCTTATTCCGCCACCTGACAAAACCAGCTGGACGCTCTGCCCTATCAGCTTATCCTTGAATACCCGAAGGAACACCAGCCGTCACCAGCATCCTCTTTCAACGGCTGATAAAACGGGGAAAGGGAGGAGGGGTGGGGGCTAGGACCTATCCGTAAACCCCTTGCCTCTCCCCCCCCCCCTGCTTTTGTTTTCGTCGCTAATACATCCCCGTCTCTCCCAATCCCCCTTTCGCCTTCCGTAGTCTGCACTTTCTTCCCTCTTTTTCTCTCCCTTCTCCCTCTATAAGCCCTTCTCTCCTCATTTTCCTCTTCTTCCTTTTTCTTTCTTCTTCCTCTTCGTTTTCTTTTTTTCATCCTCTTCACCCTTCCCTCCCTCCACTATCCTTCCTTCCTTCTCTAACCTTTCCCCACCTTCACCCTCCTTCCCTCCTCTTCCCCCTTCCTCATTCCCGCTTACCCCACATCCCCCTTCCCACGCCCCTCCTCCTCACTCCCACTTTCCTCCTTCTCTCCTCCATTCCTTCCCTCCCTTCATTCCCTTCCTCCCCCTTCCTCATTCCCGTTCACCCCACGTCCCCTCTCTCCTACCCCTGCTCACTCTCCTTCCCTCCTACCCCCTCTCCCTCTCCCTTCCCCTCCACACTCCCCTCTCCCCTCCCCTCTAACGCCATTATCAATAGCATCCTGCGTCGGCAGCCGGTCTTGCCTGCTAGCCAGATAAAAGGCCTTCACTCGGCAAGTTATCTGGGATTTTGGCCTTTCGAAGAATCAGGAGAAAATAGGGGGATCAACGCTTCTAGATTGTTACTGTGTTGGGGTCTTGGGAGTCTACATCTAGCCTGGGTCTTGTGTGTCGTTGTGCTGAGTGTACATTGTGAAGGAGGGAGGGGTGGAGGGAGGAGGGTGGGAGGGGAAGGGAGGAGGTTCTTTCCTTTCTTAGTCTCTCTCGCTCTCTTGTTTGTGTGTTTAGTTGGTTTCGGTCTTCGGTGGGATTTGGGGGAGAGTCTGTGTGTTTGTTTGGTGTTTGAGTTTTGGTTTTGTTTTTTTTTGAGGTGGAGTTGAAGTTGAGTCTTGATTAGTCGTTTTGTATTTGTTCTGTGTTATTTTTTCGTTATGTTTTTGTTTTGTCGTTGTTTTGGTGGCTGGAAGGGAGAAAAAAATAACATTACAAGGTGAAACCAAGAACCCGGACAAGGAAAGAGAAAATTAACCATTATTTATTCTAGTGCTTTTTGTGCGTAATTCCCACCACACGAATCCCGTTTGCTCCCACAATCATCTGTCTCGAGAAGCGCGTAGGATTTAAGTTTGTTCGGATTGTTCAACCATTTCCACTCTCCCTTCTTCTCCTTCTTCTTTCTCCTGTCCTCTCTCCTCTTATTCTTGTTTTTATTATTCTTATTCTTATTCTCATTATGATTATGATTATATTTATTCTCCTTCTCCTTCTTCTTCATTCTTTTGTTTTTCTCCTCCCCATCTTCCCCTCCTCCTTCTCCATCCCCTGATTTATTTCAGTTGTCTCTCTATCCTCTTTTTATTCGCTCTTCTCCCTTGTTTCCCATTTCCCCCGCTCAGGATCTTACCGATAAGGATTATCTCTGCTTTACTGTGGGTGCTGATTCTATGGTGCTTGTTTTCCTTTTTATTATTTCCTCTTTTTTCTACATTTTTGCTACTTTCTTGGTCTTTTTGCTCTCTCTCTCTCTCTCTCTCTCTCTCTCTCTCTCTCTCTCTCTCTCCTCTCTCTCTCTCTCTCTCTCTCTCTCTTCTCTTCTCTCTCTCTCTCTTTCTCCCCCCTCCCTCTCTCCCTCTCTCTCCCCTCTCTCCCTCTCTCTCTCTCCCTCTCCTTCTTCCTTCCTTCTTCCTTCTTCCTTCCTTCTTCCTCTTCCTCTCCCTTAACCTCTTCCTCTCCTTCTCCTTCTCCCTCACCCTCTTCCTCTTCCTCTTCCTAGCCCTCTCCCTCTCCCTCCCTTCCTCAGTAATATCGCCTCATATCTATTTCCAAATCAATAACGCGGTTGTTATAACTGTAATGAATAACCAATTATAGCTTAACTTTGATCATACCGCGCATAGCCTCAGGTTTCACAGACTCAGCCCTCTTGTGTAAATTCAAAGATATAGGTACTGTACCCAGGGGAGAGTATTTTTTTAATGATTTGATTATAAAGTCGGAACATATCTAGCCTCCCCCCCTTGTACCCCCATCCCC
This sequence comes from Penaeus vannamei, assembly GCF_003789085.1. Lineage (NCBI taxonomy): Eukaryota > Metazoa > Arthropoda > Malacostraca > Decapoda > Penaeidae > Penaeus > Penaeus vannamei. Next base: position 8,762 of record NW_020870967.1, read on the forward strand.
ATCATACCCTCTCTCTTCTCTGTTTTCTGGGGCGTGTAAGCCACAAACGAGGCATTTTATGTTTGCTGAGCATTCTTTTGTTGACATAAGCCAGTGTCAACGCGCCTCAAGATCATGTTATTATGAGTTTACATGTATATTACTATGTGTGTTTAGCTCTCCTCCCCCTCTTTCCCTTCTCTGCTTACCATTTTTATTTTGTTAGGCTGTTTGTTGCTCTCTCTCTCTCTCTCTCTCTCTCTCTCTCTCTCTCTCTCTATATATATATATATATATATATATATATATATATATATATATATATATATATATATACTTATATATTAGATAGATAGATAGATATATGTAGCCACCTTTTTGTTTATGCAAATGTTATCTATTATCATATTTATCTCTCAACTCCCTCTGTATCTTATTTTACTTCCCATTTCTATGTTTGTGCGTTGGGATGAGAGAACAAACAGCTAAACGTGTAAATCTTGGAGCTGCAAGATAACGCCAGCGACAACGACAGCGACATTCATTTACAAGTTGATTCATTCCTCGTCGCCCTTCTACGGAAGAAGAATGTTGATGCAAGGCGGTAAGAAGCTTTCTTACGTCGTCGTGTCAACAGAGGAAGAATTTACGACTGTCAAACTCTGTATTTTTCCCCCCGCTCCGCCGAGATCAACGAGTAAAGCGTCGTTTTAAATGGAATTCCCTTAGCATGTGCATGTACGTTTATGTGGCGTGTTTTTAGACTTCGTTGAGGGTTACATACAACCCACTACGGAAGCAATTAAGTCCCTGGTCATGTATTCCTGTCGCGCTGTGTGCCTAGCTTTTGAGTAATTATTATATACGTACAGTACATCCGTGGATATTTGTGTGCGGAGGTGTGCGTGTACACATGCACCTCCAGTTGCACACACCATAATTAGAACCGACAACGTGCTTAATTAAAATGAAGCGGTTGAAGAAATCTCGATGTATGAACTTGTCTTTTTTCTCTCTTAATTTTTTCCACTGTGAACAGGGCTCCTGTTGAGATTTTCTCCTTCACGGTCACATGCCTGATTATCATCCGATATAACGAAGTGATTTCTCTCTCTGGCTTCCCCTCTCTCCTCTTTCCCTCTTTCCTTCATGATCTACTTACCATTTTCCCTCTCTCTTCCTTGCCTCTTTCCTTCATTCTCTCTCTACCTCTCTCCCCTCTTCCTCTGTCCTCCCTCACGCCCTGTCCTTCTTGGTAATTCTAGACGCACAAAGGGTTATCCATCCCGCGTCACGAATGCACACCAACACACGGTCACCATCCCGCTAGTTTCATTACCATATATGTTTGCTCTCCCTCTCGCCCTCCCTCACCTCCTCCTTCCTTCTTCCCCTCCACAATGGTGCCAGGGATGGGAATCAGGAGGAGCAAGAAGGGAATGAAGAAGAAATAACAAAAGTAGAAATAAAAGGAAGAGGAAGAGGAAGGAGGGGGAGAGGGAGGGAGGGAAATCAAGCTTGTTTGTTGTGTGTGCGTGCGTGCATGTAGTTGTGTTAGGGAGGGGAGATCTAGCCGTATATGTCATTATGTTGTTGTCTCTGATGAGGGGGTGATGAAGATGAGGGAAAGAGGAAATGGGCATAGTGCTATTGTTATTGTGCCAATGGCCAATGGCAGGGGTGCCGTGTTTCGTTCTAACAATGGAGGGAGATAGTTTGCCGTTTTGTCTTTTATTGTGATTTTTCTAACGTTTTGATGGGGATCTTGTGCTCTATTTGCTATTTTGGCTCTTCTGGAGTCGATCTTCTTTCGCATGCGTTACTATTCCGGATTTTTAAGGCTATTTACGAGCTTAAATCTGGAAAGGTCTTTGGTATTTATTATCCTTTACATGATTAGTGTCCGTTGCTAAACCGTGATAGAGAAGCCATGATCTCAACAAATGTCAGTTAAAGGAGACCTCATTTACCAGTGGAACAGTCCAGCGTGCGTGGCCGGTAGGTAAAGACAGGCAGTGTTAAAACAGATAACATATGCTGAGGATCCACGCATGCCCTGCGTGAATGTAGTTTGTCATTATTCTAGATAACAAAGCTTGGGATATAACAAAGGCGATTTGGGACGACAACGCTAATACAAGCAGATTTGCACCAGAACATTCACAAGCAGGTGATTACTGAGATAATCAAAAGCATGCATCTCGCACAGAACCGGTACAGGCAGACAGCGCTGCGACAGAAGACAAAGGAGGAAGTGCTTGTATAAGCATCCACCCATGCTAGAATAATACGGGCAGGCGACAACCCCTTTCCTTTTAAAGATATTTCAGAAATACCCATCTACTCACTTTCTAATGCCTGTTTTGGGTAGTTTTAATGCCATTTCGCCTATTACAGTCACGAATATTCAACACCAACCGATACAAGCTTATATACCTAGAGTGTGACAGTTAAAAGCACATATCTCGTGGAATCAATACTATCAAGCAGACAGAACGACCCATTACTCGTGAAGCCCAGAGGATGACCGGGCAAGCGCCATAGTAGAATTGACAAAAGCTTTAGAACTCGAGGGTTAAGGTGCCTAGTAGCAGACGACGTAAAAGGATATGGAGGTTCAGCGTGAGAGACATATATCTGTGAGAGAGAGAGAAAAAAAAATGGGAGGTGTCAAAAGCGTAATTCTCCAGCGGGTTATGTGCCAGAATGTACTCGTTGGCAACAGTCTGTGGGGACCCGGGTTGTGGTTAAAGGTCAAAGTTCACCTTCGATATAATCACCTGACGTGCTTATTAATGATGTAATAGAAATTCGTCCATTTGTTTCGAAATTCCGAGTAGGGTGAAAGCTCCCGTATTTTTTAGGAAGGGAGCGAGGGAGAGGAATTTGCTCCCCCTTTTGATGTCAGAAAGACACGTCTCTAATGACGTTAGTAATATCTAAAAATCCACGGCATAAAAGAGAGGCTTGGATGTCAAAGAGCGGCCGTGTGTATGTGTGTGTGTGCGTGTGAGTGTGTGTGTGTGAGTGTGTGGGTGTGCGCGTGCGTGTCTTCGTTTGCATTTACGCACATTTACGTAAATGTAGTAACAAATAATGTTTGGTGTGTATCCTCGCTACATTAACTTGCAAACAAAAAATTTATATGGTAGGATACTGATATATCTCTAATTCCAATTTGTTCAGTTATCAGTAACAGCAAGATACGGATGACTTTTTTTTTTAATTATCGTCCTGTATATCATGTAGCCACTAATAGTTTTCTGATGAAAAATTATAAATATTCATTTGTGTGTATGCATGTACATATGTGGGTGTGTTGAAATGCACACACACACACACACGCACACACACACACACACACACACACACACACACACACACACACACACACACACACACACACACACACACACACTATATATATATATATATATATATATATATATATATATACGTATATATAATAATACATATATATATATATATATATATATATATATGTATATATTATATATACGTATATATATTATATATATATATATATATAATATATATATATATATATATGTGTGTCTGTGTGTGTGTGTGTGTGTGTGTGTGTTGTGTGTGTGTGTGTGTGGTGTGTGTGTGTGTGTGATGTATGTATGTATATATACATATCTGATGGCTCTTTGCGTGGAAGCGCAGTCGTATCAAGAAAAGAAACACCAGGGCTGGGACCATCATGTTTATTGGGCGACGTTTCGGATTATCAACT
>NW_020870967.1:25000-30000 GCF_003789085.1 Penaeus vannamei
AAAGTATTGCAATAAATTTCCAGGTGCAAAATTATCTTTTCTCTTTGACTCACATTGTCCAAAAACTGGAAAGCATTGACACTGAAGGCTAAAACAATGTTTGGCCGCCATCGCACGATGGAAAACGGAGACGGTAAATGTCAAGCGCACGATCCAAGGCACAGGAAATCCGCACAAGATACTGGCTCACGTTTCGGTCGCCCCGGGAATTTGTCCTTTCCCGCTGGCTGTCTCCACGAGCCCGCCGGGTCGCCCGTGAGAGAGTGGAGAGGGCGCTGGGTGCTGTCAACTGAACTAAGGGAACCAGAACGTGCTCAGAACGACCGAGTTTACGATTCTCTATAGAACCTAGGCCAAGTTTTGTCTGTCTTTGGCCCCGACCTCCCTGACCTTGGCCTCGACAGTCGGCATGGAGGTCAACAAGGGCGCTGCTGCCGCCATCTTCCTTGCTCTTCTGAGCGTCGGTTAGTGAATACTGTGTTTACCTTCTGTGTTATGTTGCCTTCCATTCCATTTCATTCCCGAGACATCAAGTTTTCTGGCATCTGTGCCATATACCTCTCCCCGAGGTATGTCCTTGTGTACCTTAGCAAGTTACACAATATGTAATTTGCTATCTGTGCTTGTGCCTTATAACCAAGGGCATTATTTCTTTCTTTATGATTATCATTACCATTCTTGTCTCTATCAGCCATCATCAGTATCAGTGTGCCTTATTCTCTTACGTTTTACTTTGTCATAAACGTATTGCTTCTCTTTATCTACCTATCTATCGATCTGCTTCTCTCTATATATAATAGATTATCTTGTGAGATATAGAGAGGGTGTAGACGGGAGGGGGGGGGGGCAAAGGGCCCACGGACGATCCTCCACAGCGGAAACTGAGTGACTTTTGAATTGGCGTCGTGTCCTGCGAAGAAAACTATGTGAAATTAAAGAGCGAGTTTAGTCGACGTAATGTATTTGTTTATAAGAAACATTAGCTGAAGCATATGGCAATAACTGAGGCTCCCGCCCCCAACCCCACTCAACTGCTTTTTGTAATTATATCTATAAGAATGCGTTGATTAACACCATCCTTATTGCTATTATTGTTGGCGTTGACATTACCATTGCCATTATCATAAAATCATCGTCATTTCCCTTACTATTTTCCCCAGAATCTAAGTAAATTGGCATTAATTGTACATCCTTGAATGGGTAAACCTAAACATTTTCTTTATATTTCTGATGCTTCCGAGTCACATGTATTAGCACGCATCTTAATATAGAGCCTCAACATTTCCTTAATTGGTTCTGCGACTGCACTTTCTTTTTTACATTTATTTGCAAGCTTGGTTGTCAGTAGTTCAAGTAGCGACTCATGTTTCAAGGCAGTTCTGTGCTCAGTTTTTAATATTTTAATTGACTGAAAAGTCGTTCAACAAATGCATTTGAGAATGATAAAGAAAATAGCACTCCAAAATTCTTCCAAATTTTTGGGAATTTAAGGTCTCCTTCCGACGTTTTTGCACTGAGCACTACACTCCAAAAGGTATCTCGTGCTGTAATTCTGCAGCATCCATAACCTCTATAAAAGAAATCGTTATATTCGCCATGTAACACTTCATAATGGTTGATATATTTTTCAAAGAAATTGAAACTATTCCTAATAATTCCCTGATTTTTTTCTTACGATTTCCTGAGATTTCTTGAAAAATGCTATTTCCCGAGTTCATCCTGATTTTCGCCAGACTTCCTTAAATGTGGAATCTGCATGGCAGGGTGTTAAGGACACCAGATAAGATGAGACGAACTGAACACACGAAGCAGACTGGGAGAGGGGACGATTTTTTTTTTCTTAAATACTCCCGTTGTCTTTGACATAGGTTGGTAGTCCTGCTTGCCCATAGGATTGTTGCCACGATTCTCGTTTTTTTTTATTATTATATTTTCTGAAAGGGGGGGGGGCGTCTTAAATTTAGATGAGTAGTAGTTAAACAGGATTAAGTTTAGCCATTCTAAACCAACAACTAATATAGCCAATTCGTATTTTGTTGAGATTCTAGTTATTCAATTATTAACTTTTATTCCTTATATAATATCCTATAAACAAACGTATTGGCTTAAACCGGAAAAGATCGTGAAAATAAAAATATGTATACGCTTTTATAATCTTATATCTGAACGAGGCTAATATATTGCTGTAACTTTTTTCTTGATTTCTTCTAGAAATAGTTTGAAGTGAATTCGTGATATTCATAATCTACATGGAAGTACTGATGGACATACATATGCAGTAACAGATGACTCATGGTATATGAAATATGTTGCTAGTATGAATTTTGATGTTATATAATGCTGCGTTCGGAACTGCTAGGCCTGCTCGTCCAGATCAGGGGCTAGATTTTCAAACGCGTAAAGGCGCTGGATCTCCTTAAGGCGCCTTAACATACTGCCGAGCAATCTTACATACACATACGCAGAGCAAGGGACATGCTATATTGGTTCGAGTTGAGGCGAAATACAGCCTCCAGCGCGGCTTAACTTAAGGCTCTTTTGAGAATCCAGGCCCTGTTGGACAAGATGTTTTGACCGTTCGGAACCTCTACTTTCTCGTCCTGGCTAAGTTGTCCATCTCGTCCTTCTCGCCCTCCAGCGAAGCAAGGCGAGCAGGACGAGATGACGTCACAAGAGCATTTGTATGTAAGCATTGACAGTTACAGGCAACTGCAAGATATTGATGGGTAATTTTATGGCCCTTTATTGATGTTATCAATGGATATTTTTGTGTTTGCCAGTTGCAGGTAAGTTAAATATGAATCAAAGAAGTTACAAAATCTATGCAGCGTGTAAAATAAAGACGTCGGTATGATAAATAAATGAATGTTTACATTCGAGCCGGTTACATTCTGGGCAGAAAGGATCTTAGAGGTTCTGAACGCGGCCTCGTTGTCCTGCTGGTCCTGGACAAGGTGTCTGGACGAGCAAGACGAGGAGTTCTGAACGCAGCATTATTTATAGTTGCGATACGAATAGGCATGAAACCAACATGCGATGCAGCCAACCTGATATACATGACATACAATTATAACCAATATGTTGGAGTTGATGTTCCTCTTTCTTCCTATGTGATTTTGATAAGTGAGACCTGCATCGTACCCCTCCCCCTCCCTCTCCCCTCCCCTCCCTCGCCGTTCAATCGATGGCAAGAATTACTATGAGCTTGGCATGTAAGCACATACATTTCGCCTGAAGTAATAACAATTGTATCTAGTATAGTTATAGTATGAGCTGTCTGTTTGACGCTAATTAGGAAATGATAATTTACTTTCTCTTGCTGTCCCTCGCCTCTGCCCAGTGGCCAGCCTGAAGAACCTCCAGCCGACCATCGTCACAGGCACCTTCGTCCAGCTGGAGTGGGAGGTAAGGCGCTTGTCACCTGTGTATACAGGAGGAATGAACTGATATATATATTTATGTGTGTGTGTAAGAGAGAGAGAGAAAGAGAGAGATAGTGTAAGATGTGTTAACCTCCTATATAGCATAAAGTATGCTATATCGCTCGACCACCTACTCACGCCTCGCCCTCGGGGCGTCATTTGTTCTGCTTCAGGGGTGACCCATTATCAGACCCGATTATTGATAATCTTGTTTTCGTGTTCTTGTTCTTGGCTGTACTCGTATTGCTCCTCCTTTCGGCCTCTTCTTCTTGGTCCTTGGTGAATCCTTGACGTCCACACATCCTCGAAAGTCTCGCATAGCTCCTCCTCGACTTCGGGTCGTCCAAACTTCTTCATAGTTCTCATCCAGGTGTTACTCGACGTCGTAATCATTCACACGTCCTCACAGGTCTCATCCAGGTCCTTCTCAGGTTCATGCTCACACAGACATATTGTAACCTGTGTCTGGGTCTACGGGCATCTGGGTAGGGGCATCCTTTCCGGTATCTGAGGGCAGCGTATTCCTGCGCTGGTGAGCTCCTGGAGTTTGACCGATCTACTGGCGTCCAGGCAAGTGGTGCTCTTCCACAGCATCCTGGGGCCTGCTCTGACGAGTTCCTGGTTCTCTGTTGTATCTACAGGCGTCCTGGCAGGCGGACCCCTTCCATTTCATCCAGGAGTGGCTTAATACCTCCACTAACGACTCCTGGTCCTCAGGCCTGCGACTATCTTCTGGCATTCTAAGGTGACTGTGCTGCAGTTAGGCCTCCTTCGGTTCCGTGTCACATATCCACGGTCCATTTTATGCATTTTTGAACCAGATCGTACATGTAAGGGCCAAGATAGTAAGAGAAAAGATGTTCAAGTGCTACTAGCCGATGTTTTTATACTAATTTGCAGTTTTTTTAATGTCGTTATTTCATTATTTTTTTCACTTTTGTATTTTTCAAGAAGAAAATAAGTGAGGGAGATGGGATTAGCGACCCTCACGGACCTTCTTGAGCTACAAACCGTCTCAGATAGATATGAGAATAGATAAGGGAAATGACAATGGCAATCTGCGAGGATTTACTTGAACCAATTGTCATTTCATAGATAAAGAAAAAATATGTAAATGAGCATTGTGTATCATTTTCACTAATCTCGACTGGCAACGGCCACAAGGCAAAAGAGATAGCCTGTAATTACGACACAACAAATCCTATAAATAAAGATTTGTATATATTTGCAGTGTCTGTTGTCTGCGTTGATGAGTGAGTGTGTGTATGTAAATATGGGTATGAAAATGTGAAGAGAGAGTGAGCTCACACGAAGAATGAATCACAATCAAAAATATTAATGTTCATTTTAACAACAAATGTTATAATCATTATGTTAATATAGGTTATTTCATCTACCACATTGAACTCGACATAAAACAATATGTGATGGAACGTACGCAATTATGAATGGTGATATAAAAATTCCTTGCAAGCTTCCGCAATGCAACTTCCCCCCTCAGAAATGTTTTTACGTTATCCCCATTTAATTTAATCATAATTACATATTCGCTACAAAATCTGATAGACTGAGGTAATC
>NW_020870967.1:35000-36691 GCF_003789085.1 Penaeus vannamei
TAGATCATCAGTTTGATCAAAAGCATGTCATTGAGAAAATCATCAGCATCTACAGCTTCAGTCTGAATGACAATAATATGCAAATCTTGACCCCCGCCGGAACAGTCCCGTCGTCGCCGCGCGCTCTCCTTGCCCTGCCCTGGAGCAGCACACAGGTCCTTCTCTCGTGGGCGCCGCCAGACGAACCTCAGGGCATCCTTGTCAATTACACAGTCTCGGTTGATGGAAAAGTCGGCACATGCAAAGAGGACACGCTCCAAGTGCATCGGTGCGAGGTGAATATCATCATTATCTTTGCTGCCATTATCAAATGGTTATGGGTATTAGTTTTAATGACATTAATATAAAGTCATGGATAGGGGGAGCCTGTACAAGGGGATCTTGGCAAGCTTCCATGAGACTTTTAATTCCGAAATTCATTTATCATGAATAACAGTTGGTGTAAAGTTTGATCGTTTGGCTGTATTAAAGCCACACTAGTCTCATGGTGTTTGTAAATCATTGCTCTAATGTATGCCTTAGGGTACTAGAATTTGACGACCTAGCCATGAGAGGCGGGACCAGCCCAAGCCTCAGTTTCATGCTCAGATGGCACCTGGGCTGAAATTTGTTCGAGGTGGCTGATTTATTACCTAGTTCCCAGTAGGTTGCAAGGAGACGACCGTGGTTAGTTTCATACAACGCTTGTCATCAGACAGTAAGGCGCCTTATAAATAGAAATTTTCACCATGCAAAGAGCACACCATTTACCGCCTCAATCCCTCAATGTCCTCTGTCAGAATGGAGTCTATTTGGGGAAAGTTAAGCCAAAGAGACTTTTAGACCGGCAGCCCAGAGCAGTTTGGTTAAACGAACGAGGTACCAATATCTGGCCACAAGAGCGGTCAGTGTTTAACCTACCACATACAGACGTGGATGTCTGCTGGGGACCCGCTGCTGCTTGTGGCCCCTGGGGTTCTTGCAAAGGGCTTCAAAATGCGCTAGATTAAACATACGAGGTACCTTTTAAAACCAATTTAAGGTGAAAGGGTGTCACTCAGTGTACCAAAAGACCTATGCCAGACAAATTCTCTGCTTCAAAGGGCCCGCCAGACGCCCTTAAAGGGGTCCTTAGTTATGTTTAGCCTGGTTTAAACATTATAGGTACCTCTCGAAACCAGTTTGGAATGACTAAACACACTCCTCAAAGTCAGGAGTAAACAAGTTAAATCATCTTGCAAGGGAGCCCTTTTAACTTGGGGTAAACATTAGGTAAACACTCGAAACCAGTTTTAAACGACCAAACATACTCCCCAAAGTGACGAATGAGCAATGCAAGGCAAACCAACTGCTGCAAAGGGCCCGCCAGACGCCCTCGATGTCGCCACCCCATCGTCCTCTAGTACACATCCTATACAGTAAGCTGCATAGTCAAAACAGCTATATTAAAATTTCGTGAAATTTAGTGCATTTCATCAAAACCGAGGATACGAAGGTCGCCCTAAGAACTTCTCCCTCCCTCCCTCCCTCCCCACTTCCATTCTCTCACTTTCTATTTCTCAAACTTCCCCATTTCTCTCCCCCCCCTCTCTCTCTCCCCCACTCTCTCTCTCTCTCTCTCTCCCCCCTCTCTCTCTCTCCCCCCCTCTCTCTCTCTCTCTCTCTCTCTCTCTCTCTCTCTCTCTCTCTCTCTCATCTCTCTCTCTTCTCTC
>NW_020870967.1:36791-44291 GCF_003789085.1 Penaeus vannamei
TCTCTCTCTCTCTCTCTCTCTCTCTCTCTCTCTCTCTCTCTCTCTTCTTTTCTCTCTCTCTTCCTTTCTCTCTCTCTTCCTTTCTCTCTCTTTTTTCTGAATTTTAATTTAATCTATATAACATAATAATTTTCATAATGCGAATCAATATTGCGATAGTCATTGTTATTTTTCGTTATCGAACGATTTACCGTAAATTTCAATTTACTGCAGATTTGTATGAATGTATCTGAGAGCTGTAATAATGATAACATAATTCATTGAATTTTATTGTGTTATTTTACGTTATTATTATAGTGTATTTGTGCACTTTCTGAAATATATTTCCCCATGATTATTCATCTTCTTTATAAATAAGCTTTTTTATTTAATTATTTATGTATGGTAAATTCTTTATTTGATTTATTGGTAATTTGATTATTTAATTTCTAGATTAATGTGTACTTATTTTTCACAATATTCAATCTTATATCTACAAGCTCTTGCTATTTTAAACGAATATTCGGATAATGACCTCCCTTGACTTGACTCAGGTCAGTGGTACCTATTTCTAGCCATCTGACTCTGCCTGACTGAAAAATACATTCAAGGCTATTTGTATTTATATTTTAATTCAGTTTTCTCTCGATGTTAGAGGCTAATTTTATTACATCAGCTACTATGATTTCGTATTGTTCGTGATATTCACTTTCATGAGTCATCACATGCAAAATTACCTCAGTCATCCTAACGATTTTCTATTTCTTCACTTTCTTACGATAATGGCTAGTATGCTGACTTGATTTTCAAACATTTTCCTCGTCAATCAATCTTAATCACGAACCTCATTTCTCCATCTTTACATGGTCCTTGATGGCGACCCCCAGCTGGGTTATGGACATGGAATTATGTTGAATAATACGTTCTCCTGTATGTGCCGCGACCTTTCTTATATGACTGTACGGGAGATTATATCGCTGGTATTTCCCAACAAAATGGGATGGCCAATTTGCGTTCTGCGTATGAGCTCGCTCATTGAATTTACTTTAAGTACATATCATTTAAAACCACGAGAGTTGTCTTTCGGCTGTCAGTTGCCCAAGGGAAGCTGATGCAACCCGCTTGCATCATGCGTTGCTCTGCAAGCCTTATTCTGTTCTGCAACAGACCTGTCACCATCTCATTCATTTTACATACTAAACAACGTACCCATCTTATGATTTCGCATTGTAGTTGATTAATGTTGCAATTACCGTAAGTTTCTTGTTATTAGTGTGAATGTTCTTTTCGTGCAGTCAGATCGGTGATTATTTTCCTTGCACGCAACCCACATTCCCACCCTCGCCTAAATACCTAACCCATCTCCCCCATCCACACCCATACCTCTTTTACCCCCCACACCATCTCCTCTCTCTCTCTCTCTCTCTCTCTCTCTCTCTCTCTCTCTCTCTCTCTCTCTCTCTCTCTCTCTCTCTCTCTCTCTCTCTCTCCTCTCTCTCTCTCTCTTCTCTCTCTCTCCCCCAGAAAATGCCACGGATCCCCTCAAGTACGACTGGGTCAAGGGTCACTGTATCGAGGAAGGTGACTGGTTGTTGTACCAGCTGGACTAGCAGTTATTACAAATAAAGCGTCAATAAAAATTAGTTTCACGTTCTTCTAACCTGCTTTCGACATTGAGTTTAGGATCTTTTATATCTCTGTATATATATATATATATATATATATATATATATATATATATATTATATATATATATATATATATATATTATATATATATATATATATATATATATATATATATATATATATATATTATATATTATATGTATGTATGTATGTATATATATATATATTATATATATATATATATATATATATATATATATATATATATGTGTATATATGCATGTATATATGTATGGTTGTCTGTGTGTTTGTATGTATAAATCAGTTCAAATGTATAAATTTTGTGCTAGAAATCGATGGGGCGTGGCGCGGGCGTGTGGCGGGTTTACTCATTTGAAATTTGAAATTGGTTTCGAGTGGTATATCTAATGTTTAAACCAGGCTAAACATAAACTAAAGGCCCCTCTATGGGTGTCTGTCGGACCTTTTGCAACATAGAATTTGTCTGGCATAGGTCATTTGATAGACTGTGTGACAAACCCTTTCACCTTAAATTGGTTTCAGAAGGTACCTGGTATGTTTAATCTAGCGCATTTTGGAGCCCTTTGCAAGAACTCCCGGGCCACAAGCAGCAGAGGGTCCCCAGCAGACATCCACATCTGTATATGGTAGGTTAAACACTCTTGTGGCCAGATATAATACCTCGTTCGTTTAACCAAACTGCTCTGGGCTGCCGGTCTATTTCGATTTGTATGAACGAGCAAGGATCACACTGTTTTTTCCCCAATGTATAGTTGCAAGACATGAAGAGCATTGCTCAGCCGTAGATCAGCACTCAGACACCATTCTTTCCCGTCAGCACCACTGGTTTTACTAAAACGTTCTTTATTGATATAATCATTCTTATGTATAATGCAATCATATTGCTTTGCTGCAGAGAAAGCAGAATACTCACAGTTACTAACAGATTGATGCTTGAAATCACCCCCCCCCTCCAAGATAAACGGCTTCACCCCAGGAGAAAACTATCGCACCGAGGTGGCAGCATGCAACAGACTTCACTGCAGCAGTGCGGTTGCAACAGAGGTCGCCATGCCATCTGAAAGAGTCCTCCCAGTGTGGATCCCGGTCCTGCTGGCCTTCCTTCTGTTCATCGTCCTCGGACTTCTGCCCTTCATGCTGTGGTCTGTCTCATGTCTGCGCATACAGTGTGTACATGTGTCTGACTTTACTACTTTTGCATTTGATTTTAGTACTCCTTGCTTTTAAAAGCATGCGTGACTCTCATCTCTGAAACGGAAACCATTTACTCTTGTCTCTTATTCTTCCAGCTTTCTTATCATTACTAATTATGGAAACTTGATAATTATTTTGCTTTTCAGGCGAAGCAAGAAATTGGTGGATCATCTGAATGAAAGAATTCGGCTCACAGAGGCCATACATGCTCCGGCCACAAATGACAAAGGCCGACCTGGAGAAGAAGCAGTTTTGGCTTCAGTAAGTCATTTGTGCTCAAAGCGAGTTTTCATCACTGCTCTCACGCATACTGATTTTCACTTACTTTGCCCACTTGTAGGAATGACAGAAGTGTTTAACTGTTCAGTGCTAAATGTTTCAGGATAACCCAGCCAAGGACCAGGCGCCAAATCCTGATCCCCATGAGTACGACGACCCATACACCCTGGGAGTTGCTTACACACCTCAAGTGAACCAAGGAGATATTCTTTTGGGCGAAGATCAGAAGCAAAACCGTATCAGTGAGGCTGTCTATGCCAACATACTCGCAAGCAGTGAGCATCAGTATGCAAATATCCATGTAGCAACTACTTGCGTTATTTCACGTTGACTAGTCACTTAATGTCAGAGAGAGAGAGGAGAGGATCATGTTTTCCTTTTAGTATCCTTTCACAGGTATGCTTAATGTATCATATTCAACTATGTGCCCGCCAAGGTGCATTCTGATGATTTATCCCATCTTTTAAGATAGAGCCATGCACAGAGTTGTAGGTTTGCAGGTGATGGAGTTGGGGCAGGCAAAGACCTCCTCCTTCTTGGGTTTGACAGAGTGTGTGCAGGAAATCTTGGCTGCATGGATGAGATATCGTTTTTTATTGGCATGTCCCTTAGTCTCGCCTCCATGCTATTGGGGAATACTCGAGGGAGGGGAAGTGGAGTCACACTTTGTGCCTGTCTACGAGTCATGATGCTTTGTTTAAAGGGTTATTTCGAGAGTTTACATCTCATTTCAAGCTGCAAGTGTAATGCCGTTACCCAATGGCTTCTGTGGCATAGGGAAGAGCCCCGGTATGTACATATACTGATGGAAAGAATTCCTGAAGGAGGTAGCTTTTACTTAACTTCAGTGACTTTTAAATCCAGCCATGCTAAGAGGAAGAAAGGTCTTCTGGAATGTCGGCCTTGGTTCTGAGATCACTAACCTGCACGTAGAACTGACTTGTTTATTTTACAATGATAAAGTAGAAAATGATACACCTTGATTAAAGAGTCGAGAGTTGTTTATTTAGTTACAGGAGTTAAGTACATTTACAAGGACAGAGTTAGGTTACAGAATGCAAAGCAAAACTTGACTGGCCAGGAAAGGCCGGAATTTAACGTCGAGCTCCCTGTCCAGCCAAATAATTCTAATTAAAGAAATGAATATCCAAAGGCCCAAAAATGCTAATTATAATACTCAACACTGCCAACACAATTGTCTGTAGATAAAGATGCTTTAGAGTTGTAAATAGTACCCTGTTTATGTTGGCTTCTGCTTAGCTGATATCCATATGATATTTAAAAAATAGTAGGTCGATGTGCCTGCTGTGTAGTGATCTACGTTGAATGCGTTCTTGCTTACTTTAGATGAATATTGTATGCTATAGGAATGGCCAGAGATGTCATCTTGAAACACTGGTGGCTACATGATGCTCTTGTGCCATGGGAAAAATATCGTCTATATAGGGTTATCAAAATGTAGAGTGAAAATCTTAATGCGTTTATGTTTTTGGTTTGTGTAAGCAGCCAACATTCTCCCCTGGTGGCGAAGCGTTGATGGAAGCTTGTCTTAAATGTTCTTCATTGTTTTTTTGCATGTTTTTATGTGTATGTCTATGGCTTTGTTATGCATATGCTTGTGGTAATGTAAAAGACATCTGAGTGTATTAAATAAACTATTCTGGCCCAGTTTTAGCCTTATTAATGAAATAAGTTGACCAAAAAGCATCTTAAAATTAGAGGTTTTCAAATTCTCCAGGATCATGGTGGATAGTGTACTTATATGATTCTGGTTTCGTATTTTACTTCGACGTGCTAAAAAGTCGTGTGCCTAATGATGTTGAGAGAGAGAGAGAGAGAGAGAAGAGAGAGAGAGAGAGAGAGAGAGAAGGAGAGAAGAGAGAGAGAGAGAGAGAGAGAGAGAGAGAGAGGAGAGAAAGAGAAAGAGAGAGAGAGAGGAGAGAGAGAGAGAGAGAGAGAAGAGAGAGAGAGAGAGAGAGAGAGAGAGAGAGAGAGAGAGAGAGAGAGAGAGAGGGGGGGGGATAGTTAAAGTGAAAGCAAGAGAAAGAAAGTGTGATCCTTACCCATAATTGGGTTTACCTCATATTCCCTGGCGTTCTCTCAAGACTGAGTATCTCCCGAGTCAGCCATATATAATTTTGTATCATGTTTCTCCCAATTAATTTTAGTGGCATATTCAGTAGGACAAATATGTGTCTTCGATTAGGTAGGTTCAAAATATTTCGTGTCGAAATATATATATATATATATATATATATATATATATATATATATATATATATATATATTTGTGTGTGTGTGTATGTATGTATATATACATGAGTGTATGTGTGTATGTGTGTATGTCTTTATGCGTGCAAGAGGAGGAGAGGAAGGACATTGTCTTAATTATCACAATTCAAAACATGGATTTACGACTATATTATTCACTTGTCAAGCATTACAGCCTTCAGTGTCAGGGTAAAACACAATTCTAATTACCAGTCTAGCCGTCGCAGCGGTCGGACGTATTTTTGCCTCCTCTCCACATCAGGCAAACAGCTCGGCCAACCATGGCATCCTGTGGTCCCGCAAAGTCATAGGGAAATCTGGCTACCTCCCCCGGATCAAAGGGGGCCAACCGGGGGGCTACCCCAGTGGTTCCTTGTGCAGCTAGCACAAGCTTTTATCCCCAGATTGAAAGGGGACCCTTTAGACCAGAGTATCGAGCACCCTTCCTAGGGTAATGGGACCTCCGCCCAAGGACACAGCCCCCCCCCCCACGGTAACGCAGGTCAGGATGATGGTCACTCCCACGGCAGCCTAGGAAATGGCTGCTCCCCCCCCGGGGTAATGGGTGCATCAATGAAGACAGTGCAGCCCGTGAAAACATTGAAAGCAACACTCAAAAAAATGTCTATTAAATCAGCAGTGTAATAAAAGTGCTGATCACTATCCTATGTTTTGTTGAAAAAAGCGTGGGCTATATTGATTACCAGAGATTGAGAAGGCCCATGATATAGTAATCAACTTATCAGACTCTAGGAAACCTAGAAACATAACAAGAGACACTAAGATGATAAACATCATTGTGCACACCATAATTGGCCACTGTATTAATAGTGAAAACCTGGTGTTGGCAACAACTAACATCCCAACTCAGGACTGAGGCGACACAATAAATTGATGGATCAGAAGCAGGAATGCGAAGAGGCAGACCCCCACCCCCACCAAATCCCATCCGATCTGCCTTCCCGTCCTTGGCCAATCCTCCTACCAATCTTTCCCATTCACTTCTCCCTATCAGAATGTCCTCTACCCAAGAACCTTCCTCCACACCGTCCCAGCTGTTGTACCCGGGACCAACGACCCTCCCAACTCTCTTCCTCTCCCGCCTATCTCCCCTCTCTCCACTCTCTCCCCCAGCAAGTGAGCGGGCGTGCGCCCTTGCTGCCTCGCCAGCCTCCCCGAGTAACAAGACACAGCAGTCCTTGAGCATCCCACGAGCCAAGGGGAAAATTGAAGCACATACACAAGTAATGCCGAGGTGAAGGCTTAAGAAAAAACAAAGCAAGAAGAACCAGAAGGGACTCGAGTCTAATCGCCAGGAATCCCTCCTCCCACTGCCCCCCCCCCTAGCTCAACCTCCAGCTCCAGTAGTGTCGAAGGTCGTGACCAACAACCGTGAAGAAAGAGCAGGACAAGTTGCTGAAGACGCAGCTTTCGTCACAGTAACATCAAAGAAACAAAAAAAAACAATGCAAGAGAAAAACGACAAGTGCCAAAGCCCATGGTAGGGGTTGATCAACCTGACACAGTGTTCCTTTTTTATCACAAGTTGTTATCTATATTATATATATAGAATATGTATATAAACATTTAACTCAGTAAATAATGAACAAGGTCGATAATGAATCATACGAATTTAGGACTCGATCCGAGACTTGCTTAGTTTTGGACAAAGCCTGGTCCTTTTTATTAGGACTGAGTCGTGGAGTATGAGTTGTGGGAAAACCTCCCACAACTCGACCACCAAGCCATACCATTCTTCCACCAACACTACTTGTCATAAGTTATAATCTCTATCTCTCTTTTTTACTATCTTTCCAATTATCTCTCTATCAGCCCATTGCTACATCTCATCCAACTCACTACCACTCACTGTGTTGACAAGAAGCCATGCAGACAAAGCAACGCAAGTTGACAAGGGGTCTGTGCATTTACCAGTCTACCAAGAGAGAGAGAGAGATATCGGTCAGTGAGCGAGGAAGAGAAAGAGAGACCGGAGGAAGTAGTGATGACTTCATTGGATCTAATACTCTCGTGGTCATAGAGCCAAGTCCACAGACGAGCAATGTGTTGGTGTTTTAGCTGAAAGGAGGTTTGTTGTAGGAGAAGG
>NW_020870967.1:49291-50869 GCF_003789085.1 Penaeus vannamei
AGGCATCATTCGCAAGTCCAAGAAAATCTATGAAGATGTCATTACACGTAGGTGCTTCTTTTCTTTTATTCTGCCTCATTTTGAGTATTGTTCTCCTGTATGGCTGTCTGTTGCATATTCACTTAAGACTGCTTGATCTTTCTTTTAATTCCATTAAATTTCTCCTGTCTGACTTAAATTTGGAGATTGGACATCGTAGAGTTATTGGGGCTCCTTCAGTCTTATACAAGATTGTAACCGATAATTCACGTCCCCTCTAAAAGTTTTTACCTGATTTTTATCAACGTGCAAGAATTACCAGAAGTTCTATGACCCTCAATTCAATGACATTTGATGGATGTCGATCGTCTAAAAGTCAGTTTTCTAGATGCTTTTTACTGCTATTTGCAGTAGACTCTGGGATAAATTGCCTTCAGAGATTGTAACTTCTCCGACTCTTGATAAGTTTAAAAGATCAGATGATATGTTTTTCTTGCGTAAATATCTGACTTTCTATTCTTTCATTCTTTCTTGGCTGTATCTTGACCTGCACTGACACCTTTGATGCTATAAATCTCGATTTTTTTAAGTGTGGCTCTTTATATAGCTTACTATAAAATTAATTATATTAATATTGATAATAATGATAATAATACACATATACATAGATACGAGTATATATTAACATATATATATAAATATATATATATATATATATATATATATATATATATATTATTTATTTATTATTTATATAATATATTATATATATAATATATATATATACATATATATATATATATATATAATATATATATAATATATTATATAATATATATATATATATATAATATATTATAATAATATATAATATATATTATATATTATATATATAAATATATATATATATATATATATACATACTATATATATATATAGTATATATGTATATGATATTTATATTATATATATAATACATATATATATACATACATATATATATATATATAATTATATATATATATATATATATTATATATAATAATATATATGTAGACACACACGCACACGCACATACACACACACAAACACAACATATTTTTGCACACACAAATACACACACACACACACACACACACACACACACACACACACACACACACACACACACACACACACACACACACACACACATAGTACTATATATATATATATATATATATATATATATATATATATATATATATATTTCAATATGTGTGTGTGTGTGTGTGTGTGTGTTGTGTGTGTGTGGCTGTGTGTGTGTGTGTGTCGTGTGTTGTGTGTGTTTGTGTGTGTGTGTGTGCGTGCGTATGTTGGTGGCGGTATTCTATGGAAATGCTGATTAACATAGATGATGTTTTGAGAAGAGAAACAAAACAGAAAGAAGTCGGAGACTAACTTATTCTAGCTAAATCCTTTATGCATCCAATTGAGCGACGAGATAGTCATAATTTTATACATAAAATTTACTCAAATCCAATATTGTATGGTATAATTCCTCAAAGAAAAAAGGTTGATTATACTATCTCATCAATGGTATTTTATCAATGGCATTTC